>CAJJDP010000066.1:173140-493211 GCA_905182995.1 Paramecium octaurelia
CATATGAATAGAATGTGAAACGAATACCAAATGTGTAGAAACTAAGACCGAATTCAGGACAATCTCCAATTCAATCAGTTAGCCCACTTGTAAAAAGATAAAGAATGATGAATGCCTCTGTAGATTATGATACAAGTGGAAACAAATCAACTCTTGGCAAAACAATGATAGAAACAGAACAATTACAAACAATAAGTGAGGTTGATAGACCAAAATCGAAAGTAGATACTAAGAAGAGTAGTAATGTTTCAAATATCTAGAAGAGATTTAAATGATTATATTTAATAACTAATAATAATAATTATTATAAAATGGCTGGTGTTTTGAAGACTGTTGGAGACTACTTTGAATTAGACAAGTATCAGAATGAGATAGCTCCAGTTGTAAAGGAGAACTATGATATGATTTAGAAGATGGTAGAGACAAAAGAGAAGGAGTGTTTGAATAAGAATTTAGATAATGAGTAAAAATACATTGAGTGTATGTAAAAGAATGCTGAACGATCATAAAGAGCATTAAAAAGACTTGGTAATGAGATGATTATAATGATGATAAGAATATGGTATTATGTATTGGAAATAAAAAACTTATGAGTGTTTTCATAATGAAGCTTACAAGGATAAGGAATTCAAGAATTTCGACAGATGCAAACCCATAGCAAATCGAGAATTATAAGAAATCTTTTCCAGTTTTAGGTTGTGAATAATGATGTTCATTAAATATAAATTTTATTAAAAAAAGATATGAATAAATAGCGCAAGACTCAATTGGAAGAGTTGCAGGAGAAAGAGAGTAGCTTTGGTAGAGTGTTCAAAGTGGCTGGTCCATGTAATTAGTGTTCTCTAATATGAATAGTGGTCGTGGCTGAGAAAATGGCAGGAGCTAAGATGTTTGAGTTAGTGAAAGTCGGTTGGGATAAGTTGGTTGGTGAAATCATTAAATTAGAAGGTGATAATGCATCTATTCAATGTTACGAAGATACATGTACTTAAAGCTCATTTATAAATGATTAGCTGGATTGACAGTCGGTGATCCTGTCATGAGAACAAAGTCCCCACTCTCAGTTGAATTGGGACCAGGTATTCATACTAAACCTATGTAGGTATTTTGACTCAAATTTTCGACGGTATTCAAAGACCCCTTTAAGTCATTGCTGAACAATCTGCTTCCATTTTTGTGCCAAGAGGTGTTGATATTCCAGCATTGGATTAAGACAGAATTTGGGAGTTCAAACCCTCATCTACAATCAAAGTAGGCTCAATGATTAGCGGTGGTGATATCTACGGCTCAGTCTTTGAAAATAATCTCTTTGATGAACATAAAATATTGACAGCACCAAGAGTCCAAGGAAGAGTCACTTACATAGCACCTGAGGGCAATTACACTTTAAAGGACAAAGTCTTGGAAGTAGAATTGGATGGCAAGAAACACTAATATGGAATGAGTCACTTCTGGCCTGTCAGACAACCCAGACCTATCATTGAGAAATTGTAGGGTAATACACCACTCCTTACAGGACAAAGAGTTCTTGATGCACTCTATCCATCAGTCTTGGGTGGTACATGTTGTATCCCAGGAGCCTTTGGATGTGGAAAGACTTGTATTTCTTAGGCACTTTCTAAATATTCAAATTCAGAATGTATCATCTACGTTGGATGTGGAGAAAGAGGAAATGAAATGGCTGAAGTGCTCAGTGAATTCCCAGAATTGACTATTCAAATGAAAGGAAAGGAGGAAAACATTATGTAGCGTACTTGTTTAGTCGCCAACACCTCCAACATGCCTGTGGCTGCAAGAGAAGCATCCATCTATACAGGAATTACTTTGGCTGAATATTTCAGAGATATGGGTTTCAATGTATCTATGATGGCTGATTCAACTTCAAGATGGGCAGAGGCATTGAGAGAAATCTCTGGTAGATTGGCTGAAATGCCTGCAGATTAAGGTTATCCTGCTTATTTGGCATCCAAATTGGCTCAATTTTACGAAAGAGCAGGAAGAGTCAGATGCAGAGGTTCACCTGACAGAGAGGGATCCATTACTATTGTCGGAGCCGTCTCACCTCCAGGAGGAGTATATACATATTTAATATCTTTAGGATTTCACAGATCCAGTCACAACTGCCACACTTACTATTGTGTAAGTCTTTTGGGGATTAGATAAGAAGTTGGCTTAAAGAAAGCATTTCCCATCTGTAAATTGGACCATCTCCAACTCTAATTATGAAAAGATTCTTGAACCATATTTCAATGCCTTTGATCCAGAGTTTTCTCATTTGAGAGTCATGTTCAAATAAATCTTGCACGAAGAATCTGAATTGAATGAAATTGTCCAATTGGTCGGTAGAGATTCTCTATCTGAAGATTAAAAGTTATCATTGGAAGTATTTAAATGATCTCTATTTTTAGATTGCCAAAATCATCAGAGAGGATTTTTTATAATAAGATGCTTTCAGTAAATATGATTATAATTGTCCACTCTATAAAACTATTGGTATGATGAGATGCATCGTCTCTTTCTTTGAGTGTGGTAAGAAAGCCATCCTTGAATCATCAGGAGATGCCAAAATCACTTGGAATATCATCTTGAATCAAACTAAGCCATAATTTGTCAAATTATCATAAATGAAGTTTGAGGTATTATCTTATTTTATTACTCTAGGATCCAAAATAACCTAAATAAGAATTAATGAATTATTTCACTAAATTCGTAGACGAGATCAAATCAGCATTTAGAAACTTAACAGATAAATGAGTATTAATAACAATTACATAAATAATTATTATATGATCAATTTTATTCATATTATTCTTTTTACATTGGTTTCTGCTAAAACTAATGAGGAAGAATTGAGAGAAGCTGCTTGTGTTATATTTTCAAGATATATACTCCAGGTTCAATCACTCCAAGCTAGTCCACAGATTGCAAAATTGATTAAGGAATAGAAATATAATTAGGATGATGCCATTTACGTAGTCTAATCAGCAGCACTTGATAAATGCTTAATTAATGTCAAATAAAGAGAAGTCACTAGAGTAATCGTTATCTCTATAATCTAAGATTTTGGATGGATTGTAAAATCAATAATTAGAGTTGGAGAAATACACTCATCTCCATGAAAATATTTAATATGACAGATTCATCAATAATAAGCAAGAAATAGCTAAGCTAAATTAATTGACTGAAATCATAAAAGATGTTGAAGAATTAATTCAAACACAATGGTAGAAGAGACCAGAGGTTGAAAAGAGAAGGTAAGAATAACGAGAATCCGAAGAAATGGATCAAGAAATTGTAGATTAATTAAATGAAGTGCCACTGGTAGAATAATTTGATCTCACCAAATTTTCATTGAAACACATACTTCTTAAAAATAAGGAATACTTGATTTTTGCTCTCTTTATTTTAGTGCCAATAGTCTTGATATTTAATGGTAATTTTATGAATAATTCTTAAGTTTGTTGTAAATCTAGAGATCAAAAAGATAAGAAGAGTTCTGATAAAAAATCAGTAAAGAATGAAAAAAAGGATTCAACAAATTCAAACCCTGAAAATAAGGAGGCAAAGGAGTCATCTCCAGACAAAAAGACAGGCAAAAGTGAGAAAAGTAAAAGTAAAAAAGAATGATTAAATTACGTAAGGTTTCAGAATTTTAATTGGAATTAATATAATTTAATTAATAAAATAAATATGCATTAATTTCCAAAAAATTATTCTTTTTACAATATGCCTTAATTTACCTTTAACTTTTATTCATCTAGTTCTTTCATATCAATTGAAAACTATTATTTCATGCAATCATTAAATTTATTATACATTAGCAATAATTTGAATTGCTTATACAATTAAACAAATTTATTAACCCTCACCTCTATAATTTTGTTCATAGCCAAAATGAATATTTCTTCTTTATATTAAAATCAAACTAACAATTATCAAACCAAAAGATTCAATTTACATATTTGTCACCTTATCTATGGGATAGGAATATTAGATTCAACTTTATTAGGAAATTGGAGAAGCTAAATTATTAATTTAACAGATATCTTTTGCTTGGGATTTCTTAAATTCATAAAATATATATTTAAATACAAAATTTTATTCTTTTATGCCTCAATTTCTATTATTTTTTTTTTTTTTATACTATAGTTTATTTTTCAAGAAATTGTTCGTGTCAACATAATATTAATAAATTCTAATTGGAATTGACAAGCCTACATCATAGTAATATGTTCCCCTCCATTAGATATCATAATTCAGGATGGTTTTAGACTATTATCACATATGTATGGTTTTATATAATGTTAGTGTAATTATTTTTAATATAAATAATTAGCGAATGGAGCATCATTAATATATTGAAAAGATAACTGAAGAGAGAAGGATTCGAGATGAATAGTAATATTTTAATTTAGGTTCCTAAGACGCAAACAAAGACTTTTAGAGGAGGAGAAAATCAAATAACAATCACTCTAGTAACTAGAAACAATTAAGTTATTATAATTGAAGGATCTTCAGGATTCTCGCAGATTGTAATCTAAATTAAATGTGTCATATATTCAATTGAAGTCAGATGAAAGATCTTAGAAGGTAAAGGAATAAAATAAAAGAGTCAAATAATTATTAGAATAATATAGAAAGGAAAAGTTATAATAAGAAATACAGTAAAAGCAGTTAGAACAACAGAAAGAGGAAGAGGTCAAACTAAAATTATTGCAAATAAAGGAGAAGTTCAAATTATTGACAACGGAAGAAATAAAGGAGCATTAATATAAATATAAGAAATATTAGCAAGAACATTAATAATAGTTGACAATCTTGAGAGATCAAAAATAATTATAAGACACCTACTTTTCACAATAAGTTTAATCGAGATTAAGAAGCAGAACATATTAAGCTTAACTTGAAATGATGAAAGAAGAAGAATAAAAAAGAAAAGATAATGTAGAGAGATTAAGAAGACAAATTAAAGAAAGATTTGCATATGATAATTTTGTCAAAGAACACTTTTTACCTAAAATCTCTCATAGCATTGATTTAACTAGTCAAACCATCATCAATTAAAAATCAAGCAATCAAATGTCTCCAATCAAAAGTGATTCTAGGGTTCTGGGAAATTTATATTTAAGATAAATTAGAAGATTACCCAGAAGACCCAGAATTTAATCTTAAGCTGTTGCAGATCAATCATCATCATCTACAATAAAGCGAGACTATCTATCAGAAATTCGACAGCATTCCAAGAAAAAGACTCCATAAACTCCCCTTGACATTAGATTTTAAGCAGACAGGTAAAGAATTATACCTTAACATTAAAGGTTGGAAAGAGAATCTAAATAAGCATATACAAAGAGTAAGCTAAAAGGTGATAAACTGTTAATGGAATCAATAAAACAAAAAATGCTGTTGTTAGAATTATGAATATTAATGATACTATTTAAAGCCACTCATTCAAGATCATAATATACAATTATCTTAATTCCTAAATATATAAATTTGATGATCCTTAATTCTAACCCTTCAACCATCGAATCAATCTTACATTCTTTCTGATGGTAATATCTATCTCTTTCCAAGTTTCTACGGTATCACCTAAAAATTAAAATGTGGTTAGCCGCTAACTAGTATTAACAGTGACCAATTCAAAAAATTGATTTTTTAGAAAGAGAATCATTTTCCACGAAATTGTTTTGAGCAATATTTAACTCTTAAAGGAGATAATTATGAAATGACTTATTATATCTTAGGTGATGAAGAAGACTAATCCACATTTGCTAAAGGTTTGAATATATTAGTGCCTTTTTCGTTTACTTACTTTATTTTACTTTTTTTATTTGAAAATCTAGTCAAATATTAATCTCTAATATCTTTTATCATTAAATACAGAGAAGCATCTTTTAATAAATCTATTGAATTGACTTATAAATATGAAACCAGTTTCATAGTTTTATTCTTATTCAGTGGGTTAATACTTTGAAAATGGTTTTTAAAATGTACATTTTGATTTCTTTATAATTATTGACATTCTCATAATATTATTAATGACTTTTTTTAAATATATCCTATCCAATTCTTATTACCATTCCACCTATTTTTTCATCTTTTTACAAGGTATTCACAATTGTACTATATATTAGTTATTTTATTACCTATTTACTTTTAGATGAAATTTATTGTAAATCTGAATTAATATCTTATTTTATACATCTAAAATAATCAGAAAGACATTAGGGTATTGGATAAGTGACTTTTATCTAACAAAAATATTCATATTGATCAGATGATAGTTAATTCAAGATTTACAGTGGTGTATGATTAATTTCAATAAAATATTTTTTAGATTCGACTGATAGGATTGAACTGATGATATGGTAGACGGAAACATAAATGATGCAACATTTTAAAATTTTGAATTGATATTTTTCATAATTTAAGGTGAGAGTAAATATAACTACTTCTCTACTTATTTTTATAACCCATTTAAATGATATGAAAGTGGTTTTTTTAATTATTATTGATGATTTGAGTTTAATGATTGTACTTTATTTCGTCAATCTTTAAACTTACTCTCTATTCTCACAATTTATGTAGAGTGTGTGGGGATTAATCAAAAATTTATAAATTTAAGAATATTAATTCTAAATTCATTTTGAAATATAATATCGCTAAAAGTGGCCTTTTATGGTTTTTATATTGAACTTTCTCTGTAACATATATGATATTATCAGCCTCAAAGGAGACTTTGTTTGCATTTTGGATTTATTAACAATTTCCCCATAAGATAAGAATAAATTCTAAGAAATTTAACAATAAATAATAATTTAGCCGAAATTACAATCAAAAGAAAAACAATATATAGCAGTGTTGTTTATTTTCATGTTACTGAAACCATTTGTTGGTCTATATTATAAGACTCCTCAGAACGAACAATCTGAAGAAATAAATGTACAATGAGGAAAATTATAAAACAAAATTCATAATTTATATTACTATATTGTTCTATAGATATCTAATAATATATTTATCTAATGGCTTAGCAATAGGGGAATGAAACAATAGTACCTATTTTGGTTACTCAGGAGGAATATAATGAAATCATGAAGTAACCAGATTACATGTAACAATAACTCTTATAGTAATTACAATAAAAAAAGTATGAGGAACAATAATAAATATATCAACATCCATATTTACAATATCAGAATTATTAAAAATAATAAGATAATAGTAAGATTGAGACATAATCACCAGTCCCTTCATATCCTATTAATAACTCAAATTAATAATAACAATAGTATTACTACACACCTTAGCAATAGCTTTTATAATAATATAATCAAAATTTAAATTAAAATTACATACAAAAAGTAGTCTTGCACCATAAAGAAGTTGAAGTTGCTTGTGAACGTGAAGTTTAATTTTTCAATCAAAATCTAGCTAAATACTTTTCGTTAGAATTAACAATTTCCTTATTGCTCAACTCTGTTTCAGCATTATTTCGAATGAAGATTATTAATCATTATTGGCACTGGAGCAGTGAACTATGGGTTGTTATAAGTCTATACATTTTGTTGAATTTATTTATATTGACTAATCCAAAGCTAATCTTATAAGTATTCATTTATAATAAATTCTAGAAAAATCATTAAAAGTTTGCATATGTTTTACATGTTATTTTATATTCCTTGCTATTATAAGGATTGTAAATAGCAATATAAGGATATGAGTACTTCTTTTGGAACTATTTCTATTTCTTTTATTTTATGATTACTTCTAGCTTCATTTCAGTCTGTTATTTTATTTAATAAAAAGGAATAAATTAATCCTTGAGCACTTATTTACCAGCCATAATAGCTCCTCCAAGCATTATATTCCTGCTTTAACTGATTTGCGTCCAGAGATTTTACTTGCCATTGTTTTTATGGGGAATTGTGATTGTATTTCTTGCCTTGGGACTGATATTACTATTTAGAAGAATAAATAAATTGGGATATGTAAATTTATTTTAGTATTCTTAGAACAAACATCAAACCAATGATTTTTATGCCATGGCATCCATTTTACATATGTTAATGATCAGTCCATTTTATGATAACGAATGATTATAAATTACAAAGCAATTAAAATATAATATATTATAATAATTATAAGAATCATTATATCACCAAATCTATGAGATCATTAAAACATATAATTAAAGCCTCAATCAACATGAATCAGCAGCCTAGGAGTATACTCGTCTCCTTGTATCAAATTCAAAGTGATAATTTGAATTTCGAGACAATGAATCAGTATCTTCATTTGCTCTAATTTCTTTATTATTTAAATTTCTAGGGAAATTTGATTTTAGGAAGTTAAATCTTAATGGTCTTTTATTTTTATATGTGATACTAAGACTGTCATCCAAGTCTCTTGGACTTAAATCCTAATATAGATTATAAAATAAAAGCATCTTACATTAATTGTTTCAAGGGTATTTTCGATATGGGTCACACTTAATCCTCCTCTTAGTTCTTAAATTAATTTTTCAATACGATGATTTCTACTAATCAACAGGTCTAATAATTGTTGAATATTATCAACCTTTTATTTCATTCTTCTACTCTATACAAATGCGATTTTGTTTATATAAATAGTAGGTAATGTATAGAATCTTGCCTTCGATGGTCTCAAATTGGTCCATTATTTTTTTAATAATAAAATTAGTAAGTTTAGAATATAATAATTCAAAGTGAATTTCGATAATGGTCGATAATACCTTATAATGCTTTTAATTACACAGGTTTCTCCAAATAAAATTTCATTCCAATTTGTTGACATTTCGGAAATTCAATCTCTTTTTAATGTCCAGAGCAAGCAACTATTATTGGTAATTATATGCAATTTTCTTCGCAATATGCAAATATTAATTTGGAAGCATTAATACCATTGATTCCCAGCATTTCCAAATCCATGAATATCAATCTATACATTCTACTTTCACATCTAGAGCATTTTTCTTTCTATTTTATTTTTTCAATTGCCTTATATCCATTTATCGAATAATCAACTTAATGAATGCCTCTAAATAATATTATATAAAATACATTTTTGATAGCAAAATCTATAAAGTATCAATATTGAATTGAGTATCGTCGACAATTAGAATTTTAGTGCAACATTCAACTACTTATACTAATGATTTTTTTGGCTGACTTATAACGATTTATATTTCTTTTGAACTTTCTTCGACTTCATTTAAATTTTCTAAAAATTCACTATCCTTCAAAACTGACTATTTATTACACAATTATTTTAAAATGTCAGATTAAAAGCTGTCTCTTTCTGGTAAATTAATGGTAAATGAAAAGTTTGAGCCTTTGTGGTAAGTTGATTCAAATTTCAATCCATTTCCCAATAATAAAGCAATCTTATTACTAATTAGCAACCCTAATCCAACACCTTATGCATTAAGTTTTTTACTCTCCTCTGAATTGATTTTACCAAAGGCCATCATAAGGATTTCTTTATCCTATTCTTAAATTCCTATTCCAGTGTCTTATATTGCTATTTCAATTACACTTTCTTACAAAGACTCAATATTTATTAGGATATGACCCTCTTGAGTAAATTTGAAAGCATTTCCAAGCAGATTAATCACAATTTGCTTTATTCTACTTTAATCAGATTCTATAATAATTGGACATTGAGTTGAATATTGCAAAATCAATTTGAGATTCTTTTTTTCAGCTTAAAGATTGAACATTTGAAAGCATTCCTAACATAACTTCTTTAGATTAAACTTATCTATTTTTAATTAAAACTTGTTAGCTTTAATTTGAGCCAAATCAAGGAGATCGTTGCATAAGTTTAATAAGTACTTTGAATTCTCAATAGATGCCTATATATATGCATTATTCAAGTCTTTTGCAACATATTCTAACATAGTTATCATACAGCCTAAAGGTGCTCTAAATTCATGGGAGACAAATGAGATCATTTTGGAATTGTAATTGCTATGACATTGAAGTTATTAAATATATTGTTTATAACTCAAGTCTCTACAAACCAAAGTCATAATCCTTCTAAATTACGAATTTATATACACATTCACTTCAAATATTGGGGAGTAGTGGGACTAAATATATATCAAAAAGCAATACCTGAGAACTCTATTTGCATTATTGTAAGTAAAATAAATGCTTCTCCTTATTGGGGTTATTCCAAGCTTTTTCAAGAAGTTGAGAAAATGAGACTTCTCTCTATTGTGGCTTATATGCACTTTGTTATCTTGAGTGTTAAGATAGAGACCCACTCAGTTAATGGAATATTGAATTCTATCTATCAACTCCGAAACTCTTTATGGACTACATTGATCTTTTGGGTTCCATTTTATCAATTTTGACATAGTTTTAAAATATTTATTGAAGTTGTGTTTCATCCGTAAATTAAAACATTTTCTTCGCTGATTTATTTATAAATGTTGGTTATTTTTCGTAACCCTATTCAAAAAGTATTACACCTTCTCTAATTTGATTAAAACAAAGATGTCTTGCGTAATTCTCCTAGAAATTCTCCTAACAACTGGATTCTTTCCATCTATATCTATCCGTGTTTGAAAATATTTCTACTAGCTATGAAGCAGCCTTCTAATTGTCCTCCTTCTATAGTTAGAGGTTGAAGATAATGAAAATTGCATATGTTGATGTATAATGTATTACCGTCCAAATTACCTATTATTCCAATTCATAGAAAAGTCTTATAATACAATAAAATGCAATAAATAACAAATTCACACACATTAACCACAATTTTACCTTATTTCTACATATTAAATAACCATAATAGAGTGGATGAGCAAAATCGAATTGTGGAATTTGAATCTCTATATGCAAAGCATATGTTAATAAAATTTGTATTACAACTATCCACTTCCTTTCTTATGATTAATTGTAGTAATGCATTATTATTGTAAAGGTTACCAATCCAAGCATTATTACACTCTTATAAGTGAACGAATTTACGATCGATTATATTAGTTAGCCCATTAGCAGTAAAGAATTAATAAATAAGGCGTGTGATATTTTAATATACATTATATATTAATGTTACTACTGTCATATTCGACTTCATTTTATCCATTTTATACATCGATAAAACAATCCCATTTAATTTAATTTAAATCCTTTTCAATAAACTCTTTCTTTAACTGTTTTGATTTCTTTTATCCCACATAACCGCATGCTTATTTATTCCGATTTAATTAGTTCCTCTAGTTTTTAAATTTTATTCCAGTTTATTATTAATGACTTAATATGGGAATCTAGATTTTAAGTGGAAAAACCCTTTTTGTGGGTCAAGTTATTAACCTCCAAAAATATAATACTCAGTCAATAAATTAAAAAAAATCTATCAGTTGCCTTAGGATAATTAATAAATGATTGACTCCATATTAATTAAGATAATTCCATAGGAAAAACCATCTTATGACTCTATTTTTAGAATTTGATTTCCTACTTAATGGAGTAAGGAAGAATAGTTTATGTTCATAAGAATGCCTTCTTTCAATCTTTGACATCGTTATGCTTTCAGAATGAGAATGCAGGCTAGGTGATTCAAGGAGCTATCCATCTTATGGAATTGAATTAGAATTTGCATGGGTGGAAATAAATCAAGAATCTTTAATCACCTTGAGAAGAATATATAATTCATCAGTTACTAGTTAGGCAAAATCGGTCCTATTTCTGTTTAAATAATTGGGAAATAAGGAACTTAATTTTAAGAATATTTAATAAGTGGAAAATCCAAAAAACTGCAAGATTATTATCTGACAAAATGGAGAAGCAAAATTAACTTTAGAATCTAAATTAAGAAAGTCAATAAATTTAGGAGTTAAACATGGTTTTATTACACAAATAGGTGTCTAAAATAGAATTGAATGCACCTCTAAAATGAAACGATATTAAGCTTGATTATCACTCTCAATAGAAATAAATTACCTTAAACAAATAAAAAGGAATTTTCTATAGTAGTATCGGTAGGAGCATTGTTCCTATCAATGGATATATGAAGGTGTTCTTGCATTAATGTTAGGATAATTTATAATAGGAATAGTAAATGGAAACTTAATAGAACCCCCCTTTTGAGAGTAATATCTTGGGATATTTAAGTAGTCTAATTCTGGATTTTACTTCAGATAAAGGAACCAATATTAAAGTTAATAATTATTAATTTTAAAGATTTGAATATTATTATAATTAAATGAAATACCAAAAATACTAAATTTTGTAAAATAATTGGTGATCAGTTTAATATTTTCTGTAAATTGTTTATTATAAGTTTCAAAATTTAAACTATACTTATATCTCTTCTGGAATAGTTTTTTATTCAAGGACTATAAAACACGTTGAGTATCTCAATTTAGATCTTTAAATTTATATGTTGTTAATATCATAAAAATACTTTATGTTTATTCAAATTTAGCTTTCACTATATTCTAACTATTATATTTCAAATAAAGTTAAATATAATTTTTGAGACTATCAAAGTATGGAATTCCTTAGCTATATTTAGATATAATACTATCTAATAATCATTTAAAATATTCATATCTTTTTAAGAGACATATTAGAAAGGTTTATCTGGTATTATTCTTGAGTGTAGTTTGATTCTAGATGGCAATTTCATTTAAAGGGGACTATTGATAATAAAGTATACGATTAAATTAAATAAAAGACATGATATTTGGTTAAACAAATTTAATAAATTTAATTGGCTATTTAAACTGAAGTTAAGGTGTATGATGATAATCTCATTGAGTATATAAAATCTTAAAATTGCAAAATATGATTATTATATATTGTACATAAAATTAGAATATAAGTATTAAAAATGAAAATTATATTTATAATCTCTAAAGCTATAAATAATGAATTATTAAAACTATGCTCAATATGGCAATTCATAGAATTATTCAAATAATACTTAGAATTAGCACCCTTAACAATACTAAAATGGATAGTAAATTTCAAATCAGAACAATAATAATTACTAATATAACATGGTACAACCAGCTAATTACCCAGTATTAAATTTTGAAAAAGAATCCTTTATCCAAGATTAACCAGATCACATTATACATCATGACTATTTATAATAACAATAGTAATAGTAATAATAACAATAGTAATAATAATAGTAATAGTAATAATACTAATAATAATAATAATAATAAGTAACTTAACAATAATAACCATATCAATAATTGGATACTAATCCCGCTTAAACACAATACATTTATGCAAATTAATAAATCGCCACTCCCTTTTTTTAACCAGGAGATTTAAATAATGACGAAATTATGATCGAAAAATTTAGAAGAAATCTAATCTATAAAATAAACTTCTTCTGGATCATCCAATAAACCATATAGATTATATTATGTATAATCAATATGGCAAGTTATTCGTACGATAGTTTGTTTTTTGATTACTCAACTGTGTAATATAGGGCAACAATTTATGTTTTTCTATTCTTTTCATTTGGATATATGATAGTTATCAGATTTGTAAAATCTATATGGAAAGTAATTTTATTTTATAAATATTAGATGAGAGGATATCAATCATTAATTTATCTTATTTATGCAATTGTATATTCAATTTTCATTAGTGGGATTGTCTCATCGAGCCGCTTAAGTTATTATCAAGAGAAAACTTACTTCTTAATTGGATTTCTTTACTTTATTGGAACTATAGGAATTTTAATAATGCTTATTTAATTTTAATTTCAAATTAAAAAGTTTAAAGAAGAGGAGATGCGAATAAAAGGTACTTTCTATCTCAATATTAAGAATTCATAAAGAGTATCATAATTGGACCAATCGGAATTCTATTTCTGATAACAGCCTTATTTGGTATTGATGCAGCTTCAATTTTATTACTTTATGAGCTTATTTGGTCCTATATCTTCACATTATTTTATATAAATAGTTTGTTATAAGTCTACAGAGGAAAAGTATGATAATATTATTATTCAAATAGTTCAAGTTGAAAAGAGACTAGCATTTTGTTGGGGTTATTTTAGTATACATAAATATGATTATCCCTTGTATCCCATGATTTATAGTTATAAAAATAATATTTATAAAATATAACATCAAAAGTGACTATTGTTATTAATTTAAACATTATTAAAAATGAATCTTAGATGATGTATTGATTATTTTAAATTAAGCAAAAATGAAGGAAAACTATTTCTCTCTAAATTAATCAAATTTGAAAATATTGATACTTAAAAAAATATTTTCAAATAAAATATCTTCAATATAATTAAGAACTTTAAAAAATATAAAACAAGAATAAAACTAATATAATGAAAAATATTATCATAGTTTTTGAGTTAAACAATTTTCAACCCTTTTCATTTTGATGATTAAGTATTATCTCATTCAAAATTACATCATCTGTATTTTGTTAAAGAAAATACTATTTTATTTTAATTTCAATTACCATTAGGAAAGTTCTATGTTACTCTATGCTCTTTAAATTCAAATTGAATGTATTATTTAGGTAGTTGTCTCAAGTGCATCGGTCGTTAATATAGGTTTCTTAAAGAAATGGTCACTACAACAATAAGTATATATATATGCATCTCTTAAATATGTTTTTATGTCTATTAAGTATATAAAATTTCATATTTAATAATGAATAAATTTAACTTTATGGTTCTATTTAATAGTATGAATAATTTAGTTACTTAAACACTTATTGAATTATATAATTATAATAAACTGCAATACTAAATGAATTTTAATAAATATCTGCTTTAATTACCTAAATTAACACCAATAACGATGGATGACAGTTATAGATAGCTTGGAATTATAAAAAATAAAAGTCCATTTAGAATAGAAAACAGAGATTTATTTTACTTAATGAACAAAAGCTAATTTGAAAGTTTATATTCGAATCCAAAAAAGTTAAAAACAGAAAAATAATAGTCTCTTCGGAATCATTCATTTAGAATGCACTCGTGTGTAAATGAAAAGGGTAAAGAAGCTCATCATCACTCCTTTGTTGAATATAATTAATAGCACTAAAAATAATGGGAAAAAAAAAAAAACACTATGGTAGCAAGAAGTCTTTAAAAACCTGAATTTAGGAACAAATCAGAAACCTTATGTTTAGATTAAAAAAACTAACCTGAATCAATTCAAAAAATGTAAAACAGGAAATTATTAAGAAATCCAAAAATTATGTTAAAAGAATTATGGGATGAAAATTATGGATAATGATACTCTTAATCAATTGATGTATTTAGTTTTAACATTCAAACATTTAAATATATCTTTTTAGCATTAACATATCATAACAAATTATTATTCTAAAAACTATCTGATATGTGAAATTAATATGCCCAATAAAATTATTGTTATTCTACTACCCTAAAAAATGGTTGACTATTTTTTACGATAAATATAGTCATTTGAATCAATAGCATTTGAGTTGTGGTGCAATTTTCTAGTTTCAAAGCATTTTAATGAAAAATTATAATTATCATAAATGATATTTACCTTCTAGCCTCATCAGTAAGCTGAAGTTTAGAAGATAAATAGTTTTTTTGTTGAGTAGAAATTTTATTTCTTGCAATAAGCCCTAAAAAGGTGATTATGAATTGACTATTATCATAAATCTAATTATAGTATTTTATTTAAGTATCAATTTACTTATTAATGATATTAAAGCTAAAAACTAGTTGTAGGTGGTTCTGTAGAAAGGAATAAGATGCTTTGAGTTCATTTTATATATAAAATTTCGAAATTTTGTTATTCTATAACCTTAAAAAATTAGGCCAAATACTCAATTATATTTTGTAAGCATTCTTAAACAATGGGCTTTTTGTTTTAACCTTATATAAATTTTGTTACTATAGAGTTTTTCTAATTATTTTTTCCGTTTAAAGAAAATAGAAGTAAAGAAAACATTTTTGAATAGATTACAGTTCAAAATAAAATAATATTAAGAAAATACTTATAAAATTAACTTGAAAGTAATTATGGTTTTTGATGATATTACTTTTTGAAATTGATAGAAATTATTCATTTTGACTATCTCAAGGAAGTTTCATTAAATTATTAAATTAATGTAGATAAACATAAGAAGAGCCTAAAATTTATTCTCTAATGGTATGGAAGTTTGAATCATAAGCTAAGCCAAGTATAAAAATCTGAATTTCACTTTCTTTAGACCATTTAATAATTATAAAAACAAATTTAATCTATTAAAATAGGCATAAGATGGAAATTAATGAGATTGGACATAGTATAAAAAGAGTTCATTTGATAATTTAAATGATAGATGTAGTTAATAAAATAATTATCTTAAGAAATATAAATAGTCAATTTGTTTTTTTAATGTTCTGGAATGAAAAGAAAATAAGGGTGATTAAGTATTTAGTTAATAGAGTTTATATCTGGAGTTTTCATATTATAAATATATGATTCAAGTTTTTAAGTAGTAGTTTTCTATAACTAGAATGTTTGGTTGCTAGGTTCTTAATTGGAATGGTTTCTTTGCTGATTATCTTAATAATGCAGGATCAAAAGGCTTTTTGGGTGTGGATGGTCTGATTAGTCTAGAATCCATAAATCGTTAAATAAATATTTAAAATAAAAATGGAAAGTGTAAATTTTGGTGGTGATAATCCGTAGCCACGTTTCGGTCATACAATATGTGTAATAGCACCTAACAAGATTGCATTATTCGGGGGTAAAAGCTATGTGTAGTATTTGAATAGGTGCAGTAGGAGACACAGGAAGATATGTGATTACAGGTGATGTGTATATAGGAGACATGACAACGAAGAAATGGAAGAGAATTGAAGCAAGTGGGAGTGTACCAACAAATAGAGCAGCACATTAAGCGTTAGCAATAGAATTGAATTAAATGATTATATTTGGAGGAGCTGTAGGTGGAGGAGGATTAGCAGATGATAATTTATATGTATTTGAATTAAGAGATGACACAGGAACATGGGTAACAGTACCAGTAATAGGTACGACCCCAGGTAGAAGATATGGACATACTATGGTTTTGATTAAACCACATTTAATAGTGTTTGGTGGTAATACAGGTTAGGAACCTGTCAATGATGTTTGGAGTTTTAATTTAGAGAAATCTCCCTATTCTTGGCAGAAGTTGGAGTGCTCTTCTGAATAGCCAAGTGTGAGAGTTTATCATTCTGCTGCATTATGTACAACAGGATCAGCAAATGGAATGATGGTAGCATTTGGAGGTAGAACCAATGATTAAGGAGCTTTGAATGATACTTGGGGGTTGAGAAAACATAGAGATGGAAGATGGGATTGGGTGAGAGCTCCATATAGAAATTAAACTGAATAGCCATTGCAAAGATATTAGCATTCAACTTTATTTTTGGGGACTTTGATGATGGTGATAGGAGGCAGATCAAATAATGTTGGGGAGACTTTGCCTTTTGAAATATATGATACTGAAACCTCTGATTGGTATAAGTTTCAGGCAATTCAAAGATTCAGACACTCTTCTTGGTTGGTTGATTAATTTCTGTATTTGCATGGAGGATTTGACTCTGATTAACCAAACATTCCAACAGAAGGCATTTTAAGATTGAATTTAAATACAAGATTTGCTTAAACTCCTTAATTGTTAAGACAAATGAATACTCTAAGGACTGATCAATCATTCACCTAATCATTCAATCCAAGACCACCAACCAACCAAACATAAACGTAAGATCAATTCAGAAGAACAAATCAATAATAACCATAGGCCAGAAGTAAAATTAACTATCATATTAGATTAAAATAATAATTAGTAAGTACGAGTATCTAGTGCAACTAACAAGAATATCCGATTAGCAAATCAAGCTATTGTTGCTATGACTTATGGGCCAGAAGAGGATATAACAAATTAAGTCAAGAAAGTACCAATTGACAAATTACAGGATGAACATAAGAAATTGGGAGCTGGATTTCAGGATCCAAATTCTCAAAATAAATCATAGTTTTTAGATTAATTATGCCAACCTTTCGTTTAAAACTTATTGATACCAAAAGATTATCAATCCATTCCACCCAATTCTAATTTGTTGACAGGGATAAGAAAAGAAATGATAATTAAATTGTGTGATGAAGTTCAAAGAGTTTTAGATAAGGAACCAATAGTTTTAAGATTGAGAAGACCAATCAAAATATATGGAAATCTAAATGGTTAATTTTTAGACTTGATGAGATTTTTTGATCATTTTAAAGCTCCATATGATAATTTGTATAACGGAGACATTGATTCATAAGATTATTTGTTTTTGGGTGATTATGTAGACAGAGGAACAAGATCATTGGAAATAGTGCTATTATTATTCACTTTGAAATTAAAATATGCAGATCAAATTCATCTACTTAGA
Organism: Paramecium octaurelia; assembly: GCA_905182995.1. Lineage (NCBI taxonomy): Eukaryota > Ciliophora > Oligohymenophorea > Peniculida > Parameciidae > Paramecium > Paramecium octaurelia. The sequence goes on from CAJJDP010000066.1 coordinate 191,564, forward strand.
GGACATCATGAAGATGCTAAAATCAATAAAATTTATGGATTCGCAGATGAATGCTTTCTAAAATTTGCAGAAGATATCATGGATCCTAATAGCATATATTAGAGAATCAATAGAGTTTTTCAGTATTTGCCATTAGCAGCAGTGATTGAAGATAAAATCTTATGTGTTCATGGTGGAATAGGATAGACTATGCGAACAGTAGATGAAATTGAACTTATTTAAAGACCATTGGAAATTGTACATGATCCAAAAACCGTATTTGAATTAATTTAATTTTTAGTACTAATAGAAGATTGCTTTGGAGTTATTATGGTCAGATCCATGTTTGGCTGAAGAGGAATTAGAGAATCAACCAAATCCAGAGAGGGACATATTCTAAAATAGACAAATTATAAGATTTGGAACAAACAGAGTTAGCAAATTCTTATAAGAAAATAATTTGAACATCATTATAAGATCGCACGAACCAACTCAAGAAGGATTTGAAAGACAAAATAATAATGTCATTACAGTGTTCTCTTGTCCAGATTACGGTGCCAATTCTCAAAATAACAAAGGATGTACCCTATTTTATTAAGACTTAAGCCATGCTCACTATTTCCAAGAGAGGTGAGATTATTCCCAAAGTTATTTTACCTGTAAATTCTACTTCGGAATCAAGATGGATGGATCTAGAAGAAGCAATCCAAAGGAAGAAAGGATTCGCCAAATATGTAGTTATAGACAATGATGAATTACAATGGAGAAAAAGATAGTTCACACCACTCAGATCTAAGAAATCCTAATCTTAAAAGTAATTCGCATGAATTAATTATTAATAATTGAATAAATTTTTGTATCTTTCATTATCCAAATATCTCTACTATTTATTAGGGATTCCAACTAGATCCGAACCCCCCTTGTTGATTATGATATTATCCTGCAGCTGGAACAGGTAAAACGACATCTTCAATCAGATAATCTGCAACCCCTGATAACATCTGTTAGGATATCTATTTCTTATTATTGTTAAGTTCTTTTTATAAAAATAAACAATAGGATTTTTATAGCTTTGTCTTATCCTTGATATATTGGTTGATAGTGGCTTGCATTTTGCTCATATACTATTATAATTATTAATTCGAATCCAAAATCTGAAGGGATGCCTTCTAGAGATTTACACTATTTAACAACGCCAAAGTTATTTATTTCAATCCTTGCTCATTCAACGAATTGTCCAATCTGATAATGAATATTAAATGATATTTACAATATTGTTAATCTCAACTTTGTGATGTTTATGCTTTTTAATGACTTCGCTATGTATTCCATTCCCTAAGATCCTAATTTCAATCCTGAATGCACTTGAAAATTCACTTATTGATTAGTCAATGATTTCCCATATAATTACATAATACATTTTTACACAACTTCAATTGACAAGAATGTCCATTGTTTAAGTACAACAATTTACTAAAATAAATCTATCATTTAGTTGCATTAAAAATTGTTTATCTTCTTAATTATCAAACTTAAAACTTTTAATTGTGATTGTTATAATTATTTAATAATTGAATCTACTGACTCTTACTCTATACTAGTGGATTTGATGAAGATTTTTAAATTTTAAAATAAATCCATTTTTTAACTCAAAGTGTTAAACAATATTTTTATTGATTGAATAGTATCCAATTAAATTTGAAGTGTTTATTTGATTTTTCTAATCTATTATGTATTTGTGGTTACTCTTATGTCACTACTCGCTGTGATTTATCCTATCAAATCTATTAAATCTAAATCGGAACAATCCTTTCCCTCACTTAATTCGATAAGTAACTTCTCTGTTCTTTCAAGAAAAGGCTCAATAGATTTAAAGCTTCCTTACTTAATTGTACTACCCTTCTACAACTTAATATCCAATATCTTAATATTGCAATCTTAAAATAATTCACTTGAAATCAATTTGTGATGAGTTCCCAAAGACAATTTAACTTATTTTATGTTTTTTACTTCTTTGTATAAGATGTCATAATTGTTGATGCCATAATTGTTACTAATGTATTAGAAATATAATCATACCCTAAATTTAATTCTAAAATTTCTAATTTTCCAAATGATTTCACAATTTAATCAAAAGAATTTTATGATAAATTTCTGGTGTCATGCAAAAACAAATTGAGTAGTCTAAGTTTTTCTATTTTTTAAAGTGCTAAACCTAATTAAGTGATTGCTTATTCATCTATTTCAGTTTAAGCACCTATTGATAGATTCAATTTCTCTATGTTTGGTTATGATGCCAACCATTGAAAGAAAGAATGAAATGACGTATCCAACTTATTAAATGGACTAATAAGTAATGTAAATTCCTTTAGAATTGAGTCCTTTTGAGCTTCTTCAAAGTGTGACCAATTCTGATTCACGCAAACACCTTATCCAATCTGCAATGAAATGGATTCCAATTTTTTCGATGTAATAAATTATAGATCCTTCAAACAAAGTGGTAATTCATCCCTATTAATATATATACTACTTACTCGAAATTTAATTTTAAATGCACAAGTTGATTGTCATGATTTTATATTGCTTCCAAAATTGGCGATATTTACTTTATTGGATTATTCAAATCAAAATGAATGTCAAGAGATTTTAGATTTTTTTAATTTAAAATAAATTAAGCCAAAATTCTCCCATCTTCATCAGAAAATTGATTATTAGCTCTAAAAATCAAAAAATACTCATACCCATATTTCAATTTAAAACTACTCAAATCCAAATGGTTTAACGATAAGATTAAAGTTGAGTAATGCTAATAATTTAAAAATCCCCTAATAATGTAAATATGTATATCATACTCAACAACAAGAGTTAAATTCTTGCATCCAATTTTATCCAAGACAACCTATTCAGAGGTCTGAATGACAATTTATAAATTTTCTGACTTTAAACATTAAATGTCCTCTTAATGCTAAATTGTGTGAGAAAGAGTCATTTTTCAATATATATAAATTATTTATGATATTTAATTCTTAAAAGTACGTATATCATTAATCCCAATTATAAAATTCATTTATAATAGTATCCAATTTCCATATCTTTTCCAAAACATTGATACTCAAATAATTATACAATATTAATTCAATAGTGTAATATATATTCATTAATCCTCTTGATATCATGATATCATGTTCTATAAAAGAACTCACCTCTTTAATATGGGATTCACAAGAATTTAAAAGCCTATATATCCTTTTCTTTATGTATAAAAAATAGGATTTTTGTTTATAACAATAAAAATATATTTATTATTTCAATATTTAAACATTATATATTTACTAAAAACAAATCAAATTCAATTAAAATAAAGTAATTCGATATTCTGTTGGGTCTAATTTGGTGGGCAAGTTCTGCCTAGAAGCAACAATTGAATCTCAACTTGATTCTGATTTTTTAATGTGATTTTGTTAAAACTGGAAATTTTATTATATGTTTTTGCTAGATATTATTTAATTCTTACATTGTTCAATTTAATGAGGATAGTATGAATAGGGAGATAATTACAAATTTTAATCGAATTTCAATATATCTACAATTCCTAAAGAATTTGAACATAGCACATATTCTTTAATCAATTCTATTTAAGATATTTTCATATTTTATTTATAAATTTATTTTGCCATCATAGTACTTAAATTTAAAAGTAATATGTAGGATAATTCCTCATCTAAATGCCAAAATAATAAAAAGAGTTGCTGATTTTCAATATCATGTTTTATGTCTACTAAGGCAAATTTCTAATTATTTAATTCATGCGGAATGGATATGAATTGTCCATTATTAAATGTTAATAATTGTCCATTCTACAACCCAATATAGTATGTATCTTCAGAGTTTTAAATTTGAATGCTTAGAACAGATTCAATAGGATTTTCAAAATTGTAAATTCTAGGGGGATATAATACTGCATTTTTTTGAATTACATATACCCTTAGATTTCCATCGTTACTAAAGACCAAACATAAGCTTCCTTATATTTTGCAATATATGATTTCTTTAATACTAACATCCAATATCGTAAAATGTTGATAATTGAACCACAAATTAGGGTAAATTGCAATATTCCTCAATGATATTTTCTTGGTTTAATAGCAAACAATTAAAACAAGTTAATTATCGATAACTTAACTCCAAATTTAATAAATGTAACATGTATTTTCAGGTAATTAAATTTAAGTTTTATTATTAACATCAATTTGTTCATTGACTCTGTAAAAAATGATTGCATTTTTCTTAGCAATTCCTAAGACTTTAAATTGCTCAACATAAATAGATTAAATGAAGTCACTGATTTCAAGAGTTTAGATTTGTGTTAGTATTTTGTTTTCGCATTCAAGTTATCTTGCATTATTTTAGAATTCATTGTGATTTTATCTTGTATTTTAATATCTGTAATCATTTCTTTGCTGATAATTCTATGTATTTGATTAAAATCTAATATTTTATTGATCTTCATTTTCTGGTCTTTGATTGAATCTCCTTTGCTATTGAAAAGGATTAGAACTTGATTCATTATTTAGTTAATTGAATTGTCTAAAATTTTAAAATTTCTATTGATTATTGTTAGATTCATTATTAGATTAATTAAATTTTTATTGATCTCTATTGTTATTTTAGAACATATTTTAATCTCTGCCTTGATATTATTATCTTCCTTAATTTTAATTAAACGGTCTTCCTTAATTATTTTGCCTGTCTTAATTAAAATTAAACTATCTTCCTTGATTATCATTTTACTATCTTCCTTGATTATCTTATTATTATCTTCCTTGATTATCCTATTATTATTATCTTCCTTGATTATCCTATTATTATCTGCCTTGCATATCATTTTATTATCTTCCCTGATTATCATTTTACTATCTATCTCTTTAAAAAGGATTATTATTTATGTTGTTTTATTATTATCTTTATTTAAATCCTTTTATGAATATGTAATATTACCATCGAATCTGAATTGATTTTAAGTCCTATTTTTTTAATCATCTCTTTAATTATTTTATTATTTATATCCCTCAGGAATTCGATTTTTTAATTATTAAATGCTCTTTTAGAATTTTTCTGCTTCTGTATTATCATGCTTGAAAGGACATTGATCTCCTTTATTGCATTTATTTCTGAGAAAATAAATACATATTTTTGAGCTTTGCATATTATAAATAAAAATATATTTAAAATAAATGTTATGCATATACTATTTATGAATACTTTTACAATCTTCAAATTCCTTTCAACTCATACATCAATAGTTCATCTGACGTATCACTGCTAAACAGAAGTATATTTGAGCCAATTTTGCCACTTCCACTTGAAGCAGGAGAAGATTAAGTAAATAATTAAAGTTTATGCTTACCATAAATTTATTGTCCAACTGTTAATTGATGTCCCAATTTGATGTCTGAGGAATGCATAGCATAAGGAGACATACTCAAATGATGTTAAGTTGCTATATTATCATTGAAACTAAATGTAATCAGCCAAACAGGGGGATTAACTTAAATTAAGTAAAAGGATAATACTTTTCTAATCAGAAACTTCAATCAAAACACTTTCCATTAAAGTGCTCTATATCTTTCTATTACCGAATTTTGAAAATACAATGCAGTTTCTAAATACATATTAATTTTAATACTTGTTGAAATCAAATAATTTAACTGCGCCTTCATTTGAAACAATTATGCAATGGCCTGGCCATTAAGTTGTGATGAAAATCTGACTAATGGACCCATAAAGAGGATCATGCAAATTCTAATCACAAATTAAAACAGGATCTTAAGAAGAACCATATTTCATAAGTCTCCAAATATTGATAATTGAATCTGAAGAATAGGATATAAATTTCTCTCCTTTCTTTAAAAGTGTCAACCCATTTATCTTATTCAAATGTTTAGTATTATTCGTTCCTATCTTCTGAGTGTACAAATTGCAAATATTTATATCTCTATTTAAATCACTAAATGCTATGTGAGTATTGTCCTTCAAATCTAAGGCATTATTTGGCATTTATGATAATTGGATCTTCCTAAACACTCTGGGTTGAGTTGAAATCATTATATCGTCGATATTCCAAACAATTAATTGCTTATCCTAACCCAAAGACACAAACTATCTGCTATTTGCTTCACTCGTACAAATCTTCTCTAGATATACTATGTTCTAAGTGTGACCTAAATATGTTGCTATCTTCTTTTATGTTGTATCAAATATTCTTAATTAGCTGTCATTTTATGAACCAATCGCAAACAAATTATCTAAAATTGATAGAATACATGTTATTTAAGTCCCTATTGAAAACTTTTTAGTTGGTTTCAATTAAAAACTAAACTAATTAAATTTAATACTTATCTATGTTTCTGGCTGCCATCTATAGTTGTAGATTATTTTCTCCTGTTTGCACTTAAGATAATTCTTTGTTACTGCCAAAAGGAATGTATAATCTCGCTGACACAACATTATTTAACACAAATCCAACCTCATTCACTACTGAATCTAGTATGTTAGTCTGCGGATTTTATAACTTATCATAGTTTGGAGGAGAATTAGTCATTTACAATAGGAATCTTGCCAAAGTTTGTAAATCTGTTAACATTTATAATGGAGTAACATTTCCTTATGATAGTTACTTGCTCTTATTCAGATGATTCTTTAGATTGGATAAAAATTATTGGGCTTCTGGAGTGCCTAAAGATGCCAACTTATATTAAAATGTATTTTAATTGGAATAATAAAAGTTTTGTCTTGACAAAAGGAAAAACTAATCTATATTCGCTTTTAATGTGATAAATGATTATTTGTATTGTTCATTGAAACTATCTAGTCTCTTCATATTCTCCTCCTTTATCGATTAAATTACAACCATAATTTTTTCTTGAAGATTTGTAATATCAATCGCCAATTCAGTCTTAGAATTATTAATGATACTATTACCTTCTATCTAATAACCATTTCATCAATCTTTTATAAATGTGCGTCTCCTTATTCCAAAATTTACAACAAACTGATATTCTCTTTATTTTACATAAATTCCTAATATAAAACGATGTTTTGGTTAGCCAATCTCGACATTTCTTCACAAAATTGTGAGGCCTTAATTAAAATAAAGGGATACAAATGCTTCGACGTCAATAATCTTTGTCAGATGATCGTTATGAAACAACTATGGGTCCTCTGGAGATTGAATAAATGGCCTTTTATCGCATGTTATGTCAGAACACACTTTTGTGATTTATTATTGTGTCAAAGTGTTTTTTAGTTGTGGTAAAGGCAAGGGAGTACATAATTTGTATGCTAAAGAATCCTCCATTTCAATTAATTCAATATATTAAAGATTTTAAATTATTTATTTGGAAATTATACATTTACTAATATATTATTGTTTTTATTGCTCCTTTTATGGTTAAAACGACTCACTTTTTCTACTGTTTAACTAATGAGTTACATAGTTTTGGTGACACCAATCTTCAATACTACCTCTTAGGATTCCTATTCTGCATATCTATCTTCTAATCTTCCAATTCCCCAACATCTACCTTACTTTTTTTAGCCTTGTAATTTCTGAAGATACCAATTGTCCTAATACTATTAATAAGTCTAAATTTTTTGTATTTTAACTCTAATTTTCATTCATCTGTAGTAATCTTAATAACCCAAACCTTATAATCTTAATTTGATCCTTAACTATGTCACAGATCCTAAAACTCAATTACTTAATCAGCTTGATTTTCAGTTTTTGAAATCAAAAAAAAAACGATTTCTGTTCTCATAATTAACTTAATTGAGACACTAATACTCTACTTTTTGGATTATATATGATTTCAATTCTTCAATAGAAGATTTCAGGTTTCAAACATTCATCTCAACGTTGCTGAATTGCATTTATATACAATTAAGACCTTCATGCTTGATTATAAGGCAGTCAAATAATGTTGTTAAACTAAATAATTGCATTAATATTCAATTAAAAGTATTCTGCTATATCAGAGACACACATTGAATTGCAACTAAACTTTAGGTTTATTAATTATTTGAGTATCATTGTTGCATCCATACTAACAGTTCTTGTCTATAGTGTTATAAACATTGATTAAGCGTTAACTTAGTATTTCAATTCTAATAGTTTATTCTGTTAAATATTTTTAATATTTTCCTAACTTCGAGAAGTGTATTCTCTTGAAGAATGTAATTTAATATATAATTCTTGTAAAATCATTTATTTGAAAATTTATTTTATTGTTTAAAAAATGAGGATATTATATCATGATGATAATGCCCACCATAGCAAAACAGCAAAAATAACTACTTCTACTACTATAGTAATTATTAATCCACAGTTTGAGGAATTAGCTATCAATTTAACTAACTTATTATTTGTATTTATCATGTACTAATTTGTCTTATCCACCTCGATGTTTAATTTATCTAGCTATTTATTTTACTCATCAATTGTTAAATTAATTTGTTTGCCTTATTATTTTAATTAATCGGTCTATTAAATTTCTAAATAATCATACCTAATCATTGGTTCTATCCAATAATTTATCTTATTGAAGTTGTAAATCTTTTTGGTTTTTGTAGAGCTCTTAATTATTCATAGCAGCTAGCTTTGCATCATCTCTTTAAAGATTTTACATTGCCACTTCTTATTTAGTTTCTGTAACAGCTTTATTAAATTATTCCTTAATTAAATCTCTTTGATTTTTCAATTCTTATATCTGATTTTTTCTTTTCTCATTTTCCTTTTACATCTAATTGTTTTCTTGATATTTCAAAACATCTGCAATTAACACCAATTCACGATCTATTAATGCCTTTCTAAACTGAATTACCCAAGCTTGCTAATTATCCTCTAATTTCCCCTTCGATCATTGTTATCTGTTATCCTCCTTTCTATTTTTATTCCCTTTTATTCATATCCTATTTGATTGAAACAATAAGCTTCTGGATTCTTTCTATATCATTTTTGAATTAGTCACTCATTATTATTATGAATTAATTTATCAATAAATTATAATCGATTATCGAATAATATCTAAAAGAATATTTTCTTAAAAATTCAAATATTTTGAGATAAAAACACTTTTTATTGTTGATATTCTCAGAATAGAGTATGAATTTTTACAATTTGAATAATAGTAAATATATAGATAAATTTAATGCATATTTGTTTTTCAACTAAGATACTTCTATTATTCTATGACAAAGGCATGTTATTTGGTTCTTTATTAGGATTCAACTAAATAAAAATGTAATTCTTCAATATTTTATTCTTGTTCATTCTTTATATTGAAAATGGCAATTTTATTTTTAGGTACAGTTGCCAAATCTGTAGCAATAGATTATCTAACATGCTAAATTTTTCCATCCATTTGTTGTAACAAATCCCCTAGAAAATTAATTCGATTCATTCTTTCAATCTTTTCAATGCTTCAATTTATTCAATGTTTACTTGGATTGCAATTAGTTTTAACTTGATTATTCTGATTAAGTTTTCATTATTTCTTATGGATGATAATTTTTCACGCGAAATGATGGACTCTTTGTTAATTAAGTGGAGGTGAACTATTATTACTAATTCTAAATTGAGTTGAGATAATTAGTACCTTGATGAATTGGCCAACATTGGGTTGAATCTAAGATTCAAAAGATATCTCATCATACTTCATATAATTGCATTTTGCCTTGATTTGGTGTTAGATTATTGCTCTGTTGAGTTGAACATCTATAGTGAGTTGCTGAGTTCAATCTTGATCCCTGAGAACTCTTGGCTCTATTTTAATCAACTAGAATTTATCTTTTGTTGTGTTTATTTGAGTATGGAATGTGACGGATAGCACAGATGTTCATTTTAATTGATTTTAATATAAGTAGATGAATTTCACTTTTTTAACTTCTTTTCAATGTTCTCTAACCATTTTTTGTACTTCTATTGCATTTCCACTTAAAAAAAGTGAACTTCCTCTAAATTGGCATCTTTGTTGTCTTCCAATATTGTTTGATCAATATTATATTTTGGAACAGAAGTTGTTTAACTAGATGAGGAAGGAGTTGCGACTATCTTCTTTATAGGTTATTTTTGTCTAACTTACTATTCATCATCAGTCCCTAGTTGAAATTAGAGTAATTCCATCGCACTCACTCTCTATTTGAAAGCCTGCCTTAAGATTCATATAATATAGACTTACAGAACTTTAAAAATTCGTTTGTCTCCTTATATCATCTCTGGCTCCCGGTGTTATATGACGATAATTCTTCATCCTAAATGAAGGACTCTTTCGCAACTGTGTTGAATTCATTGATGAATCTGTTGGTTTCGACTATTCATCATCGTTAATTACATTACCTTATCCTCAAACAAATCTAAATTGCATCTCTCAAAATTAGTTGGTGTATGCTAAATCTAAAGAAAACCTACTTTATAAGAAGGAGTGACTTATGATGAATTGAGATCAGAGTCCAACCTCTTCTTTGGTTAAACTTTGGGTCCCACGCTTCCATTTCTCAATTGTACCCGATTTATCTAACAATATGGATTCATCTTGGTCAATCCTACACTCATTTGTATAAATATATATATTATTTATATAATTTTTATTGTCAGATAATTTGAATATCTTACATCAAGTCCTAACATTGCAGAGTGATTACAAAATAATGAAATTCAATAAACAATCCCAATCATAAATATATGCAGACTAGATATTCTGATTTTCCTTAAAAAGTGTTAGGAATCTTCTTGCTATAAATATTCTACTTCTAAATATATAAAATACTATCAATTTGACGTACAAATTCTTCAAATCCACAATATTTTGATTCTCTGATTTCTCAGCATAATACTACTAATTCATTCTTTCCATTTACAACCTGTACCAAAATAACCTACTTCTACTTCTTTTAGAATATTATTATTATTCACCATTACATTATAGATAATTTATAAAACATTTCATATAATAAAATCAATTTTACGAAATTATCTTGAATGTCTAATAATATAACTTTGATTTTATCCTATCGTAACTTCTCTTCCTAAACTGCGACACTTTTGAATCAATTGAAATCAAATATTATAAGAGTATTATATTAATATCAAGAAATAGGAAAAGTTTAGGTAAGATCGAATAAAAGCTTAAAATAATATATTTATATTTCATAAATTATCTCAGATAATTTTGTATATTATTCAATTGTTGCTCTCTCTTAATTACCATTCAATAAATTATTAATATACATTATTAATTAATTATATTCAATATCTATTTTTTCTGATTAAAAGTTCTGATTGATTTCTATTACTTCTCTAAAAGAAGTAACAAACCCTTTCCAAACTCAAAATAAAGATATATCCCTCAAATTCTATATGCCAAGTAAGCTTTGTTAATTTAATCTAGAAGTAAGCACAAAGAAATTAAATTCATTTTAGAGTGTGGACAGGGTAAATTTCTGAGGAAGTAATGTAATTCCTTGTTTAGGGATATCTGATGACGTTGATAATTTTAAATTAAAATTAAATTGTAAGAAAAGGTTTAAGAAATAAATCAATTTCAAATTACTTAGTTAGCCAGCGTTTTTTGGAAACGAAAACTAAGGATTAGATAAGAGTGGATTGAGTTTGAACATCCATAATTGTGGATTTGATTTAAAAAGTGATAGATAATCAAAAGTCAAGTTTGCTAACAAATTAATTTGATTAGTGTTTTATAATAAGATTTGATTTTATTAATTTGAATGATTCCCTTGTATATATAGTATGAGAATCAACAAGAGCCTAATATATTGAACGTACCAAAATAGATTTGTTTGTTCCCAAATTATAAGTATATGCTGGATTTATGTTAGTCAAAATACGAGATAAATACAAAGGCACTACTAAGTAATAGAAAAATTCCTGAAAGCCCTACGCTAATTGTAGATTGCCCAATGCTACCCTAACAAATCTATAAAATATCCTATTTTAATATAAATGTCGTCTGATCAATTTATGGTACATTCTATCTATTAAATAGGTTCATTTGGGAGAGTTAAAAACTGATACTTGTGGAACAAGTGAGTTTATCTTTTTGCCTTAAAACTAGTTTGTTCCTTGCTATCATACCTAGGCTATTCCATAGTACCCCAAGATGTAACTCCCTATTCAGAAGAAAAGATAGATAAGTTTTATGTAGGATCAGAAAGATTCAAAAAATATACCGAAGAACTATTGTAAAAGCATAATAACCTTTGCATGTAAGAATCAAGACAATCTCTGCCTGGAAATTTTAAAAGACTAGTTGAAAGTTGTGAAGTTTATAGATAAGATCTCCCAATATAAAAAATAATTGTTAAACATTAAGATTTTTAGTAATCTATTGTAAAAGTCTGATGATCCTGAGGAAGAGGAATATAGAAGGGCATTTCGCATAATTAGGTATTATTGTAGAAATATCAGTAGTCAAATCTTTATAAAGAAATAAGCTATTAATTATATTTTTAATTCGAAAATTGTTCAACATAATTGGCATCTGAGATATAGATTATAAATATATAAGGGGGTGAAGGATCCTGACCATTTTTCTCACTTAAAGAATTTGTGAGAATAACTATCATTGAACTGTTATGGTTATATATATTATTTAATATACACAACCATATTTAATGCCCAAGAAGTTTTCTATAAACCCAAAGTAAATAGTTGGTTCTTATCTTTAATCAAAGAGCTCAAGCCGCTAGAGAGAAGGAGGTTGAGAAGAAGGAGAGCGCCAAGATTAAAAAGAAATAGAAGGAGGAAGAAGAATATTGGAAGGAGACAGATAAGAATGTCATATCCAAATAAGAGAGATAGAGATAGAAGGAATAAGAGGAAGAGACTAAGAGAAAGAAGCAGGAGGAGAAAAAAATGTTGTATGAGAGTGAGATGAATGCAATAGAATCAAGTATGAATATCAATATAAATTGATAAATTATATACTGGGGCTATAACTAAGAAGCAATTAAAGGAAGAATAAGAAAAACGATTGGCTGAACGTCTGTAGAATGTAGAATTGGAGAGTGAATAGAGTGAGAATGAAGAAGTTGAATAGGAATAATCAGAATAGTAAGATAATAATTAATTTCTTTAATAAAATTAATAAGAACAATAAATAAATTTAGAAAAACTTCAAGAAATTTGGGATTCAGACTAAGAAGATTTTGATGAAGTAAATTATTATCTAAACATCCTAATAGACGATTGGATAAAATTAGAATCACATTTTAAGAGATCAATAAAAAAAAGATAAGGAAAAATATGAATAAATCATTGATGCTGATGGAATTGATTAGTTTATAGATGCTATTGATGGAAAAGGTCCTTAGTAATTGGTAATGGAATAGAAATATTATAATAGAAATTCAAAGAATATTGTCGCAAAAGATTATAGAAGGTGTAGAAGGACAATCCTTTACTTAGACATTCTTAAATAATGGAAATGATTTATAAATAGGTAAAAGTCTTACAATATAATAAAAGTGGAAGACAGATCCTCTAAATCCAAAGAATTAATGATTTATAATAAAGCATAATAAAGTTAGATTTATTACCATATGCATTTAGTGATGGACGCTTACGTCATTCTCATTTAATGTAATTTTTATAAAGATGTGAAAATATACTCTTAATTTATTATTAATTAATGGGATTATGTGAAAGTAGAGAGACAGAACATATAAGTAAGCAAAGAACTGAAAGTTCCATTAAATCTTCTCTTTCTTCTAAAGATCAGGTCAAATAGGATACCCATTAATGGAACAGTGTTCCCTATAAATATGAGACTGTGATAATATAGGATAATTTGAAAACTATCGCAGAGGAAAGTATTATACAATAAGATCGGTCAATTTAATACTAATCTACAGCTACATCACCCCAAGCTTCAAAAGATATGAAATAGGTTTCTCAATAGATTCCATTGATGATAAAAAATCCTGCTGGCACTTGGAGTTTATAGGCACATGTCATAAAACATGGAGGAATGTATGAAGTATCAGTGGGTAAGGAATGCATAGAGATGTATGAAGAATGGGAATTCATTTTAAGTCATGATGGTCCTATAGTAAATTAAGATAGATTTGTGGTAATACGAAGTACCTATTAATCTTTAGTTACGTCATTTGTTGACAGAAAGTCTGTTGGTGGCTGAAGAGACTTTGCAAGGAGAGTACAAAGTTGGTTCTATAGCTAGTAAAACAATGAAAGATTAGGCTATGTGGTAATTAGAAATAGGTACAGATATTCTATGTGAAAATACATTCGTTAGTAACTTAATTTATTCTAAAGTAGAATTACGTCATGGATAATCTAAGTTATATTTGTCAAGAACAAATGAAAATGGTTCAATGGAGAATCATAGAAGAGTAGCGCTAACTAAATTTGATCCAATCAATAGTTTTTGGTTAGTCAAATTAAAATGATACTTAATAAATCACTTAAATTATAATATTATCTCTTTAACTTATTCAATAAACTGTTACACATCAAGAATTAATTTATTCTGTCGTTCAATTTTGGATTATTCAATAAGAGTTTATTTATATTCATTTTATCAGTTTCAAAAAGTTCAGTTCGATGATTATATTCATTCCTACATCAATATTTATTAATATTAAATTTCTATGTTGTTTAGAATTGTGTTTTATAATTCAAATATCTAGGAATCTAATGTCTACAACATTCATTTTAGTTTTGATTATCATTGATGATTTTATAGTGCTCTGTATCAAATTCATAATCTTCTTATATGTATTAGTGATCAAATGGGTTTCAAAAGAAGTATTATGAGTTACCTCTGAACTTTTTGTTGAAAGTGTCTTAGTAATTATTTGTTCATCATCCAATTTTATAAATTCACTCCTATAATTAAAATAATGTCTGAAATACAAGATGATGAGCAAGCTTATCTGAAGAGATGGTACAAGTTTGCTAAAATTCACAAATCGATTCAACCTCCTAGGAAGGATATTCATCTTGAATCTCTTTGTTACAGAATCAAAATTAGAGATGTCTCTAACATTTCACCTAAGAAGGATGTATAGTAATCAATAAGAATGCTGTTAAATTTTACAATTATTTATCATTTATAGAACTATAATAAGATAGACAAGTAAGTGCAATCAATTTGGCTATGGATTTTTAAAATAAACTTAAAATTGATAAATAGAAAGAGCAAGAATATTAGAAGATGGTTGAAACCATTAAGAAGTAACATGAAGAGGAAATTCAGAAGATATTAGAATAATATGAAGATTTGAAGAAGATGATGACAGATACAGTTGATGATGTAAAAGATTGTCCCACAATATTGACTGTTCACCATATCAATCAAACTCAGTAATAATATTTAACAAATGCGTAACCAACATCAGCATCATTGTTAGGATAGTAGTAAGTTTTGTAAGATTAAAAGGAATTAGAAAAATGGAGAATTATAGAATCCATGACATCGGTTCCTAGGAAAACATTCTACCAAACTTAATAACAGGACTTAATGGTTGAAGCCTAATTTGGAGGCTAAGCATTATCTAGAGGAGACATAGCATTTCTCAGTTAGAATGGAGTAAGAGAATTGTTTATTCAACATACAGATTACGTTGAAAATGATCAAATTAATAAAATATGGAACCATAAGGCTTCCTTTAAGGTAACTATTAAGGTAAGGACAATATGCATCAGTTGCTATGAGAAAAGCAGAGATCATTAATAAAGAGTTTAAGAAGATCAAAGGAGAATTGCAAGTCTTAATTAAATGTGTTGGAAAAGAGGATAGAGTGACTGAAGTTTTTGATAATAATAGTCAGATGAAAAGAAATTTAGCCTTTGCATATTTTAGAGGAGGAAGACAAGGACTTAATTAAGTAGGATCATAATGAATTGATTAATGAGCGAATCAAAGAATAAGAAGATAAGAAGTTCCCAATGGTATAAATAACAATAGTACTAAACCATTTATGGAAATAACCAAAGAGGAACAATTTGTCTAAGAATGCATTTGTTCATTCTGTATTTTAAAGTCACTTAAGTGATGAAAAGGTGATACATCCTTATTTTTGGAAGGTTGAAATTATTGAACTTGAATCAGAAATTCATATGCGACTGGATAAAACTTTATAATCTGCATAGATGATTAAGAAGTCAAATGTTCAGGTATATAGTAACTTAGTTTAAATCATCAACCTGTTGAATGGGAATATTATGTGGATTTGTACAATCATTCAAAATCATAGGAATTCAATATGATATAAGCCAATCAAAATAACTTTACTATGTTTTTAACAACTATGGAAAAAGTCATACTCTTGTTTAAAAATTAGACTTTTAGAGAAGTTAATCAAGAATATACAGAATTACAAAAGACTGAGGAACTATATACTATTAAAGGCAAATAGTTTCTCACATAATACAGTTATCCAAGATAAGTAGCTGTGTTTATCAATACAATCGAAGGATAATGTGTTGGGGGAATGAGAATCAAAATATTTCTTCATTATAACTCAACAGACCATGTTATAGATTCTACGAACGAGACAATCAATAAGTATCTATCCAATTCCCAGCTCTTTATGGATATACAATACTGCACCAGATAAGAGGCCTATATAATTTTGTAATAATGAAGAATTAATAGCTAATTGGTAAATTAAGCTAGCAAGTTTAGCTGGGTATAATTATTAATTATCCATATTAGTAATGGAATTGAAGTACCTCTTGGTTAAGTTTAAAATATAAAGTTAGCAGTTCATGTAGAGATATCAAGACAAGTAAAATTTTACTCATCTCATCCTATTTGTGTTTGGTTTCCATAACCATACGATCAATTAGTCAATTTAATACCAGGAAAATCAATATAGCTAATTTATGTGTGAGATTATTCACTGAACAGATTCATAAGGTAATGGTGACCTGTGTAGATGAATAATCTCATGAATTAGTCAAAGGATGGATCTTAAATATTTCACCAATTGTTCCTCCAATCAGTTAGGTATTTGACATTCAGGCTCCAAGAGATTCAATGAAGACTTACATTGTTAAATATGCTAAAAATAAAATAATGAAGTCCTTTTAATTTTTAAATCATCCAATACAAAAATATTAAAAGTAATCATTAGCTTAAGTTGTAGCTTGTTAAAACTAGATACTTATTCAAGCATAATAGATATAAGATGTTACATTATAGATTCATAGAGTTAGTGAAATGGATAAAGCAGAAGTTAAAGTTTTTATTGGTGATGAAGATAGATCAAGAGATACATTTGATTGTTTGTTATTTAGAATCACTTATATTTAAATATAGCAAATTTATATACATTTGAAATTCATCAATCTTGTTACTCATAATGTTCTTCATCTGACACTTCTGATATTCTTGGTGGCTGATTGGTTTATTTCTTATAACCGTTGAATTCTAAGATTTCCTAATCCTCATCTAAAAACGGATCCAATGTATCTGACACTTTGATGTTCTGTAGGTCCTCATTTGATTTTTCGAATAGCTAAGTATGTAATTATTGCTTACATTCAAATTATAATAGAGTAAACTAGAATTGTTGAATGATAGCCCTACAGACAGGACCATCTTCTATACGTCATGGTAATCAACCACTTGTTTCTAATTCCAATATTCTTTAATTTTTTGTTTGTTTTGATTTAATTATTCTTGCATAGTTTGTTATTCCTGTTCAAAATCGAAATTATTAAATGTTTCATAGATACCAATCAAATTTAAGAATTACTCGATCAGTACATCTCCATTTCCTGTGAGACAATTGAGAATTTAGAGAATCTTTTTATTATCAGTGAATGAGAATGGTTCTCTAATTTAATAATCATATTATTACTGACTCAAAATATGATGAAAATCATCTAATCTGATTTACACATTCTATTCCTTTGCTTATTATTTCAACCCATCGAACATTTCATTTAATTATTTCACTGTAATACCCCTGAGGATTAATTTAAACTTTAATTCGGTTAAAATCAGTTAATGAAGTGCACTTAATTTTAAGTGAGAAGAAGGTTTCTTTAAAATGACAAAAGCTTTTTCTCTATCTTAGAGCATTTTTATAGTGACTTTTAGATTTGTTTTTTCTGAAATTAATTTCTTGTTTTATGCTTATAACATGTTAATCTTCTTTTCATGTTACTAGATACTAGTCTTGTTCAATATCTATTAAATATATAACTAAGTTAAATTTACTTGCTATTGTTTTAACATTTCTTCAAGTTACTAGATTTTTGTATTCAAATTCTTGTTCTCATTGACATTATTTTCATTCAGCCTTTATAATTTTTAAATGTCCACCTAAAGGTTTTGGAACCATTACACTTTTTGATTCAAATCGTTTATTTATTTAATAGCATTTTCATAACAAGATTTCAACTTTGCATATTCTTCAATTTAGACTTTGTTTTCGCATTCTAATTCAGCTATTCTAGTTATCTTAGCACTTCTTTTTAAGTGTTCAATCTATTCAATTTTTTCCTTTAATTATTATGACAATTCTTTATTGTGTTTCCGCAATTGAATTAGGAGTAAATCAGAGGATTTATTAAGTGATCCAACACATAATTTTTCATACCTAACTAGATCTTTATCAAATAATATAATTTAAGTTTTCAATTTAGTGTTCTCATTGATTAGCTTATTGTTTTCAACTTTTATTTGTTACAATTCCTATTGCATGCGCTCTCGATCATCATAGAAGAAAATTTTGTCATAAGTTTGATCGACGAGATCTTTGCGTCGAATATTTGTCTCTGCAGTGGAACTTGATCTATCATTAAGCTTTCGTTACATAATTAATTATTATAAATGCATATCAGAGATCATCATATCTACGAATAACTTCATATCCTTCCATAACAGCATTGATGTATCGTTCATATTTCTATAACATATCCCCATATAATTTCATATTTTCCAATCGTTATTCCTTAGATTGCAATTTTTGTTGTATATAGTTAGTATCATCATCAAGTAAGGCTGTTCTCATTTACAAATCTTGAACTTCAAGCATGATATCCATAGACCTCTCCATGCAATCACTCAGGCGTTTCTTACAATTTCTGATTTCTTCATACTCTTCAAAAGAGACTGGAGATTGATCTTTGATTTGCTGGATTGGAGTAAGTCTATTGCAAATCTGTAGCACATGACATAGGAGAACACCTTCTTCATCGCGTTAGTTAAAAAGTTAAACAATATGCATGCGGTAATGAGGGACATCGAGACATGTAGTAGTACTACATACGATGTAGGATACTTTAGGACAATGTTTTGGAAGTGGTGTTTAAAAGTTCATTTTTTTCCATTTGAACACCTTTTTTGAATTATCTTTTAGTCTTGGAAATCCCAAATTTCTTAGAGAGGCTTTTCTCAAGAAGTATAAATAACCATCTATAATAATGAATGGAAATAAGATTTACTTTTGGGTTCATAATAAATATCTTCTGGATGTTCGTCAAACATAGGTATTTAGTGATCTCTACCATTCATCAATAAATCTTCATACTCATTGCCTTACAAAGACTTATTTTATACAAATACCATTTAGCCAACGATACTGATGAGGTTGTAATTCACACTAGGTGCTATCCATAATTAATTAAATGATTAAACACAGTATGGTTATCTTACTTCATCCAATTCTTTACTTCAATTTATTTCGAACAAAAATGATTAAATTAATAATGAGGAGCAATTTATATTTTTGTAATATAATTTTGATCCAAATAATATATATTTATCAATGATTCACTTATGTGGTATAGATGCGATAGACATCATCAAAGGTATTGACTTCTTCTTGCTTCAATTTTCTTTGTTCTTCATAGAATTGTTTTGCAGCATCGATATCCTTTAATTAATGCATATACTTACTTTCAAAGCGACCTAATGAGCCACTGTAATCTATTTTAATCTAGCTCCACATAAAACGGATGCTTGTCTTCTGCCAGTTAATTAGTTCATTTATTTAACCTATATTGATAATTACTAAATAGAATACCAAATAATCTTTTTCATATTAGATAGTTTTGTCAAAGAATTGATTTTCCAATTCAATGTGTAATTTGAAATCAATGAATCCTAAATTAGATCTCACTTCATCATTGGCTCCAGTCTCTAAAGATTTTTTGGTGTGATTTTCAATAGCATCCAACAATTTTCTGAATCCCTAAAGTATTTATTAATCATAAATACTTCCCAATTGTCTGCAAATTCTTCTTCTCCAGGTGGAACAACAGCTCCAGTTCCATGAGGATCCTTGGTAGGAACAGCTTTGTTGGGTTGTTCATCTACATGATGATCTGGTTATTTATCATCAATAACAATTTCTGGGTGATCTTCATCGCTGGTGTTATCATCTGGGTGAGTAGTATCATCAGTATTTTTAGTATCCTCAGAATTACCAGAATTATCAATATCACCAGAATCACCACCATCTTGATTATCACCAGAGTCACCAGAGTCACCAGAATCACCTGAATTAGAATGTTCATCATGTTGATGTGTTTCTTCCTTCTTTGATACTGGATCCTTGTGAAGTTGTTGAGAACCTGAACCTGAACCAGAACCAGAGCCTGATTTACCACCAGTTGGTTTTGTACTTACTCCACCTCCATTTGTGATTTTAACATTGAGATCTCCAGAATCAGTTGTTCCATCATCATTTTAAACAACAACAACTGTTCCAATTTAATTATCACATCCTGGAATAAGAACAACTGCATTGTTTGCCTTATCATCATCATCAGCAGCTTAGTCCAATTAGGTCAATGCCTTTGGTCTGATTCTTTGAATAAGTGAAATTTCATCAAAAGTGCCTTATTCAATCTCAGGAACAATGAGATCGGATTTATCATCAATCTTCTCCATTAAATTGACTAATTGTCCACTACGATATAGCTTGACGAATTTGCTAACTCTATCGTGGAATTATGTCACTTAGGCTAAGGATTATGCTCCTCCTTCCAATTATGTCAGTTCCTCTCTCAAAAACTTCACCAAGGCCAAAGCATACCTGAAATTTCTTATGTCATTCACATAATTGTTTGTTAATGCACATCTTCATATTTAGAATACACTTACATGCTTGCTTCCAACACTCCAATTTTTTTAGTATTTGACTATTATCTTCCACTCATCCAATTGATGAAACTCTCACTAGCTAATATATCACTTTGCTTTTAAGCTATGTCATCTTCTTTGTTTTGGCACTCAGCTCTTTAATTTAATACAGATTGATTAAGAGAATCAGCAACACTCTATTTCTCAGCAATTCTTCTTTGCCAAGCTAGCTCTAATCCCTCTAATTCCAATTCGGCGTTGTGCTTTAACTCAGCCAACAATTGTAATACGTTTTCCTCGCTTGATGTACCTAGTGCCACTACTAGCACCAAAGCCAATAACATATACTTCATTTTAATTAATTTATATAAAAACGGATTAGAACTTCCCTTACTTTAATAGATTTTTTCCTTAGCCCACAACTCTGGATTGTGTTTGAAATTGATGAACAACCAAATTAATATAATATAACTGCCTTACTACAAAAATGTATTCATAAAAAACATCTGCATTTTACAGACCCAATCCAAAATATGATTAGAGCACCACTATCATTTCCCATTTCTTTACTCATGATACACACTCTACCCATTCACATAAAGATATAGTATTGTCTATTTATCGAACAATTTCCTGCATTCTTTCTCTACTCAATCTTCAAAACTATAGTAAATATTCTAAAAAGTTAATCAAATCTTATTTAAAATCAGCAGACTCCCTTTAGCTTATTTCATTTCTCTTTAATAATCAAACATTTTTTCTACTATTAATATTTATCCTATCAAAAAATTGTAAAAATCTATTCTGAACTTTTGCATCTAATAAAGCAAAAATTGAATCATTTTGAAATTACGATTTTGTGAATATTAATCTTATTTAATACAAGAAATTATGATTAAATAATTTAAATCTAATCCTAATATCTTGAATAAAATGGAGCATACTTCTAATTGTTCTTGGAAAGAATGGCAATTTCTTCTATCTCTTTTCATCTTAAGCTCTGATATAATATAAGAATTCTATTCCTTTTTCTAATAGATGGTTAATATGACAGATAGCGATAACTGAGTGTTGTGATAAGTTTATACAGATATCTCTTTTAAACTCTATCATAAATAGTATTTCATAACCAGCGATTTTGTAGTTCAAGCATAGAGCACCATCAAATACAGATCCAAATTAAGAACTTAACTTTTAATTTTTCTGATACTGGTTGATAGCTAGGCCTACTAACTCAATTCATTAATTTCCATTTTTTATTAATAAAAGGTAATTTCAGTTAGACATCTCAATCGATTACGCCTGGTTGATGAATGGAACCAATAGCTAATTGACTAATTAGCTGCAATAAATAAATTATTAGATATATTATCTTGATAATCTAAATTTATTAATAACCATTGATCAATTTCTTCTTCATAAAATCAACTTCGCTATAAATTCCTTTTTTCAAAACCCTATCACTATAAATAATGAAACAAAAAAACTTATGGATACTGCATTCAAATAATAAATTTTAGATAAATAATCATATTCCAATGTTCCTTATATGAGGTTACTATTATGTGCTGATGTTGCTTTGCCAATCATATTAAAATCAACTTCCAACTCTCCAGTTCAGCGATCATTTTTTTATATAATTAGTAATCCTCAAATAGTAAAAGTTACAACTAATACTTGGTTAATACCACAGTTTTGTTTTTAGATTTTAAATATGTAAATATAAAAGCAACACAAGGTTAAATATTAAGACAACTCCATGATAAGTGATAATTGAATTAAACAGTTGAGTTTGCCTTGTTGAAAATCTTCTTCAAGATTAATTCCGCCTTCTCAGAAATTCTTAAAAATGATTTTATTGAGAAAGTTTTGAAAACAAATTTTTAGACCACTTAATCCAATTAGAACATTTATATCATTCTTTTCAATTCAAATAATGATAATTTTAACTTATAAACAAATTCTTTTTATTTGAGATTTTATCCACTATAATTATGAATCAAAAGGGAAATTTATGTATCTTTTTCTGATTAATTAAATCCCTGCATCTAGAAGTATCTTAAATTTTATTTATAAATCTGAAAATATAATTCATAATAATTTTAACAAACTGAGGTTGCTCAATCTCTATTTTTTCAGATTTTTATCTATTTAACTAATAGTTTTTAAGGAATATATTCCATCAAGTCGAAATAGAAAATTCTATTTTCAATCATCTTAGTTCATAGAGTATTTGCATGATCCATCCACTAACCTTTAAATGCTTACTAATTTATAAAAAAATCAAAAACTCATTGATACTCCTCTATATAGATTTATAAAAAAATAAATAATTAATAGATTATAAAATTAACATTATTAATTAATTATTTAATTTTGTATAATAAAATAGTTAAATAATTATATATTTCTATTAACACTTCTACAATATTTCATATTGTTCCACAAGCTTATTCTTAACAAATTATTTACCTTTCATTATAGTAACAAAATTAACGAAATTTAGAGAAGCTAAAAACAACAAGGATTACAAAATGGGATAGAATTTATTTTTTAGGTTAAATAATTCTATTAGCCTTATTTAATTGGATACTTTGAATTTAATAATATGATTGTTGAGGATAATGTAATTGAAGCTAATTAGTCTTAAATTTTATAAAAACATTACCATTAATGAGGCTATATTATATAAATATCATTATTAATCAAGAATGATGAGATTCTACATGACGAATAACAAGCATGATATTTGGAAATTTCTGCATACAAACAGGGCATGATTCAACAGCAATCTTTTTTTCAGGCTGAGGTGAATTTTTGAGTTATTAATTGTTTTCATATTCTTATTTTTCTTTCAATAATTATTGAAAAGTCTTCTCTTTCTCATTTGAAGTATCTTTGACATTGGGACTTTGATTTTCCTAGCTTTCAATCTATTTCAAAGTAGGACATTTATGATCTTCTCTGTATCTGTGTTTAAGACAGACTTCCATTCCACAATCTTTACATTTGATGCATGTCAGATCTGTTATTTTATCTTTACAAATTGGACACACCTTTTTCTCTTTAGGTTGTTAGGTGCAATCCTTTTAGAAATGTTCTTCCCATATCATATTTTCATTTTGATCTGAAGTATAAACGAGTCCTTTTTTACAAATTGGACATAAAATGACTGATTTTTTTATTGATAATTTTGGGCATTCATGAGTCTCTGGGGTGCGATGATCTTAGCAAAATTCATCACTACAGAGTGAACAACCATATGGAAGAAAGTCTTTTTGTCTGCATATGCTGTATTTACATCTTTTTCCAATGTTATAATCCAACATTTTTAAGATTTATGATTGATAATTAATATTAATTTATTATATATTTATCAACAACATGTTTTATCCTTCTTCTCTGGTTCTGATTTTAGAGTTGAAGATGTATTTGTTACTTATTTTGGATTCTGGAAGTAAGGTCCTAATTTAATTCCATACACCTTTAGTCAAAATAATGATTACTTCTTATGTGTAATCAATTGCCTTATTATCGATTTTTACTAGTATTCTTTGAGCTATGTCCTCGAATACTTTATCTACATTCTAACCAGTTTTTGCAGATGTTTCCACATAATTCATTTTATTTGATTGAGCATATTCAAGGGCCTCTTTAGTCGAAACTTGACGTCTTTATAGATTAATATATTTGTACTCTGATTCTAAATCTAATTTATTCCCAACTAGACTAATCTCGACGAATTCATGTGTGCAATCTAATATTTCATTATGCCATTTCATCACATTATAATAAGTGTCTTTCTTGGTTAAATCAAACACTAGAACTACTCCAATAGATCTTAATTTATTTCAATCATACCCTTTATAATACGATCTGGTGATGGATCTAAAGCTCTCTTATCCAGCCTTCAAATCATATATTAAAATATACAGTATCCCAAATTTAAATCTTTATTGTCTTGTCATTGATTTTTAATAATTAGCTTCCAAATTCTACTCCGATTGTTGTTTCATGGTCCTCATTAAATTTCTTCTCTGTATAATTTAACAATATGCATGATTTTCCAACACTCGTATCACCAACTATAATGTATTTAAATAGAAAGTGATATTGATCCATTAAATTATTTGGAATTAAATTTAATAATATTTTAATATCAAGATATCCTTATTATCCAAGATAATATCATCAAGTATTATATACAAATAGTTATCATTTTTCTTTATTTTATAATTAATAAAATAATAATGATTGGGTTTTAATATGTAAGCATTTTGTCTTACTCTTATACAAAATCGTATGATGAAATAAGTTTGATACTTAATATAGATGGTTTTAAGGATGTTGAAATTATAAATTAAGACAATCTCATCAGATACACAATTAATAATGAAAGAGTCATTCGATTGGACAATTTACTCTATCTTTTTGTACATTTATTACATTATAATTAAGAAAATTAAATATATAAGACTTACAATCGCACAACTAATTTAACTTTGTTTGGAAATCATTAAAAAATACTAAAAATTGTAATAGAATTCAATAGAACACAATTATTTGGATTTGAACAGAGTTTTATTACAATTACATCCAAAAAGTGAAGGACTCTTTATACTTCCATCTACTTTTAGTTATGATATTCATTTTACAGGATATGATTGTCCATTCTATGAAAGAGAGGACTATGAGGATTATACAATTTCAGACTCAGAAGCAATTAAATCTATAGTCAATAAAATAATAGACTACACAGCAAGTTATTCAATGAAATAAGCCAAGAATGATCAAAAATTTCCAATTATAATTGAGTAATTAAGGAATTCACTCAATATTTCATTCGATAAATTCATTAATACAATTGAAGAACAGTTTGCTTTATCTGCTAATAACAATCATTAATAATAGGCATTAACTAGTTTAGATAATTAATTTATGCATTTGAATTATAAAAGAAAAGTTTTCAGCGTTAAAGTTTATTCAAATCTTGAAAATTTATTAAAAAGGTATTATTCTATTAAGAATTGGTATATATATGAATATTATTTATACCAAACTCTACCAAAAATTACAAAAGAATTTAGAAAATCCACTTTGATATTTATATATTAAGGTCCAGAACAAGAGATTTAATATACGTAATTTGAAAATGAATTCAACACTTTGGATAATAACTTAATTGATTAATTAATTACGGAATAAATTGACAGTTTCTATCAATATAAGATTGACTTCAATAAGAGTGATATTAGCAAAACTGTCATAGAGAGATTATAACAACAAATGAATTTGTTAAAATATTATTTTCAAAATGATGCCAACTTTATCAATTTTGCTGATATTAATAAAAATATTAAACATGTAAGTTTTCTAAAAAAAGGTTTAACTGAAAGAGTAGTCTAAGAAGTCTTTAGCAATTAATTTCAATTAAAGAATTTGCAATGGATTAATGAGATGATATGATTAAAATTGAGTTAAGAAAAGAAAATCTTTATTAATTTTAATTAATTAAATAGTGACTAAAATTATAATAATATTAATAATCTTATGAGCAATAATACACAATTGTTACCATCTGAATGGGAATACCCAGAGTAGAATCCAGAGTACAAAGGAAATGATTTAGATAAGAGATTGGAATAGGGTCCGATTGAAGATAGAGGATGTACAGACTGCATATGGTGCATTCTATATTTAATAATGTGGGGAGGTTTGATTACCATAGGTATAATTGCTTTGTCGAATGGCTCTCCTGAGAGTTTATTTTTACCTTACAATAGTGTATTAATACATTAATTATGAAAGGATGGTCAACAATGTGGGGTGAGTTAAAACTTTGAAGATTGTCCATATTCATATTTAATGAATACAACTTCGATTGAGGAGAATTAAGATGGAAATTTTTAATTTATTTGTGTATAAAGTTGTCCATCAAAGGCGAATACAGAAATATCTTATTGTACAATAATTGGAGATCAAACTTAATTATCATCATATGGAACCTACGATTGTAAATTTAAATATAGAACACTAAATTAGATATGTCAATATGTTCTCCATACAAAAGTGACCCTTTTTGGAATGTGACAAAGGATTTCTTTAGTTATTCTGCAAGTGAAGCAGATTTCCAGGATCTTGGTAAGACATGGCCAATATCCTTATTTGTTTGCATAATAACATTAATCTTGGCGTAAATATAAATTTAATGTTAATAGTAATTTCATAATGTTTTTGGTTAAGAAGTGTGCATCGTGTTTAGTTTGGGGAGTGCTCATCTTATATTTTACATTGTTAATTTTATTCGGTTTTTTGTTTTACTATAGTGGCAAGGGAGACTTTTCTAATGCCCATTTCGGTAATAGTTATGGATGGTGTTTGACAATAGCTATAATATTTTGGAGTATTGCAGGGTAGAATAAATGAATATTTTTAGAATTTCCTTTTTGATGTTGGGATGTTATTATAAAAGGATTTACTTGGCAATAGCTGTAATAAAGGCTGCAGCAGATTTTACTAGAGATGTTTGGTAGGTGGTAATGGTACCATTAAGCATATTCGGAGTAATGATAGGATTCCTACTATTTTGGATATACAGTACAACATACTTAATGTCATATGGAACTTCAGATTATAAGGATAACACTCCATTTCCTGAAGTTGATCTTCATTCTGGAACAATAGGGATGATTATTGGTAATTCAATAGCATTTTATTGGAATTGTTAATTCGCAATGGCATTCAGTTAATACGTGGTAGCTAGTTGTTGTTGCATGTGGTATTTCCATCATATGGGAGTGAATTTACATCGTCCAGTCTTCAAGAGTATTAAAAGAGGTTTGATGCATCACAGTGGGTCTTTGGCCTTGGGATCTTTGATTTTGACATTTGTTGCAGTTTTAAGATTTACATTTGATTTGTTACATGTATTAAATTGATGGTATGGGTTAGAAAATATTTAAACAAGGAGTTCAATAGAATAAGGCAGCAACTGGGTGTTTGAAATGTTGGTTTGGTTATTATGGATGTATAATTCATTGTTTTGAGAGATTTATTAGGTTTATAACTTAGAATGCCTATATAATGGTTGCAATAACAGGGAAATCATTTTGTAAATCAGCTCATGATGCTTATTATCTAATATTTCGTCATAAGACAGCAGTAGCAATTACTGATGGGATTGGTGAGATATTCAGCACCTTGGCTAATTTATCAATAGGGATCACAGCAACATTCATAGGATTTATAATGATCACATAGATTGATCATTATTCAAATCAAATTTCATCTCCTGTGTTACCAACTGTTTTCTTTGCCTTCATCTCATTAACATTATCTAGCATATTTATGAATGTTTATGGAATGGGAATCGACACAATATTATTATGCTATATGGCAGATAGAGAATTGTTTTCAACAGCAAAATCAGTTCCTTAATCTCTATAAGAGTTTTTAGACAAGTATTAAAAATGAATTATAATAAATAATAAGATATTTTGGTAATAATATTTATGCCTTCATAATCCTAATTGTGAACGCAGCCATCCAAAATTGTGTTCAATTAGTTAGATAATTTAATTGACAACTTCAATTTCTTTTGTGATTCGCTATGATTAAAATTTAGTTTATTAAAATATATGATTGCACTCTTGCTTGATATCATTGACTTATTCTTGTTTTAACTAATATAAATTGATGAGTACATTAATTCTATGATTGATTTCATTGTATTCCAATTCTAATTGCTTTACTAAATGATCAGTTTCATTGATGTTCTCTTAGATTTCATCCAAAAATTGTATGACACTATCTAATTGTGATTAATATAGTGAAATTAAATTTTTGGTTTGTTGTTCTTTCTCATCGAAATACTTGTCTTCTAAGGACATCATGTCTGTTGTAAAATCAATCAGATCGTTTAACAAAGGTTTCAAACTTTATTGATCAATTTTCAGAGACAAGGGATTTCTAAACTTAAGAATATAATAAATGTTACTTTTGATTCACATAATCATATCTCCTTTCTTGTAATTAGATTGTTAATTTATGATATTATTCTTTTTGCAAATTCTCTCTATTTTAACAAATCTCTATATTTTTTATCAATGATTCCTTCTCCTTGTTTTTGGTTGACTTCATGTGTTCGAATTATTCAATGTGAGGCTTATGTGCATAGATCTCTTCTCTTACATCATACTAATTTTATTATTGTCACAACTACTTTATCCTCCTTCAGTTTTGCAATCAATTCCTCTAACGATTCAACATTTAGCATGCACTCATCCAATTTTGATTTTTAGAGTTTATTAGTATTGTTCCTTTGCTTCACTAACTTCTCTGAGAGTTTATAATAATTTATTATTACCATGAATCCCATTCAATAATTACAATAAATCTCCAGTAGGCTCATCTGCTTGAATGTGTAGTTAAACTGTTTCTAATAATGTTGATCCCAATTCTGTTTCTCGCAGCTAATCCAATTGAGCATATACAACCGATATAAGTATTAAAATTATCATATCGAAAAACGATATTAAAAATAATCTGAAATATAAATATATTTATAACATATTCATCAAACTATTATCATTATACACTTTTTGACCAATCTCAATATCACTAAATTTTAATATTAATAATATGAAATTATTTATTCTATTTTCACTCATCCTAATCATCAACTCAGCAGACATTTAAACATGTCTATGTTCAAATCTGTAAACATAATATGACTGCGAAAATGCAGTCAAATTTTAGGTAGCTAGCCAAGATTTGTTTGATCTTAAACTTTGTATTTGGAACCAAGGATAATGCTTGGATCTCCTTAAAGATGTGCAAATTCCTTGTAGTACACTTGAGTAATAAATATGTGGCAATCTACCTTCATGTGCATGGTATAATGGCTCATGTCAGACATTTACCAAATGTTCAGATTACAAATTCGATAAAAATATTCTATCTTAATCTTGTGATGAACTTAATTGTTTAGACAATGGTACTACTTGTTCTTTTGATCGAATTGGACGTGGTGAATAATCCTGTGAAGAAATTGCCTTTGAAGAAGATTGTCAAAGAATGTATTTACTATATAAGAAAACTATATGTAATTGGAATGGGTCCGCATGTGTTGGTCAATCATTATCATCTTGTTCAAGTTTAACAGAAAAATAATGTTTATAAGTAAATGCCTAATGTGCTTGGAGGAATAACTCATGTGTGAAAAGAACATGTGAAGATGGACAATATTCAAGTTAAGTTTAAGAAGGAGTCAAACTATGTTCAAGTTACCTAGATATTGAAAATGATTAGGTTATGTACTGTGAATTAAGTGAAGAGGGACAATGTGTAACATCTGATCCTGAATAATTAGATAGAAAAAATTGCTATTCATAATCCTTTTAATAGTATACCTGGTATCCAGAAGATCAAGAATGTCAGAAATGCCAATGATGATCTAAATAATAGTATAAAATTATCAATATATCATTATATTTTATGCTAACATCGCCATATTAATCACTTACTATATTACAACCTTGAGTGATATTCTAGAATTAACACAAGCTTCAAGAAGAACACTATGGTACTAAAAATGTGAAACTTAAATTATTTATCAAGTGCAGAATTTTAGATTGAATTTTGTTATTATATAATATCAGAATTCTGATAATATTAATAAAGAAAAAAGAATTCACTCTAATGAAGATCAAAATGAATAAATTCTTGAATTAAATCTCAAAATCTAAGTCATTAGCAGAATGTTATTTATTGGATACCATATTTCCTTGATGATTCTAATCTCTGAATGTTTGATCACTTTCAAATATATTTATTCTAACAACCTGCTCTAACTAAGTAATGAGTAGAAATTTCTCATTGGATCTCTCTTTGACATATGGTATTTTCTCAATAATGATTATATTAAGCATAATTAATTGATTTTATATGATCGAAATGCTACTGATCAAATTTTATTAAGTATATTTTGATTTTCTAACTTTAGAAGCCATGCATCTTATTATTGGTGGAAAATTAAAAATATAAGCTAAATTTTAATTATAATTTCATTGTTTATCAATAGTCTTCTCTAAATAATGAATAAGATTTGGACCTTTTCATGTTTCATTGGTATATTTTTTACATATATCAAAATAACATATTAGAATCATATTTTTCTTCGAATTAGTAAAAAAATCGAATTGATAATAAATACATTAAAGAGACTATGTTTATGTTTTGATTCTAAAATAATTGTTTTTTTTACTCAAAAATAAATAAAATAAAATAATAAATAATTATATTGTAATTATGTTAGTTTTTACGTTATGATTAAATTTTATTTAAAACTGTATATTATGTTATTATATATTAAGAAAGAACTCAAACATTTTTCATACAGTTCCCAATTATGGAAGTGAAAGTTAAAAACAAATCTTAAATCTTCTATTTAGCTTCCGGAAATAGAACACTATTTTCAATTAGAGCTGTCATTCTTTATTCTTCTGGCCAGATTTTAATAATTTTTCTTCCCATCACTCTTTTTTCCTTGTCCTTAATTGCAAGTTCTTCTTCAATTTCCCTTGGTACGATTGAAGCTTCCGAATCTTTAAGACTTTTATAGTAGCGATTCTTAAGCATGTTCATAGTTTTCCCAGGGAAATACTTAGTAATCTTTTGAAATTTAGGACCTAATTTTTTGACCAATAACAAAAGGATTCTATCTTCTTCTGGTGAGAATATTGAATTTGAGGCTTTAACCTTAGAATCCAGATAGCTTCTTTGTTTTTCTTTAATGTATTTATATATGGCACTACTTCTATCCTTATCACCATAGAGAATTGGCTTTCTTCTTTATCTAGATTATTTAGGCTTAAATTTAGGGAAATTCAGAGATGTTTCTGAATTTTGAGCAGCCTAGTTGATTAATTATAAGGATTCAGTATATCTTAAGCACTCATCTATAATAGAAGAATCCTGACGATGTTGTTCAAGGCAAATCATTTAATTTAATTATTAAAAAAAATGAGAAAATATCTTAATTTATATAGTACTAAATAATACTTTTTGCTTTAAACATTTTGTAGCATCCATATTTTGCCATTTTCTTAAATTAGGTTGAAGTCTTTTTCAAAATTTCCTTTTTTTATATTTAAAAATTACTAGAGCTTGCATTTATTATAAATTTTTTAATGAGAAGTGTTTTTACAAGAAAATCACTTTCTAGTGCTTAGTATTTCATTCTATGAAATAAACAAAATGATCTCAGTATAAATCGCTTACAGTTTATTTCTCATCAAAATTAATCTATTATTCGAAGATTTTGAATCATATGAATAAATCAGTATATAAAATTAATTAAGAAATAGTTGTAAGTATTAGAAATAAGAGAGTAATACTATTAAAAAAATGCTTAAGAATTAGCAAATATTTAGATTTAACCTAAATAGTTGGTAAAATAAAAATTTTGAAACATCACAAAATTTGTTAGACCGAATAGTTACTCTGAAACTTTAAGGTTTGATATTCTATTGAACTGTTTTAATTAACTTAGTCCGATAAGAATAAATGATTAAGAATGAAAATATTACATTATTATATCTAAATTTACACTCCTAAATGCCCAAATAATCATTTTAAAAATCATCTAGTTTTATATAACTTACTACAAAATTTTGTGATCATATTATAAAAATAACTTTGAAGAATTAAGTGAATAGTCTCACTTGATAAATTTATTTTGTAATTTTAACAAATTTTATTTTGTTGGATTTTTGAAGAATATATTTAAAACATTCTTTTGCGCCAACAAATATTCAAAGAGTTCTAAAATCTTGAATTTATATTACTGATGTCTGAAATGACTTTTAGGCATTCTGAAAATTATTTATAGAATTCTACATATAATCTTGATTTTATTCATGCTGTTAATAATGTTTTTATAAATATGTGGATAGAATCATTTTCATTTTTTGCAGTTGCTAATTAACTGTTAGAAAGAGGATAAAAAAGTATGCAATATTTCTTTGGCTTCAGGAAAGAGAGGACTGCATTCTATTACTGAGCTCATTTATTTGTGTTAGGGCCACAAGTTCAATATTTTTCTACCAATAATTCTGGATTAATTATTGTTTGAAAACAACTCTTCCCCCAATTCTTCTGGAATTTCTTAAGATTCAATATGACGAAGGGACTTATAATATCTGTTTTTAATCATATTGACTGTTTTTCCTGAGAAATACCTAGTGATTTTGTTGAATTTAGGTCCTAACTTTTTTACAAGCAAAATTAGGATTCTGTCTTCTTCGGCTGAAAATTAGGACATTTAAGCTCTAGGTTTATAATCAAGGAAAGCCATTTATTTCTCTTTAATGTACTTATAAATTGCACTGCTTCTATCTTTTTATCCATATTAGATTGTTTTTCTTCTTTATCTAATATGCTTTGATCTAAAGATTCCTTCATCTTATTAAGAGATTGATTAAAGATGCTATTCTGTTTAAATAGAGTTTTCCTCTTAACTTAAAGGAAAGCTTGAATTAGAAAGCTAAGAACTCTCAGAAATCATATTTTAAATTTTATTAATCCAATTCTCCAAGATCTCGTTTTGAAGGCGAATAAATTAGATACACAACTCTAAATATATCGGGATTTTTGTTTTTGATTAAGTCTATTATAACAAGAGAATGAACTTTAGATTCATTTATGACATATATTTACTAGTAATATCGAATACGAAACAATTAAGATATGAAGAATTAAGGAAATTTAAATCTGACACAATAAACTAAATTTATTAATTTACATTAATTCAGTTGTTTAAAAAGCCATCTCCTTTTTTTTTTAATAAGACCCATTGCTCAGAAAGAGTTCACTGTAGTGAATAAGATACTCAATAAACATCTAATTAAAATTAACTGAGATATTCAAAATTATAGTTATATGTAAATTGATGGAAATTTCATTGAATTTAAATTTGTGAATAAATTTTACCCTCATCTTTCTTAATTTTTTAAATAATTTTTCTCAAATCAAATTCATTCAGGCTATTTCTTTCAAAAAGCCTTTATTAAATATTTATATTATGATCACATATAAATTTTTATCATATCCTTCTAATAAGCAGATAACGATTAATGTATTCACTTCATATTCAGTAATATAGAACACAAATTCTTTTTTTCGATTATGAATAGAATCATAGTTTATAAATTCTATTAATTGAAATAACATTCCTTTGAGTCACTAAACTGATATTCTAGAACAATATATGAGTTAATTTATTTAGAATGTACACTTCATATAGTTAATGTTTGTAAATAAGTGATAAAGAAGAAAATTCTTTGGCTCTTAATATTACTCAGAAATTCAAATATTTAGAACATGTTTTACACAACAAGAGTAGCTAAGTATATATTTTAAGAAAATAAAAAGGAAGAAGGTTTATCTTAAAATATTTTTAATATATATATATTCTTATTTTAATCAAATGAGATATTCAATCTTTAAAAATCTGTGATATTTTATTTAATTTATTATTATTATAATATAAAATGGACTCAGGAGGAGCTAATACCTTTGTTGTTGAACCAAAAGATGAAGAAAAGTAAAAATTAAATGAGTTTGGTTTAGATTTTATCCATCAAAGGTTAGAAAAGTTATTTAGGAGATTATGGATGACAAATTAAAAAGCGAAACTTATGATGCAAACAATACACCTAATCTAGCAGAGGAACTAGTAAAGAGAATCAGAAGCAAAGTTAGAGATTGTATGAAGATTGAATTTATATATAGCCATCAAAATGCCAAGATTCAAAATTGCAGTATAGGTAGTAATTGGAGAAGTTAAAGGATAAGGGTGTCAAGTCACATCAAAGAACCTTTGGGATCCTACTTGGGATAATTACGCTTCCTACATCTTTTAGAATGTAATCTCAATTTAATAATTAAGGAAACAATTTATGGAGTGGCAATTGTTTTTGGTGTCTATTACGAATGAGACTTTGAATATTAAAAATTAATTATTATCATATTTAAACTCTAGAGATAAGAATAACTAATATACATATTAATTATCATCAAATTCGGTAAATAATTAAATTGTAATGGAATGAATTATAATTGACACTGTTTCAAAGACATATGAGCAATATTAATAGACTGATTATGGATATACTCTCGAGATGCCATCTTCGTATAGTGGTTAGTACTTAGCGTTGTGGCCGCTAAAGCCCAGGTTCAATTCCTGGAGGTGGCACTTTTTTTTATTTTAGTATTGTATTCAATAAATTATAATCTGATTAAAATTATGAGTTTATAATGCAAATTATTAATATTTATTATTGACAAATTATATTTCCTTAATATCAAATTCAGGCAATACTAGTATTGACACTAAAGATATAAAATAATCTTCAGAAAGTTGATAGAAGGGTTGATTCATTAAATGCTTTTTTGTACATTTGAGCTAAATAATACTAGAAATTAAATAATTTTATTTAAGGTTAATAAATGGCATCGTATAATAAAGATCATTGAATCTTTAGAAATAATTCATTAATAAATATAATTTTTTTTAAAATGCCAAGAAGAAGCGGATCATCCTCAAGATCAACAGCAAGTCCATCAAGAAGCACAGCTACAGCTGCCAGACCAGCCCCTTAAACTTAAGCTCCACCTTAAGCACCAGCAAGATCAGGAGGTATGTTTTCTGGCCTTGGATCAACTTTAATGTAAGGAATGGCCTTTGGTGCAGGATCTGAAGTAGCTCATTAAGCTATTAGATCAGTCATGGGAGGCTCAGGTATAATTTCTTAGTAATTTAAAAATAGGCCATTCTCAAGCAGCTGAGCAACCAGCTTAACAATAGGCTCCATAATAGCAATAATAAACATGCCAAAGCGAAAGCCAAATGTTTTCAAATGTAACATTGTATTATTTATGACTAGTGTTTACAAACAAACTAAGACATCACAAGATGCTAGCCATATATGGATATTTTCAAGGAGTGCTAAAAGAAATACAATTTATGATGATTAATTATTGCATTAAATAAAATAAAACAAAAGACCATATTCTTATGTTTTATAATATAGGTTGATTAACAAAATGTAGAGCATTCATTTGCAGTATTTAGAAAATCCAAATTTTCTAATTTCTAGAACAAATAATTTAATCCCTAAAATTGATTGATTTTATAAAAAGGGTTTGAATGAAGATAACCAATAAGCAAATAAAGTTATTCTATCTTATTTAAACAAATTACCAATATAGTAACAATAATTGAGAAACATTAAAATATAATTTATAGTTGCATAATTGCATCTTTTATCTTACCCTTCTCCTTAAACACAGAACATGATCTTTAATATCATTTTACTCAATTTTACCAAATAACATTAGAGACTGCAAATTTCAAAATCTGTATTTCGTATATAAGCATAAAACTATTTGAATTGTTCAGCACAAAACAAAATCTTGGTATCCTTAAGCAATCTGAAATTGGAATCAAGTGACCTTGCAATATTCATCGGATTTTTATAATAGTTTTTACTATTATAATAAGATTTGAATCTTTTCTTTTTATCATATCCTGCACCATTGTAGTATTGTTCTTAGGTAATTAGATAACTCTATAAGTTTGTAAAGTAGTGTTTAGACAAATTGCCATATTGATTTTGTTAATCATTTGTTTCAAATAAAAATAAATGAGATCCTGCTTCAACCTAATATGTCTTATTATCGATAAAGGAAACCTGATATTAGTGTTAAATGAAGTACTCTTAGCAAATGTATCGCAATAATCTATATCCTATTAGTCTGCATAGCTTGCTTCTTCAGTTGAAAACAAAACGAAAAACTAAAATCAGCTTATTAATGATAAACAAATTAATTAATTATTAATGTAGCATCATTTCTGACATTGCATATAAGACTACTTTATTTCATTCTACCACATTTCTTTATTAGATGAGGTTCATAGTTCTATTGATTTTCCAAATTAAATAGGAGGACACTTAGTTTATTTCTTTTTTGTAATTTTTAGTCATATAAGAATTAAATTGGATATTTTCATTAATAAATATTTCAAAATCATGGGCATATGCTCTTCGAAATCATCAGAAAAAGAATTACAAAAGGCTTTATATCTTCAAAGGTTAAGAGAATTTAAAGCTAAATTTAAATAAAGCACTGCTGAGGTTATTCAATTCTCCTTAGATTTTAAAAACGATGAAGAAAATGATTTATCTAAAGTGAAGTATGTCATCTCAGAAAATCCAATAGTAAAAAGAAGAAGCAAACCATAAAATGAAATTTGTAATGTTTCACTGACGGCTAAGGAAAATGAAAATTGAATTATTATAAATTTTATCAAATCTTTTGAGCAGCCCAATATAATCGATTCTTTGTTATTAACATTAAATAAAAGTTGTCACTTATTTACTTCATTTACTTACTAAAGAGCAAATATAGATTTCAATATTGATAAAAATGAGAGAAATTAAATTTTTTAATAAATTAAATAGGGATGGCTCTTTTTGTAAAATAAAGATTTATGAAAATTAGTTTTGAATATAAAAAAAAATAATTTATTTTTAAATATTAATTAAAAGAAGTGTTGGTTTAAGGATGAACTAATCAGTAATTGAATCTCAATTAGATTGGAAGTAAGCATAACACAAGAAATAATTCATTTTGAAGTTATATTTGCGATAATGAGATCAAACTCCATTCCTTCAAAAACAGTGTCACCCTTGATATCCATCATTGCTATTTTCACATGTAATTTACAAGGAGTCAATGGAGCCTTGATTAATAATTTGATATAGTCTTTTTCTAGAAAATATAATTAAACTTACACTCTTTTTATAGACTAATAGTTTCGGTTTTTACTTCAATGATATTCGGCATGCTGGAACATATTTTATAATTAATTGATTCTTCTTTTAGATTCAAATAAAGGATTTTCTTGTTTACAATAGACCCTTTATTAATAGTTAATTCATAGGTTCTATTTTCAAAAACATATTAAGTTAGTTATACTTTACGTTGATGTAGGCCCAAGATTTTAAAATGACATCCCATTCTGGATTCTATAAGTCTAAAATAGTTGGGATGTTTAAAGTTGCTTTTCTGTGTTGTGATCTCATTTAAGGAAAGAATATAATTTATTTAATTATTTGACATCTTCTAATTAATGAACCATTCTATAGACTATTATAATAAATAGTAACAAAAGCTATATGAATACATGGTCAGCCTAACTCAGAATGTGACTGGAGTGGAGAAAATAGTAAGTTTAATTTTTGATCATAGTTTTAAGATTTGATCAAATGTTTACATGCATTTAGTCAGGAAATAAAGGTAGTTGGTGAGAAAATGCATACTCAAATTAGTTGCGGAAATGAACCTGATATTTTAGTTTGTTTATATCAATAAGTGAGCAATTACTTATTAAGATTATCACAAAATTGGGAGTCCACAGCTTAGAAGTTAAAAAGCGAAATTGCAGAACCATACACTCAATTTGTTCTAAATTTTAGATAAACAAATCGAACTTTGAACTCAGAATCAAAAAAACAGGTGACTGAAATATGGGAAACCAGAAAGGAGTTGTGTAAAACCTAAGATGAATATTGGAAAATAATGAAATAATTTGAATAAAAAAGCTAATAGACACAAGAGATGATAGATTTGATAGAGAAAGGCAGCGCTACAAGAGAAGATTTTTAGAAATAATTTGCCAGTTCTTTAAAATTGTAGGAATTGGTTGATGAGTCAGAAAAAGATTATAAAAAGTTATTAACAATAACAAATGAGAAATGGAAATCATTCCATGAAGAATGGGATAATATATTTGCAAATGTGGGGTTGAATGAATAAAGTAGGTATTCAAAATCAAATTTATACTATATAGAATAATGTTTACAAAATAAACTGTTAGTTCCTTATTAAAATTATTACCCTTTGATAAAGACTTAACTCAAATAGAAGAAAAGGTTACAGATTTGGAAATTAAACTGAAAGAGGATCCTAAAATACCTATACTTAAATTGATAGAAAAAAAAATGGAAATCAAAGATAGTAGGCATTAAGTAATATAATTAGCATTTAAGTTTTAATTCGAGGAATTTATTAGCTATGAGTAGTGGAAGAAGATAAACATCAATTCAGAATATAGTGTTCCGATTCAACAGATCTAACCCTAATGGTAAATAGTCGGAGACAAAATCTTAGAAGATGAAAAGAAATTCGTTGATAAGTATCTCACTTCATTGTTCACACTTGATACTACTGATAAAAGTGAGTAACTTATTAAAATTAAGCAAATTCTGGAGAAATAATCAGGCAGAAACTACTTTATTAATTAATTAATTCAATTTCATTCTAAATCAATTGAGGAGAAATAATCCTGTATATATTAGTAATACCTTAGCTTTTTATTTGACATTATCAAATGAACAATTTTAGGAGGTAACATAATTGATAAGACATTGGTTAAATTACATTGATTTGAACAATCTTTATGAATCAGAAGACCTTTATGATTTATTACTTAAATCTATAAGGATAGTACGGAAAGAGGGTAGAGATCGAATCAATCTTGCATCTCAATTATCAGATATAGCACTATGGAGGAAGATAGAAAAATGGATAGAACTATTTTAATATATCAATGCGAAGAAAGTAGATGAAAAGAGAAAGCAGGTTGAATTATTGAAATAACAAAATTAAAATAACATAGTTTAGAAAGGCTTCAAAATGATAGGATCAATTTTTAGGAATTCAGGAGCTAACCAATAAACCTAATTTGAACTTAATGAGAGTTAGATATGTTACATGATAATGGAGGAAATCAACTTATTTTTGACTTCATTAAAATTATCATCTGATTTATCCACTGAAATCATAATACAGATAGCATTTTAATAGCCGAGATTCGATAAAGAACATGTCAAAAAGTTATTAGAGAAACAAGAAGATCTTCATAATACTCAATGGAAAAAATTGTTTAAATCAGGGAAAATTGTGTTGACCTAAAAATCAGAGAAGTATGATCGAAAGAACATGGAGCAATATTAAAACAAAGTCGTACAAGTCTTTGGTGCAGCAATGAAGTAATATATTCAAATAATATTAGATATTTAACTATTGATGATTAGCCATGGCATTTGTTATTAATAAATAGACAATTTAGCATGTAATTAAAAAATAAGATAAAAAAGTTTTATTTAGCTAATGGGCAGATATTGTTTAGTGAAAAAACACATTAATTAAGATTAAAATTAATAGCATAAGTATTAAAATTGGAATAAATGAAAATTGATTATGTTGAAATGAAGACTAAAGTTGGGTTAGAAATGGATATCAATTAATTATATGAGGAGACTATTAAGTTGGATGTTCAAAGAAGTCTGCATCTTCACAAAGACAAAATTAATTCTTCGGTACTTTAGAGTTTATTAAGAATATATGCATTTTATCATTAAGAAGTTGGATATTGCTAAGGAATGAATTATATTGCAGGCTATTTGTATCTAAACTTTTAAGATCAAGAAATTGCATATAAGGCTTTTGATAGAATGATGAATCTCTATTTCAAAGATCTTTATATTAATGATTTCTCAAAACTTGTATTTACATATCTTTTATTTATAGAAAATTGGATTCTATTAATTTGATCGACTACTACAGATCTTTTTACCTGAATTGTCATAACATTTAAAAGATTAGAAAATAGATCCATCATATTATGTAGCGTCTTGGTTCATAACATTGTATTCGAATGTTTTTTAGTATATTCAAAGATCAGCACTTTTAAATATTATATGGGATATTTTTTTGGCAGAAGAATGGAAAGGTATCAATCTTCTTATTTGTATAAGGTTTTTTCAAAACTACATTCTATCTCCTTTGGTTGTTATAGCAACATTTATTAAATTTGGAGTTTGATGATATTCTGCATTATCTAGGACAACTTATAAAAAGTGAATTTTTTAATATTGACAATGAAAAAGATTTGATCAAATTCATTTAAAAATATGATAAAACTCTTAAAGAAAATGAATCAATCAAAACAACAATACTGTAGAAATTTAGAATTTCTAATAGAATGTTGAAAAACCTGGATTAGGAATATCATAGCTTTCAAACCAAATTGAATTAAAAACTGACTTAATGTTTGAAAAAATGAATTCATGTACATTTATAATAATGAATATGAAAATTAAATATAAAACCTTTGGAAAATTTAGTTTTGTTTTCGTTCACATTGTTCATTTTATTCCATTTCATATGATTAATTGAACAATTAAATCTGAAATTGATAAGTCATTCTAAATTTGAGGCAAACCTTGAGACAAATTACATGAATTATGCATTTACAGGAAAAGAAGTACTAATTCTAAATTTGCATTTAAAATTTTCAAACCTCTAGCTTTTATAGTAGCTTGATAATGTTAATTTTTGAGAAAGCTAAGTATAAACATTGGGCGATGATTTTTTCACTTTTTAAATCTAAAATTCTCTCCTTCTCTAAGATGATATTGAGAGTTATGTTGTGATTTCTTTGATAGGTTCATTTTTTATCTCTTCCTTTTAATAAATTTGGAGTTATTCTTCTTTTCACTTATGGCTGATCTCCATTAATTTGGTAATACATCTAGCCCTCGAGACATCTACTATTTCATATAAGATCAAGTACTTTCTAATTGAAGTATCTTATATACTTAGATTGTCTAAGACAAAGAATATTTCTAATCGTTTACTGTAATGATTGTTACTAATTTAATTACTTGTTTATCATAAAATAACAAATAAAATGTAGAAAATGATTTTGAATCTTGTGCTTAATAGATTAAAATATGTACTCTCTTAAAAATTTGTGTTATTATTACGATATTTTAAGTAAATGTAAACCACTATCTTTGTTATTACTCTTTCTTATTTATTTAATTATTTTATATGGATCCAAGTGCACATTGGAAAGAACTTAATAGAAAGTATTACAAATTTCATCAATTCAATACTATCACAGGCGAGCAGAAGAGTCTTGACTTTTTCTATTAACGTATAGCTGTATCCAAATGGGGTGGTCCTTTAGCTGCTACTAAAAATTATAATCAGGTTATCCTCATGCGTACAGATGACCTGCTAAAAGATTCAATTGTGTTCTTCTCCAACAATGGCAAGATCATTTCCAAAGCGTAATATAAAGAAATCGATAGAGTATAACAATTAAATTATGTAGATTGCATTATTTGATTTTCTTGAAGATGAACAATTATTACTACTTAAAGCAAACGGTTCATATTATATAGTCGATCCCTTCAAAGGTACAAAAAAGACTTATGATCTGATGGATCAATTTAAACAATAATAAATCCTCAAAGGTCTAATTGTTAACAATGGATTTGTATTGATGACTACAAATTTTGAATTCTTCTATATACCTAATGCGTATGAACCATAAGTTCATAAAATGAAACCATCTAATCTCACCTAAGAACCTGAAAATTGGTAAGTTATTCCACCTCAAAAGACTTAGAGTGGAAAGGTGGAACTCTTGATTGCTAATCCTGATGGTGGAATTATTCATATAATTGAAGATGAAAAATGGAAGATTTATTACAATAAAGATAAAATAGTTAATGAGATCGATAAGAAACTACCTGATCTCAGAAACATCAAAATGATCAGCTTATCATCAAATTACAAAAACTTAGCATTGCTCTAATACATTAATTAGAGATGGGTTGTGACATTCATTTCTGATTTCTTTGATTCTACAGATTGTAAATAAATACCAATTGATCTCAAAGAAGAGGATGTGAAAAAAGAAGAAAGTGCAGAAAAAGATATAAGTAAAATTGAAAGACCAAGAAGAATGCTTTGGTGTGGTGATGATTGTGTTGCTCTTCAATTGCAATAATACCTAGTCTTAGTTTCTTAGGACTCGTACATTAAAGTCAAAATGAGCAATCCTCATTTTGCACTTAAGTAGGAAGTTGATGGAATTAGAATTTTGACTTAAAAGAAAAATGAGATTTTGCGTAAATTACCTGAAGCTTACGTTAATGTATTCTTACCACTATCCATCAAACCAGGTGCTTAATTGCATTCTGCATATGAGTCATTTGAATAAAAAAATCCTATTGAAGATGATGAATTAAGATCCAAAAAAACAGAACTTGGAGAAGCAGTTAATGATTGCATTAAAAGTGGATAATTTGAAATTAATCCTGAATATTAAATGAAATTATTAAAAGCAGCTAGTTATGGT
Organism: Paramecium octaurelia; assembly: GCA_905182995.1. Lineage (NCBI taxonomy): Eukaryota > Ciliophora > Oligohymenophorea > Peniculida > Parameciidae > Paramecium > Paramecium octaurelia. The sequence goes on from CAJJDP010000066.1 coordinate 234,956, forward strand.
AAAACATTTTTAGGAAACTAATTGATTGATCCAAACCTCCTAAATGAAACTTGTAAATATCTAAGAGTGTCAAATGCTTTACGTAGAAATGGAAGTGTAGGCGGTAGAGTTGTTACATATGAACAAGTTTTGTAATTGATAAAGAATCCAGATCTATTTATCACTCTTATGCTCAGATACAATTTACATTATTTGGCTATTGAAATTTCACGATTCCTTAAATTCTAAATTAAGTAAAAATCTACAATTTATACTCATTGGGCATGTTGTAAAGTGGATAGCTAAATGGACGATGATTAACTATGTTAGATCATAAAAGAGAAGATTAAGGAAGAAAAGGGAGTATCCTTTACTTAGATTGCATAGAAATCAATAGAAATAGGCAAATCTTAATTGGCATTAAAACTTTTAGACAACGAATAAAGTTTATCTAAACGTATTCCAGTCCTAATATGGATGGCTAATTATTAACAAGGCAACAACAATTCATATTATGAGAAAGCTTTAATTGATGCAATTGCCTCAAAGGATTCAAATCTGATTTATCTTGTTATAATGAAGTTTTTGAAAACAGACATGGATGAAACCTATAAATTTGGTATTCTATCATAAAATCCTGTTGCCCAAGCTCATTTAATATATTACCTTCGAAATTTTGATGATAAATACTTATAGAAATATTTATAGTATTTAAAAAAATATGATGAATGTGGTCTATTAGCCATTAATTAAGCATATCAATAAAGTAATTTAGGAGAGAAAATCAGATTTTTGGAATTTGCATAGAAATACTTTGAGGAAGAGAGCAAAGATTCTTTCTATAGTAAAATATTATAAGAATAAATACGAACACTGACTGATTTGAAATAGGAAGTTGAAAGAGAGAAAAAGGAGAAGAATAAAGCCATAATGGAAGAAAGACCTTTGAATTCAATTATGGAAGCATTTTTATCTAAAGATAATATTCAATTAGCCTAAGATTTTGCCAAGACATACAAAATTCCAGAAAGAAGGTAATTGTTATCACTAAATATCAAATTAGATTTAATATAACTAGAGTGAAAGCATTAATTAATAATAAGAATTGGGAAGAACTGGAAAGATTTATTAATGAAAAGAACAAAAAGAATGTATCCATCCCCTATGAATTAGTTGCAGATATGTTGATCAAAGCAGATCAAGAAGAAAGAGGTCTACAAATGATAATGAAGATGCCAGATCCAGAAGTAAATAAGAAGTTATATGATATAGGAATCTTGCTATATGTTATTAAAAATTGGATAATAACGTCATGCTGTTCAAGTAGCCATTAACAATAAGAAGTCACAATTGATACAAGATATCAGAGGATCGATAAATGATAATTAAGCTAGAGCATAACTTGAAATGTACTTAAGTTAAAATCAAAAATGATGTAAAAGGTTATGTATTAAAAAGAGAAAATATTATAATGTTATTTTGTATAATTTCTTTATCTAAATCATATTGTTAACATCTTTAGATAATTAAGGTTTTACATTGATGATTCTGAAACTAAATAAATAAATAAACATTTAAATTTGCAAATATTATGTCGAAAGATTATTAATTCAAGCTTCCCTCTCTCCTAAAGGGACCAAGCATGGTTTCAATGGAGGACCCTTATAAGCCTCCATCACTAAGAAAATTTCCGTATAGAATATATCATAATTAGATCATCTGAAATTTTCATTGATTATGAAAGGCAACCACCTTTTAGTAGAATGTCAAGTTTCTTTTTATATGATTCTGGGATACCCTTAGGGCCAAGAAGATCAGTTACCTATCAAAATTATCCACCTCCACTTTAACATTTATAATCCCAAAAATCATAAATTATTGAAACAAGGTAGAAGGTAGAAATAATAGCTAAAGAGAAAGAAAAATTAGAAAAAGAAGAATAATTATAATAAATAGAATAAGAAGAATCAGATGTGTAAGATGATAGAGAACAAATAAAGAGAAAAAAATAATAATAAAACTTCAGAAGGTTGTAAATACAAAAAAAAATAAAGAAAAAAAGATATAGTGAATTAGAACAATAACCTTGCTTTTGCAGAAATAGCGGTTGTTTAAAAAGATATTGTAGATGTTTTCATAGTGGAAGAATGTGTTTAAAGGAATGTTAGTGTGTTGAAGGATGTTTGAATAATCATGATCATTTAGAATAACGCAACGATGCAATAAAGCATGTTAATGAGAAATGTCATAGGAATAAGAATGTCCCAAAAGATGCTCTATTTAAACTAAAGGATTGCTTTGGTTGCAATTGTAAAAAGACAAGGTGTCAAACAGGTTATTGTGAATGTTTTTTGAGAAAATCAAAATGTACAATTGATTGTTAATGCGAAAATTGTGAGAATGGTCTCGATGAAGCATACTTGGAGAGCCAACAAAAAAGAAAGAATTATAGGGCTAAAAGAAAATGAGTATAATTAACATATTTTTATGATATAGAGCATTTATTTATATATATTAAAATAGCAATTGCATTAATGAAACATAATTTATAAGCAAAGTAATAATTAGATATTAATCATCAAGGAAAAATAAGAGAAATATAACTGGAGGAGAGATCCATTTGAATTAAATTGATGAGGCTGATAAAATTAATGAAGATGCTTCATAAGATTACGAAAGCAATCTATTAAAAGTATTAGATTTGCAACCGGAGATCACTAAAATATTCATTGAAAGTATTTTCACAATATAATCAAATAGATTTGACAAATGGCAGTTTCATTGAATTGAATGAACAAGCATTAAGAAGGAAAATTCAAATGATGGAAGAAAGCAGAAAATAGTAAATTCAAACTGAAAATGTGTTGTTAGTTTTGAACAAATTAATTCATGAGGCTATCAAATTAATAGACAGATTTATCTTCTTTTTCTAAGGATTATTGGCAGGTAACCTTTAAAATTAACAAGGGAATGACATTGATGCATGTTTTCATTATTTTTCTAGGCTAAAGTACAGATAAAGAAGGATTAACAACATTCTTTAAATTATATGCTAAATACTGCTTAAGAGTAGATTAAGTTTTTCATATCATAATATTAATCAGTGCATTTGGTAGCTTATTTGTTTGCATTCAATTAAAGGATTAGTAAGACAAGACCAAGAACAATTAAGATAAAAAGTTCTTTATCCAATCAATAATTAGCGCTCTTTGTAATAGATTCATAATAATGTAGTTTATAATATTGCTTATCTGTTATGGGTGATAGGACATAAAAATATAGTAGAATTATCAAGTGGAATCACTCAGGATGACACAAATGATCAAGTTTAAGCTGTAATTGATGGGTCTGCATTATACAATTTTTGGACTTATACGTAGATAGCAATTACTGTTCTTACTGTATTAGGCTGGTTTATATCAGTAAATACAACTGAAAGTAATCTTAACTATTTGGCTTCAGTCGAGGCAGAGTATGAAATAATCAATTATTTAATAGTCAAATATTTGGTGATGAAAATAGGAAGGAAAAATGATCATATTATTATTATATATATAAAGTAGTTTAAATTTATAGTTTTGTATTTTATTTAAACTTTAATCATTTCATAGTTGTTATTTCATATGATAACGATGTAATTCTAACTATTCCAACAAGTATTATTCTATTGTTGGAAACTGAATTTTCAGTTATGAATCCTATAACACTGTCTCCACAGTATTTAATAGTGTCTGTAATTCATTTTCTAAATCTGATAAGAGATAATCAGAGTATTTCTTTTACAAACGAGCAATACAGTGTGCTAACTTGCTTCTCATAATTATTAGCTAGTTCAAATTGTAACGAAGATCGCCAATAACTTCATCAGATAACTATAATTATCCAATGATTTTAATGAAATTCTCAGCAATCAATAAAGGAAACTTAATTTCCTGTAATTAGGATTTATTTGATTTATGACTGCCAGAAGAACAAGCTAGCCCCATTTTTAAATTAATTTAATTTTTATAAATAACTTATATATATTAATCAGTATTAAAGGAAACTAAAAATAACACGAATAAACTTACTTTTCTTTACACGAGTCAGTACTCTTCAGTTCTCTGTCTTCCTCTATTATAATAAGATTATTCATACTTTATAACTATTCTAATTGATTCACAGCTTTGGACATTTCTTTTTTAAGATCTTAAACAATATTTGAAATGTTATTTTATTTATCATTCACTTTTCTTATTATTGAATCTATTATTGCTTAAATAATCAATTACCAAACTATTTTCCTGTATTAAATTAGGCTAAATCATTAGTTTAATATTCAGATTACCCAAAATAGCTTTTAAACTTTTCTTCAAAATTCTAAATTTAATTATCAAATAAATACAATTATTTTTTTTTTATCCTTATTTTCTAACTATTTTAATTCTTAAAATATAGCAAGGTTTTCGAATACTTAACTTTCTTCTCTATCCATATTATTAATATGAACAGTTAAAAAATCATCTGCAAATCTCACTTTTTTGTCATTTGAATTAATAGCTATGGATTTTTTATTATCTGAAAACAAAGGGGAATATTATTATTACTATTATTACTAAGGGATATTTATAGGCTATTATTATTGTTGTTGTTATATTTGATAAAGTTGCTCTTAGAGGTCTTAATTTTATTATTTTAATTTTGATATCTGTTATAATAATTCTCCTTGATTCCTCTTTTGAACAATAACTTCAAGTTCTTCCCTCATTTATTTCTCCTTTTGATATTGTTTCATTAATTCTTAATACTCTTCTAAGGATACACCTTTAGGTTTATTAGTTTTTGGTTATTAGATATTTCTACCATCCAAAACAGCTCTCTTGGCTCGATTAGCGAACTGTAATGTAGAGAATGTTTCAGCACTGGAAGATATAGAAGGTGAAACACAAACAATGAATAAGATTCTACCACTACCACTTAAAGAGTCACTTAGAACTCTAGTCAGTTTAGAATTTCTAAATGGAATATGTGTTCTATTTCTATCAATCAAAGCTGAGATGCAATGTCCTAAACAAGATAGACTCCCATTAATGGATGTTAACTCTTAGATGTGGAGTTCTTTTTCTTCAGGAGTCAAGTCAGTTGGAATTTTAAACTTTTCCGATCCAGCCAAATCAACAATTTTAAGTGATGACTCTTGCAATACAGGTTCTCCATTTATAACTGTAACTTATTAAAGAGTCATCTAAAAACAACAGTGAGATCTTGAACTCTTTGAATTTGCATGACTGCATCCAACAACTCTATTTCTTAATCCAAGAATCAAATATTCATATGCTGTANTTTATGACTGCCAGAAGAACAAGCTAGCCCCATTTTTAAATTAATTTAATTTTTATAAATAACTTATATATATTAATCAGTATTAAAGGAAACTAAAAATAACACGAATAAACTTACTTTTCTTTACACGAGTCAGTACTCTTCAGTTCTCTGTCTTCCTCTATTATAATAAGATTATTCATACTTTATAACTATTCTAATTGATTCACAGCTTTGGACATTTCTTTTTTAAGATCTTAAACAATATTTGAAATGTTATTTTATTTATCATTCACTTTTCTTATTATTGAATCTATTATTGCTTAAATAATCAATTACCAAACTATTTTCCTGTATTAAATTAGGCTAAATCATTAGTTTAATATTCAGATTACCCAAAATAGCTTTTAAACTTTTCTTCAAAATTCTAAATTTAATTATCAAATAAATACAATTATTTTTTTTTTATCCTTATTTTCTAACTATTTTAATTCTTAAAATATAGCAAGGTTTTCGAATACTTAACTTTCTTCTCTATCCATATTATTAATATGAACAGTTAAAAAATCATCTGCAAATCTCACTTTTTTGTCATTTGAATTAATAGCTATGGATTTTTTATTATCTGAAAACAAAGGGGAATATTATTATTACTATTATTACTAAGGGATATTTATAGGCTATTATTATTGTTGTTGTTATATTTGATAAAGTTGCTCTTAGAGGTCTTAATTTTATTATTTTAATTTTGATATCTGTTATAATAATTCTCCTTGATTCCTCTTTTGAACAATAACTTCAAGTTCTTCCCTCATTTATTTCTCCTTTTGATATTGTTTCATTAATTCTTAATACTCTTCTAAGGATACACCTTTAGGTTTATTAGTTTTTGGTTATTAGATATTTCTACCATCCAAAACAGCTCTCTTGGCTCGATTAGCGAACTGTAATGTAGAGAATGTTTCAGCACTGGAAGATATAGAAGGTGAAACACAAACAATGAATAAGATTCTACCACTACCACTTAAAGAGTCACTTAGAACTCTAGTCAGTTTAGAATTTCTAAATGGAATATGTGTTCTATTTCTATCAATCAAAGCTGAGATGCAATGTCCTAAACAAGATAGACTCCCATTAATGGATGTTAACTCTTAGATGTGGAGTTCTTTTTCTTCAGGAGTCAAGTCAGTTGGAATTTTAAACTTTTCCGATCCAGCCAAATCAACAATTTTAAGTGATGACTCTTGCAATACAGGTTCTCCATTTATAACTGTAACTTATTAAAGAGTCATCTAAAAACAACAGTGAGATCTTGAACTCTTTGAATTTGCATGACTGCATCCAACAACTCTATTTCTTAATCCAAGAATCAAATATTCATATGCTGTATCTATATCCATAATTCGAATTTGGGAAAGATCTGGAATGTTTACATCACCATTTTTGTTTTCACGAATATCCAACCCTTAAGATTTTAGATTGAAAAGATCGAAAATCTATTAAATTAATTTGATCTATATACTTTTTCATTGTAAATTTCATAGAATGATAAGTAAAGTCGACATTAATCTTCTTCTATTTAAGTTTATAATTGAGATATGATTGATTGAACTGCCCTAGGAAGAATTCCTCTTTCATTGCATCTTATAACTTGATGAAACTTCTCAGTGGAAACATTAGCTACATTTTCAGGCAATCCACCCATTATTGTATAAGTTTTACCAGCTCCTGTTTATCCATAAGCAAAAATAGTGTTGTTTATTCCTGATATGAACGACTTTATAGATTCAGAAACCAATCGTTGAACATCTTATTGGTTGGCTGTCTTAGGAAGTATGTCACTGAATTTCATTCGGAGAGTATTCCCAATCCTAGTCACTTTTATTGTATTATCATCGATCAACTATACAAAGTCTTCCTCGCTTTCGCTGTTTAAAGTGGGTCTGACTCGAACTGCTATTCTGACTTTGCTATTATCATTTGGAACATCTCTTTAATTAGGGCTCTTCGATTTATTCATTCGTTAATTAATAATAATATGAATCAAACTTAACTAAAAGTAGATTATTTTAATATAATTTATCACTTAAATCCAAATATGTTATTTACTCTGTCTAATTGTAATAAGTACTTATCATTTTTCACTAAAATTCAAAGAAACCAAATATAATATTTATTGTTCAGCCTTAACTAAGTTGTTTTGCATATTCTATACATTAACATCTTAATTTCATTCCAGAATGAATAGAATTAATCATAATCATCCAGTATATGGAATAAATAAATTAAAGGGTTCTTCTTATTCTATTTTCAAATATTATTAGAACAGTGTCGAGTTTATAATATCTGTATATTTTAGTGCTAATTTATGTTCTTACAAAATTTGATGTAATGATTAATTTTTCTAAAAATCAAATATGGTTATGATTTTATGCTAGGTAATACTACTCTTTTCATTAATCTCTACTAAATCTGAAATTAATAATTGTACTGCTTTCATTATCTAAATTAACTGTTAGAAAATTAAATGGAATTGAAACAACTTAATAAATTTACTTAAGAATTACAATTAGAAATGAAAGATAAAATAATAAAATATCTGGTTCTCTTGGGTATTGGTTTTGTATAGCAATAACTAAATGATATTAAAAATAAAAAAGTTAGCAAACATTTTAATAGTTAAATTAGATTTTTATAAAGAAAAGTTAATTCAATAAGAATTAAAACGTTTAAGCAAGAAGTATTATTTTATTACCAAATACTATTAGAAAAGCATTTAATACCTACAAGTGAAAGAAAAAATATTATAGCTAACTCAAACTATTTGCCTAAAAATTCAAGCCGAAAAATTAAATAATAAATACCAATTTAAGAAATCAGAAATAGTGCTCATTAATACACATAGCGATCTTCATAAAATTCTTTCAGTTTGCTGTCTTTTATCTTTATGCTCATTTAACTTAATCTGAGAATTATTTGATTTTCCTCAAATTAATTCTTAATACCTAGCCGATTTCCTAAATTAGTTTATAATACTATTCAGGTTGCCAGTTTGCACACCAGAAACTCTTCTTAATTTATGGATAGATTATAAAATTGTAAATAAAGAATAAGATTCCTTAAGGAAGGACTTAAACAAAACATCAGAGAATATTGTAATAAAAAATGAAATAATAAAGATAATACGATATAGAAACAATAACATATCAAATAATTCATTGAACTCATTTAATAATACTCCTTATAATAAATGGTTTTAGCCTTCTAGTCTACTCATTTTGGAAGGGGATTAGCATGTAGTGTGTAAAAAACCATTAAAATCAACCATAAGATTCAAATTTTAATCTATAAAGAAAATTATTTAATATTGACGAAATTGCCTCATCTTTTAAATTCTCCATTCCTCAAAGTCGAGCAAAGCAAAGTAAATAATAATCAGCATCTTAAATATCAGCATTCATCAATTTCTCATTGTTGAATCCAAACAATGAAATAAAAAGTATCAAATAATCTAAATTATAGATTCTTTCAATAGTTAGATAAGTAAGTGGGTATCTTGATATCTTTTTAATTTGAAAACTAATAATGTGTTCAACTAATTATATAACTAATACTTAAACTCATAAGCCAGATTGGGTCTTGTAGTGTAGCGGTTATCACAAAGGATTCTGACTCCTTTAACCCAGGTTCGAGTCCTGGTAAGACCTTAATTTTTTTTAAATATTGTTAATTTTTAATTTCCTAAATTCATCAATCTTGAAAATACTTGAATCCTTCTTACTCCTCTTATATAATTGGTCGTGCAAATATTTCCAGTGTTTTTTAAATATCTCCATTCTTTTACTATGCTTTTGGAAGGTAAGTCTGAATCATTTTGAAAATTTATCCCATCCTGTCAATAAGATGGTTTAACTATTCTTTTCTTTTACCGCATCAATATAGATATCCTCATTTCTTATGTCTAAATGCTAATTATTAATTATGCAGTTTCCAAAGACTCAAAAGTGCACATTTACTTCTGAATATTTCTAATCTTTATAAATTGCGAAAACACTTAAATAGAATTGTGATGTGCAATTATTCTCAATTTCCTTGACACATATCTCAATTATTTTCATTTGGCTTATTTATTCGTTCCTCTTAATGAATTCTATAAATGTACGAACATCAATTTTCAAAAAGAGCACTTCCTTTCTCTTTACAAAGTAACAGTTATAGGATTTTCATTAAAATTGAATCCAAGTTATCGAATTGTTTAATAAATTCAATAATATTATCCTTTTGGAATTAAATGAATATAGTTCATCATTATGCGTTAATGCATCTATCGGATTGTATTATTTCAAAATATTAGATAGATCTTATTACAACTTTTTCCAAATTTAAATGCTATATCTCCACTTTAGGGTTATAAACACTGATTACCAATAAAATTTGCTTTTGATTAGATTAGATTCCTGGACAATTTTTATGATTAAGGAATGACAAGTTATTCTTAACTCCGATATTGATGATTCTAATCATGATCAAATACAAATCTTAATTGAATTAGATCCTCTTTGTTTTGCAGTAGGGTATTTGTTAATTAATTAATGAATTTTTTCAAGTTCTTATATAGAGAACCTAGTAAGCATGAGGTGAACCAAAAGTTGATAAAGCATGTTATATATTCAAATGATGATGAATATTAAGGAGAATTAGTAAATGATAAACGGCATGGTCAAGGGACATATAAATTTGTCTCTGGCAATCGGTATGAAGGAGAATGGAAAAATCATTAAAAGCATGGAAAGGGGAAATTATACTATAAAAATGGAGAATTATATATAGGTGATTGGGTAGAGAATAAAAAATGTGGTGAGGGAATGCATTTTTATATTAATGGTGATAGATATGTAGGAGAATGGAAAGATGATTAACGAGATGGGATGGGTTTAATTTATCAATCAGACAACAACACTTTTTATGGTATCCATACAAAGTAACTATAGGATAATTCAGAGTGAATAAAAAATTTGGAACAGGCTATTTGTTTAATTCAAGGGAGAGAAAATATTATAAACAACAGTATGAATAAGATAATCTATTGGATAATGTATAAATAGATGAACCTCCTTAAGTTGTATTAGAGAAGTTTCATGTGAAGGCTGAGAAAAGTCATATTGAAAGGGAGAAAATGGAAAATCATACGATTAATATTGATATAAGTCCTCCTATTTAAGTGGATGGCGATAAAATGAAAGATTAAGTTGTAAATTAATAAGGAGAATAAGATTTGCAATAAAAAGTGGACTGCTAATCGATATAACTAACCAGTTCACATCAACATGGATTTTTAAGTTTATAGGTTCTGGAAAAGATTGATCAATTTGAGAATCAAAAGAATAGTAATTTTCATTATTTAAAATTCAGTGTAGGAATGGCAACTATAAGAAGTATGTGGATGGCTTGATTCACTTGACCTAGGAGAATACAAAGAAGAATTCATTAAAAATTAAATGGCTGGAAAGACGCTTTACGGATTAACAGATAATGAATTGAAACAAGATTTAGGGATATCTGTCCTAGGACATAGAAAGAAGATACTTTAATCGATAGAAGAGTACAAAAAATACTATATGAAATTTATGGAGGGCAAAATCAGATTAAAAAAACCCTTGGAATCTTTGGAAGAAAGAAAAGGTTTATATACATCAATTGAATAATAACGATTTAAAAGCATATTCTCATATATGGAGAAGATTGAAGAAGAACAAAATGAATATCCCGATAATAATAAGAAAGAATCAAGTAGCGATTCTTATAACAGTTATAGAAAAAAAAGAAATACAAAAGAATCCTAAAAGTCTCCAGCAAGGTCGATCTCTAATGATTCTGATTAGAGCAGTCTTAGTGATAATGACAAGTCTGTAAAATTAAAAAGATAGAAAAGTAAGAGAAGCAGAAAATAATAAAGAAAAGTTANTTAATTAATTAATGAATTTTTTCAAGTTCTTATATAGAGAACCTAGTAAGCATGAGGTGAACCAAAAGTTGATAAAGCATGTTATATATTCAAATGATGATGAATATTAAGGAGAATTAGTAAATGATAAACGGCATGGTCAAGGGACATATAAATTTGTCTCTGGCAATCGGTATGAAGGAGAATGGAAAAATCATTAAAAGCATGGAAAGGGGAAATTATACTATAAAAATGGAGAATTATATATAGGTGATTGGGTAGAGAATAAAAAATGTGGTGAGGGAATGCATTTTTATATTAATGGTGATAGATATGTAGGAGAATGGAAAGATGATTAACGAGATGGGATGGGTTTAATTTATCAATCAGACAACAACACTTTTTATGGTATCCATACAAAGTAACTATAGGATAATTCAGAGTGAATAAAAAATTTGGAACAGGCTATTTGTTTAATTCAAGGGAGAGAAAATATTATAAACAACAGTATGAATAAGATAATCTATTGGATAATGTATAAATAGATGAACCTCCTTAAGTTGTATTAGAGAAGTTTCATGTGAAGGCTGAGAAAAGTCATATTGAAAGGGAGAAAATGGAAAATCATACGATTAATATTGATATAAGTCCTCCTATTTAAGTGGATGGCGATAAAATGAAAGATTAAGTTGTAAATTAATAAGGAGAATAAGATTTGCAATAAAAAGTGGACTGCTAATCGATATAACTAACCAGTTCACATCAACATGGATTTTTAAGTTTATAGGTTCTGGAAAAGATTGATCAATTTGAGAATCAAAAGAATAGTAATTTTCATTATTTAAAATTCAGTGTAGGAATGGCAACTATAAGAAGTATGTGGATGGCTTGATTCACTTGACCTAGGAGAATACAAAGAAGAATTCATTAAAAATTAAATGGCTGGAAAGACGCTTTACGGATTAACAGATAATGAATTGAAACAAGATTTAGGGATATCTGTCCTAGGACATAGAAAGAAGATACTTTAATCGATAGAAGAGTACAAAAAATACTATATGAAATTTATGGAGGGCAAAATCAGATTAAAAAAACCCTTGGAATCTTTGGAAGAAAGAAAAGGTTTATATACATCAATTGAATAATAACGATTTAAAAGCATATTCTCATATATGGAGAAGATTGAAGAAGAACAAAATGAATATCCCGATAATAATAAGAAAGAATCAAGTAGCGATTCTTATAACAGTTATAGAAAAAAAAGAAATACAAAAGAATCCTAAAAGTCTCCAGCAAGGTCGATCTCTAATGATTCTGATTAGAGCAGTCTTAGTGATAATGACAAGTCTGTAAAATTAAAAAGATAGAAAAGTAAGAGAAGCAGAAAATAATAAAGAAAAGTTACATTAGACTTGTAAAAGTCAGGAGATTCTGCTGATGATGAAGAAGGAAAATAACATTTATCATCCCCAAAATGTAGTTAATTATATCAATTACATAGAATCCCCGAATAAAATTGGTAATAACACAAGTGATTAGAAAGTAGACATGCTTACTTTAAATGATTACATTAATGGTGCTGAAGAGATTAAAGATAAAGAATCAAATATAACATTTGATTTTTCTAGACAATAATCAACAAATAAATAAGAATTTTCTGAGTTTGTATCTTCAAAAAGTCCTCCATAAATTAATGTAATTAATGATGAGCTAAACCAACTTCAATTAGAAAAATTATAATCTATTACTTTATAGTTGTCACGTTAGAAATCAGAACCTTATGGGAACAAGTTCTAAGATCAAGATTCCTCAAGTTAAGAATCAGATGTATCTGGAAATGATTCAAGCTCAGATTCATCTGATGATGAAAAAATAAAAAAAAAATAAAGGAGATAAAAAGAAATTAGAAAAGAAAAAGAAAAAGATGATAGGCAACAGCATCATTTACCAAAAAAATTATTATTTATGCTTAAAGAGTTTGGCATAAATGAAAGAGTACTCATAGTTTTCCATGAATTGATTATAGGATAAATAATAGGAGAGGGAGGATATGGAGTAGTTCATAAAGGTAAGTGGCTTGGTTAAGATGTTGCTATCAAATCTTATGGTAAAAGGAAATCCTAAGGAAATTTGAAATATAAAATATAAATGGCAGATTTCTTAAAAGAAGTTGAAGTCATATCGAATCTTCGTCATCCAAATATTGTTTTATATATGGGAGTTTGTATTAGGAAATAGAATTATTATTTAATCACTGAATATCTAGAAGAAGGTAGTCTTTTTGATCACTTACATAAAAAGAAAACACATATCGACCAAAAGGCTTTGATGTAAATAGTTGAGGATATAGCGTTAGGAATGAATTACCTTCACGGCAGAAAGGTAATGCATTGCGATTTAAAATCATCTAATGTTTTGATAGATCAAAATTGGAATGTCAAGTTATGTGATTTTGGTTTATCTAGAATCAATAAAAAAATAGATCATAAAATTAATAAGGGAGCTAGAATAGGTACGCCACATTGGATGGCTCCAGAGATTATGAGAGGAGAAGCCTATTAAGAAAAAGCTGATGTCTACAGTTTTGGGATGATCTTATGGGAAATTATAACCTAATAAATTCCTTATGAAGGCTTATCCTAAACCTAAATAATTGGTTCTGTAGGGTATGGTTAAGATCAAGTGCCAATACCTTTTCAAAGCAATCCTCCTATTTTACTTCATTTGGCAAAGAAATGTTTAAAGAAAAATCCAGACGAAAGACCCACTTTTGCAGATATTGTGAATGAAATTCAATAGGGGTAAAAAACAGACGCTAAATTGAAAAGTATAATTATCAAAAATATAATATTTTAGAATAAGCAATACGGCAGCTCATTGACTTTTTTGAATGAACTATCATAACCATTTTATTCATTAAGTTGTAATTTATAATATAATTTCAATTTTTGTTTTATTTAGTTTTATTATACCAATCATGAAATTTCAGTAGTAAAAACTAAGATTTATTATAAAAGTTTAAAATAATTTAGGAATTTCATTTCACTTTAAGTAAAATCCATTAAATAATTATAGTACTCTTTTGATCTACAGGTATAGAAAATAAGGATAAGAAATATTATTTTCGGAAGAATTTCTCCTGAAATAACTCTCTCAAAGGTGTTTAAATTTTAGAATAATAGAGAATAAATTTATATAGATTACCAAAAATAAATTTAATATAAAATAATTTATAAATGAACAACAGCTAATTCTAATTGGAAAATAGATAAAATACATAGATTAAATATTAAGAAAATTCTCAACAAGAATTTCAAATGAGGAAAGGCAGAAAACAACGAGATTGCTTTGAACAAAGTGATTAAAATTCTTAATAACTAAACTACGCTTTCATCAGATTAATTCAAATAACTCGTTGACTCTGTGTTTATTGATAAAGAATTTTTGTGATGACATTAAATCCAAAAGTTAGGTACTTTTTCGACGTTGAGAAAACTTGTCGTATTAATAACTGGATTCTTGCATAATTCACATATGAAATAAATTAGTAACCTAAGAATTCAAGAATTACTAGTGTCTCCAATAACATTTGTCATTCATTATAAAACGTATATTTAAAAAAATGCCAAAAATACAATAAGCTAAGAGGAAAAATTATAAAATTAACCTTATTAATTTGGTTTTTATATTTCACTTACTCTGAATGAAAATTTGTTAAGTATTTGATACTTTTACTAGAGTAAACTTGATTTTGGAAATATCATTTATGGATTGAAATTGTGATTTTAAAGCCTCGATGTTTTTTGAGGTAACTAAGTATTTTTTGGGAATTAATTGATTCTCAATTAAGAATTTCTTTTTAACATAAAATTTTGTATAAATACAAAGGGGGAATCTTAAATACAAATAAGGTGATCAAAGAAAAAGGAATCCACATTATAATTAAGTTAAGATTACGTTGTTCTTTAAAAATCATAAGATAAACAGACGAAACCACAATGAACTCTATCAACTCTAAAAAAAGTCATTGTAAAAGCTAATTTTTAATTTTCTTTAAAATAAATTAAACTATTGCTGTAATATAACTAAAATAATAGTTGTTTAAATAACTTACACAAAAAAAATCAAAAAAAATTTAGAATGACCCAAATATATTTTATATTTGCGAATGTCCTCAATCTGCAAAGTTGTAAAATTTGAATATAGATTAATTGAGTTCCTTGAATAAAGCATATAAAAGTTATAAGCAAAGGAAAAAATTGTAATAACTTAAATATGTAAATTATATAAATTTTTATTAGAAGAATATTTAGTTAATGGTCTGAAACAACATACGCTAAAGAAGGATACCATTATGTAATAATTCTAATAGTGGCTATTTTTATGAGTTAGCCTTCATTTTCTTCCTATATTAATGACTTCTATAGGAGTTCTTGCTCTTGTCATGTTATTTGGTTCATAAACTAAATCTCTAATGTCAAAACATTAACTTAGATTCCTTGTCATCACGATATAAATTAATTTACTGCAATTAGAAGAGATAGAGATGTTAATTAAACCAAAAATGCTAGAGAATATTCATTAAGAAAATACTTGATGACTTTTGGATTGATTAAATTTATAAGTTCTTTCCTCTTTTCAATCCATTCATAGCTAATTTGAAAATTAAATAGGATTCATTTCGATTCTTATGATTAGATTATTGTTTTCTTTAGCGACAAAGACGTTTTTAATGTAAAATTAAATGATAAATAGACATTTGTTATAATATAAACTAAATTTCAGGTTTTCTGTTAGGCATATTATTTCAAAAATAAATATGATACAAATATAATTATTCTATGTGATAAATACAACTATACTTTTTTTTGCTTACCATTTGACAAAGCGAATTTGATTTAAAAGAGAAAAATAAAATACTATTAATAATAATAATAATAAAAGTTATATTATAAATCACACAAGCTTGAAAAATGATATTATCAGACATATTTATTTATTGAATCTGGCAATTGTTTACAATATGGGCAAACCTTGTTTGTATTAATTGGAGTTTTTAACCATTATAGAACACAATCTTGATGAAAGGTGTGCCTTCCTTTACATTGATATTCAGCAATATATTCCTTAACTTTAAATTCTTCATAACAGATGGGACAAACGCCTAAAGTACTCAATGAAAGTTCTTTAAGTTCTTCTATTTTGATAAAGCTTTCTTTAAACTCAACAATAGTTTGCTCCTCAAGTGTGTTTTCAAATTATCCTGTAATAAATATGCGATTTAATAATTATCCACAAACTGAATATCTGAGAAGTTTTCTACATATTTAAGTAAACTTACTTAATATTTTGACATGATTCTGGAGATTCTCCAAAAAAATCCAAAATCACCAATATGATTCCAGCAAAATATAAAATATTAATCAAACATTAATTGATATCTAAATATTGATGTAGTTTGTATTGCAATAAAGTTCTCAATTACATAATTTAATCCTTTTTATTCTGCTCTTATTTCAATGTTATTAATTGAGGTATTATTAGTACGTATAAAAATATAGCACACAGATTGCTGATAAAAAGCAAGAATAAGAATGAGCATTTAAACCATGCTGCCGAATATGGCAATTTATCATTCATTAAGTTATCGATGTAAAACAAACAGAAGATTATGCTAAGAAGCAAATTCATTGCATCTTGTTTAATTAGGTACTTTCTTGACGAAACAGGAGCTATGAGCAATCTTTATATATTTTACATTAATAATATTAAATTCTAATATATTACAATTCTTATTTATAATTTATATATTTAACCATGTTTCTTGAAAAAGGTAAGTCTTATTTATATTTTCATATCACCCAGTTATTCAAATTTAACTAAATGAATAAAAAATTTATGAACTACCCGAATTGCTATAATAAGTATGATTTGAAAAATACTATTAGTAAAAAAGAAGCTAAGTGAACCACAAAATATTAAATTGAGTCATTGCAGATTTAGTTATTATTGAAATTGCCATCAGAAATAATCCTTCATGTCTATGCTTTTTCAATTAAAATCAACCGATTTGAATTACACCTATTTGAATGATTCATATGTTTTTGTTTAGAGCAAAATTGATTTAGGCAGAATGTCTCGACAAGCAGATATTTTGGAGCGTTCTCTGTGATTAAAGTAATTACTCCAAAATCAATTTAGAATATCAAATGCTGAAGAAAATTATGCGAAAGATTTTATAATCAGAAGAAGAAGAAGAATGATGAATTTAACAAATTTGATGAGCATCAACAACAATATTCTGTTTTCATGAAACAAAATTATAATTTCAATTTATAATCAAAAATATTGAGTTCACTAATATTTTATAATGAGTTGAAATTTATCTATTTTCAAAGATAAATACAATTTTAAGGCTCTTGATATAAGTTTTGGAAAACTGTAATGCAAATGAAACTACAATATCCTCTTTTATAAGGTGATTAATTGAATTTTTTCTTCTAATATCAAACATAAAAATTAATAATAAATTATAAAAAATGTTGACGGCGAGGTTCGAACTCGCGCCCTTTCGGAATGGAGCCTTAATCCACCGCCTTAGACCACTCGGCCACGTCAACTTGTATTGATAATTACATTCAGAGTAGCATAAAAAGGGTACAAAAGTTGTAACGAAATAATTAGAATAATATAATAAATAATTTATTATAATCGAAAATATATTTTTTCAATAACTAAAAGGATAGTATTCTGGATTAGAATTAATTTTGGTTAAGTATAATTTTGTTAATTGAATTAGAATAACAAAAAGTAAAATTGTGAATTCAATAATAGATTTTAATTCTATAAATATTTTGATTATGGACCATAGCTCACATTACTTTGCCTGTGATAAAAAAGCTAAATTCTTTAATAAACGAAGGATCTGCAAATATTGATACTTTTGTTGTAAGTTATGCATCCTTAATACTTTTTAGGATTCATAGTAACATTGCAATATAATCATTAAATCTAATTTTTTAATGGTGATTTAATTTGAACCTTGTTGTAAAATAAATTAAATTAACAAATTCAAGAAAGAATAATAAGAAATGCATAATGATAACAGAAAGCTCATGATACGAAATGATCTATTATTTTCATAACACATAGATAAATGATAAGTATACAAACTTTAGATCTGCTTCTATATTTACAAACAAAAATTATTAATTAAAATATTTGATCAAAATTCCATATCACTCATCTTATCGCGCACCTTTTTCCATCGTTGGTTAAGGCCGCCTTCTTTAAACGGATCTTACTCTTCTTCGGGCAACAACGGCACCATTGCAGCTAAACACCATAGCAGTATTTATTTGTACAAAAACATCAAACATGTCTTGCATGTGTATTAAACCTGTAAAAAACAATCGAGAATTTGAAATGTTTACAATGTTTAAAAGCAATATCACGCCAGGCCAAAGGGTTTTCATAATAAAAAAACAATAAATGCACAATTCCTTATTGATCCATTAAACCGTTTATGGATTCAAAATGTCTAGTTATTCTATCTTCTTAAAGGCATTTTCAAATATTCTAGATTTTGACTTTAAAATGAATCTAAAATATCATTTCTACAATTTATTGCAATAAACTCGTATTAATCACTTGGTGGAAACTGAAAATATAATGATATATCTAAAATATCCATACATTTACGAATACCTATTGCAATATGCTAATTTAAAATATTCTAGATATTGACTTTATTATAATCACAGGTTTACTCATTTTAAATCTTAATATTCATCATTAATCACTAGGTCTTAATGCAATTCAGTATTCATTTAGAAAACCGATTTATTCAATCAAATTACAATCATATCATAAATGTTAGAAGTAGGATTAAGTTTATTATTCTATTAATTAATTTTAATAATTGACTCAATTCTGCTCTATTCAGAAAGAATAAAAACAAGTAATTCTTACGGTTCTGTGTTTCTGTTATGGCTTGAATACTTTAGTTTAAAAGTATTTCCATCTAACACTCCAAAAGTGTACGCAATTTACTATTCTGGTGGACCAGAAGTATGAATAAAAACTAAATTCTAATTCCAGATTAAATTTTTAATTATAATCAAAATAATAATAATATGACCATCATATTAAGATAACTAGATTATTATACTTGTTATCAATCTTACTTGTACTCTGTTTAATATATTTACAATAAAAGGAAAAATACATTAAAGAATTGATTTTTTGCAATTATTTTATCTTTAGCAAATAAGAGCTATTTCTAGATCAAATATTTCATTGTTCTTTAGTTATCTAAAATCAATCATTAGCGATAGATTGTAGTATAACTTTAAGTTGGAAGAATTTATTTCTAATTATTGTAGAATATATTATTTTAAAATATTTCTTAGTTTCCAGTAAAATTACTGTTATAGAAGTGCTTTCAATGACTGAATTTTAAAGTCTATTTTTACATGTAATATATAGAAAGTTCCTCCAAAGTATTTTATTTTCTATAAAATTTTATTAATTATTTTAATGAGTATTTTTAGGTAATATTTTGACTGCTTTATTCCAGAACTTCGAGATTTTAACTATTAATTATGGGTGAAAGTTATTGTAATTTATAAACTAGTATTGCCTGTAATATTTTTAATTTTATACTTTCTTTATAGAGAGCACTAAGATGAAACAGGTAATTGGATAATTATTTCAAATGTTATACTCTTAATAATTGGAATAGAAAATGGAATTGGGGTGTTTAGTTGGTTGATTTCTGAGACATTTTCCATTTACACAATAATATTTGTCGCTTTACAATTTTTTGTTAAGCTCAAGCAGCCTTCATAAATTAGGGTTGACTAAGAAAATAATGATGATACTAAATTATAAATTGTGTTTAGCCAAATTAATGAGATAATTTATAAATCATGTTGTTGGTTAAACTTTGCGACTATGTTACCTGCAATCTTTATGCTCTCGCTCATAACTGTTTGTACATGCTAGATCAAATTGTTTTAATCATTGATAAAAAGAAATCTCCCATAACATTAGGAAGACTAATTTGAAGAATATTTTGGTGATGAGGAAATTGAATGTTCAATCTGCATGGAAGAAATAAGGCTAATGGAAAAATATGTACAACTCCCTTGCAATCATATTTTTCATTTATAATGTATTGGAAAATGGAAGAGTTACAAACAGCTTTGTCCAGTGTGCAGAAGAATATTTAAAAATACATATATTAGCAAATCTAAAAGATAATTCCAATAATCTGATGTTCATAAAATTTAGATATGACTCGAATATGTTTATAAATTGATTATTTTTTATAAATACAGATTCATCCTCTTTTTTTTCAATTTGGATTTTGAAAATGTATGAGTGAAAATTATTATTAATAATACTATTCATTTTCTTTCTAAAGAATTAAATATAAAAAAATGTAAGCATTTATTGTAATTATATTCATACAATAATGTAGAGAAATACAAAACTCAAGATGTACATCCATCCAAATCTACTAAAGTGAAGAGCCTTCAAGATAAAATTAAATAATGTTATTTTTAAATTATAAATATATTTCTAATAGCTATTTTTTCGTGATGCTTGTAAATTTAGGTTACATTGTTGAGAGTTTATAAAGTAATAATCTTATATATTATATTGTAATAATTATATGTAATTTTTCAAAGATTGAGATAATTGAATGTTCTTACAGAAAACTGACTAAATAGAGTGTTATTATTTGTAAATATTATTAATATAAATATTTACTGACTCTAGAATTGGGGCAATTTCTTGTGTGATTTTTTTAGATTAATTCGAAAAGGCAGAATTGATTTATTTATACTGTAAACTAGTATCTTAAAAAATCACTCCCCTCCAATAGCCAAATTGATCTAATAAAGGCAATAGCCATTGAAATCTCTAAGAATTTGAGAAGTTTTTATTATCAATATAAATCTATAAGTTGATTGATTAATAATAATTTGCATTTAAACATTGAATTAAATCTTTTAAAATTTTCAATTAAACTCAATATAAAATTTGAAGCCTTAATAATCGAAGGGTACCTATTGAAAGAATTAGATAATGATAAGGGTGCAAAAATTCATTTATTTTTACTAAAAAATGGCTAATTTTTGAACACTCTAAATATTGAGTATATTTTTGATCATTTTAAAGATTATCAATATACTTATCTCTTGACAATATCCAGCTACATTTAACTCTCTACAATAACTTCAATTAGTAATGTATAAAATTTTCTAGCAGATATTGCATAAGAGATAAAATTCAAAGTCTTTTCAGAATGAATCTTAGCTAAACTATATTCACTATAAGCACACTACCTGATGATAAAATCCTATCGAAATTCCTAAAGGGTTCGTCAATGCTTATAGAACTATAAGCTTCTTGGCTTTTTATTAAGGACATTTTGCTTTTTTGTTAAATCTCAAACCTAGTGTTAATCCATCAACTTGTTCAAATTTAAACAATATTTACCAATTAATGACAAATTACAACTAATGCGATAGTCACAATCTTTAAATCACAACAACGCTCAAAAAATTGATAAGAAATGGAAAAGGAAGAATTTATTGTTAGAATTTATTCAAAAATTAATTATTATTATATTTTTCTTGTGATTCAGGCAATAAATGCAAAAGAGGAACTGATAAAAATAACCTGTCTGAAAAGGCTTGAGAAATAGACACCAATGTTAAAATATACTTTGGTTATATTCTTTGTTTTCCATAATTATTTTAGATTTGTAGCTGTAAACAAAATGATCAAGAACAAGATTAACATGCTTACAGACTTGACATATATTATGTTTTCATTATCATAATTCTGAACCATTTATAAATAATTATCATTTTTTATTAATCATTACTATTCTTTTTGCAATTCGACTAGCGATAATAGGATCCTTTGTTTAGAGAAGTCATCCAATTCTACATCCCCAACAACTTTAAATTCAAAGTCTTTACAAGTTACAGGCAATGAAAAACAAATGCCTTTTGGAATTCCGTAATGATTTCCATCAGAAATTACCTAAACTAATAAATTGTGATACTCCAAAGGAAGTCCAGTTGTCTTAAGAAGTGCCTAAAAACCATGTTCTTAAATGATCTTTCACAGCAATTGCTCCGGATATTGTACTTGCTCCTCTGGAGAGTTATAAAATCTATCCTCCTCTTTATTAGACTTACTGAATAAGAGCATTTCTCAAGAAATCCTTGGAAAATGTTTCTGATGCTTATTTACCATTAATAATCGAATGAGTCATATCTGGGTATTAGGTAAGAGAGTGATTTCCCCAAATAATCACTCTTTTGATTTAATCAATAGTTGTATTTGCTTCTCTTGCAAGCTAAAATAATAAAATTTGACATACAGTTGAGACACATCTATTATGATCTAGTTACATAAGAGATGTAAAATTTTGTTATGGAATTTTGATGCATTGATGAGCCAAAGTAGCACAATTTGTGTTACTTGGATTTGCCACAACTAAAACTTTAACTGTAGATTTGGCTTATTCATTCAAGATTTAACCCTGTGTATATAATTTCAATATCGAACCTATTGTATAAATATTTCTCTGTTCATCTATAACAGATCGCTTCTTTCCATTCCTGGTTTCCTAGGCATGGCTCCTAAAAATATTGCTACATCTGCATCTTTAAATGCAACTGCAGGATCACTTGACACTATGACATTATTTAGAAGTGGGAATGCGCAATCTTATATTTACATCTTGATTCCTTCTAATTCTTGTAGTTTATCTGGTAATTCCAATAGTTACAATGAGAATTTTTATGTTGATCCAAAAACTTAGCCAGATCCCAAAAGAGGATAACTACATTTCAATATTTTCAGTATTACAATGCAGAAGCTAAATTACCAGCAGCTCCAGTAATTGCAATTTTTAATTCTTCAAATTTTTGCATTTAATTTTATTTATATAATAATTCATAGTTCAATAAATTCTGTTGCTAATTCACTACTATATTCTTTTTTCTTCTTGTTTATAAAACACATTTCAAAACAATTTCCAAGGCTAATATGTGATTATTCCATTTTCATTTATTAATCATTACTTGGTTGTTAAGTACCGCCTTAACCTTATTCTGTGGATTCCATTGATTAGTCTTCACTTCGATTTATGGCACTTTTTTCATTGGATTTTTCATCTTTTGAACCTGGAGCACCTAAACTGTGTCTTTCAAATGTAGTTTATCCTGTCAATAAATTGACAGTTTAAATGTAAATTAGAATTCTTAATTATAAATTTCAATTACCCCAAAGGTACAATAAAGAGTAAGCAATAAATGATAACATAAAAAAAAGTAACCTTTTTTCCAATTATAAGCCATTCTTCACTTAAAGTAGCATTAATAAACCATCTCTAAACAGCATTGGATTTATAATGAGAAGATTGCATGAAAAGCTGCAAAACGAATTCAGAAAATAAACTGATAATGAAAAAATAAAACACAAAATGGTTTCTAATTTAATAAATTAATTACTTTGCTCCAACACAATTATTTATCCAAGGACAATGATGATCATATACCATAACACATTATTAGCAAACATCACAATGCTTAGATCTTTTAGGTCTTACTAACTTCTATAAGTGTTTGTATATATACCTTACAATCTGAGCAAATGTTTGAACAGTCATATCTTTCTAACATTTAGAGCATGTTTAATTTATGGTCTGTCCTCACTACTCCAGCATCTTTGGCACAAGAAATAAAGAAAAATATAACAGTTATGCTAGTTAAAGAAAAGAATGTCCACATCCAAATTGTGCTAATAACAACTAAAATATATAGAATAGAATATCTACATGGGAAGGTAAATAGAATTGTGCTAATAAAACAAGTCATATACATTAATAGAAAGCCAATTTAACTATTCCTTTATTGAGTCACTGGTCTAAAAGGCTATCTAACATTGCAAAAGATAAGAATATCGTTTTTATCTCTCTAGAATTTATTATAAAAATTACAATCATTATTTCAACTGTTTTGAAATCATTTTCTATAGCTAAATCTAAAGGTGTTTTACCATTGGAGTCTTTAATTGAACGATCAGCTCCTTTCATTAATAGTTTTCGCACAATTCTAGAATTCGCTTACATAGTAGCTAGATGCAATGGAGTAACTGAAGTATCTGTATCTTAAAGATTTAGATTAGCATTCCATGAGATTAAGAAATTTACAGCATTATATGATCCTGAATATGCAGCCCAATGGAGTGGTGATGATCCTTTATTATCAATCACATTAATATCAATCCCTTTCTGGAGATAATAGAAAATAGTCAATGGGCAATCTCCTTACGAGGCGGTATGTAAGACAGTTAACTCTTTAATAGGAAGTTATGATTTACCATTATAATTTTTTATTTTGTATTCTGCACCATATTATTCAAGGAGTTTGATGGTTTTCTAATATTGTAAATATAAATACTAATGATCCTCGATAAGCTGCTAGATGTAATGCTGTGAAACCTTCGTCATTTTGTTAATTAACCCATTGTTCAACTTCTTGTTTTGTATGAATGTTTTTATCTATTTATGCTTAGATGTATTAAAAATACAATTCACTTAATTGTTCGTTGTTGTTGTAACAAGAGAGATGAATTACTTTTATTATCAAATCTTATACAAGTATATAGCTTTTGGGTTTTAAGTATTAACAGATTATGATTGTGATTTTCATAAAGGATTGCTTTGACGTTATAAGTATCGTCAGAGTTTGCGTAATTTATGAGAGAACCAATGGCTTAACTATTTCTTCTGGATGATGATCTAGACATAAAATAAATTAAAATATGTAATCATTATACATCACATAAAACTATAATCAAAGTGATTGCCTATCATCAATCTAAGTAAACATATGTGTACTATAACTATCAAATTACTGTTGCGAAGGTCTTGCTGTCACTAATTCCTTTATTTTCAAAGGGGATTATTTTTTATTCCTTGACCCTTTTTTAAGCGTGGTTATATTAAAATTAGAATAACAAGCACTCTTTTTGGAATTGAGTCTGAAGTTTTTGACCAAATCTTTCTTAACAGTGAGAGGCAGAATATGAAATTATGGTTTAAGATAATTCTCATGGGGTTTCTTCAAATTTAATTTATTTTCTAACATAAATCTTCTTCTCTTGATAAGATCATTGCTCCCATTCCCAAAATCAAATTCCTAAAATTCACAACTTTTTATTAATTTATGAAATGTTTTTTCTCTGTCTATTATTTTAGCAATACAAAAATTTTGTACGCTGGGATTGGAATATTTAGTTAAAAAATGCTGATTCAATTAAATTTCCTTTGACTTTTTGAAACTTTCAACAATATGAATTTTACTCTAATCAATAATTACATCATCTATCTCTGTCAATAATCTTACCTATTCGTTTGTCAATTCTTTATTTGATAAATTCTATGCTCTCCTCTTCTACAACAATAATTGTAACAATCTCTATCTATTAGCAGTTTTAGGACCATAATCTTCTATTAATTGTAATCTGCATTCTTCTGGAAACTTATGGATGAACTCATTTGCATCAATCACAATGACTGTAGCTAATAAGGATGTCACAACGCAGCTATATTCATAGGTTCCAGTTTTATTAATAATAATTTCCTCCCCAATCAAATGTCCTGAAGATATTATACATAAAGAAACATTTCGATTATCAATCCTTTTTTGTAAAGTCAAATCTCCATTTATCACTAAATAAAATGCATCTCCATCATCATCCTCTGTAGCTAACTAAGTTGCTCTGTCGTAAGTAATGGTTTGGCAACTATATATCATACTTTCTAATCTCTATGATGAATATTCATTATTCACATCTAAATCATTTAATTATTCACTTACTTTTGAATATTTTAAACATTAATTGTTACTTCTCTTTCTTTGTTTTTTCAAACGTCATCTAATAAGTAAAGAAATCATCTTTCTTTAAAACTATCACAAATAATTCATGACTATAACATGCTACTGTTAGTGACCTAGGAATATTTTCAACCAAAGCTTTCTCTCCAAATCCTGTACCTACACCTAACAACCTTATCGATTCTCCATATTATTATTCTAATTATTATTTCTCCTCCTTTGATAAAGTTGTCTCCTTATGAATATTATGATGCCTAATAATTTTATTTGTAAATTTCTTAGCATTTAGAATTTATGCCATTTTTAGTTACGGTTATTAAACCTGTTCTGAATTCTATCTCTACAATGTCATCAACTAATCCATCTTTTTCTATCTCATTAACATAACTTCTCCATATTATATGATATAAAGTTTATCATTTGATGTATCATTCTCTTGGAACAACACTTCTCCTCCTTTAAAATATTCCATCCTCAATCGAGAGCACAACTAAAAAATAATAAACATAAAACTACTTCCAAAATATCGTTCCTTTGCGTTCCTTTCTGCAATTTCTCTGAAACGAATTATTTAAAGTATGGCAGTTCTTCCATCCTTTACAAAATGTAATGTAATTCTTCTCTGGTATGATTCTCCTTATTCATTGTAAGAAACATTTTCGTTGCCTCGTGTAACTAAGGATTATCACAAGTCTCATCAAGTGGTTTTAAGTATATTTAATTCATTAATATTTATTTATCAATGCTTTTAGCGACATAAAAATAATAGTTCAGTATATTAACTTATCAAATACATGAAATAACTCATTCATTTATAACAGACCATCGGAGCTATATCTGCCCAACTACTCAAATACAATTTATTTTGCATTATTACTGCATTTGAAATTCCTCTTATTTATTAATTTGATTAATAAATTATTGTTGTTTGATTAGTCGATAAGGAATACTCACCAACACTACTCCATGTTTAATAGGTTGATTCTCTACTTAAATTATTTCCTTTTAAGTGTAAGTGTAAAAGTATTGTTTCATAAGCTTTTGGATTCATAGCAATAATCAACTTGTTATTAATTTCATCATAATTAATGTTATCTATTTGATGTGGTAATTTAATTGTATGTTCCTTTTATAAGCCTTCTTCCTCTATTTTAAATTAATAAATTGTCTTTCTTAGATTATCGCCTACCCAGACAGTCTTATCTTAATCCCAAGTTATACCTCCTGCCCAACTAAATTATTACGACGATATAACATGACAATTTGGGATAACTTGAATGTGTTTCAAATCAAATGTACAATCTAATATATTTGTATATTGAAATTTGAGGGTCATCACACCAAAATTTTTGATATTCATTCCAAGCCCCCATTATTTACGACTAACAAATATTTTATAGATTACCCTTCATTTGGATCAGTGTATGGCATTAACTTTGTGATTAAGAATCTATCCGAAGACACTACAATCAAATCTTTTAGAGTTCCTGTATATTACTAACCCATAATAAATGAATGCTGATATTCAAGATGTAGATCATCAATTATTTGAAATACCTCAACTCTTTCCCCACCGTAAAGATAAGCATGATTAACAGCTAAAATGTAATGAATTTAATTATGATTCCAAAGATGCAATCCATGAGGATAAAATGCCACATTTGATGGAAATCCTTCAATATGCATTTAGATTGGTGTTGATTGTTTATGAGCATTTTATACAATATAAAAGGATGCTTACTTTAATTCAGGAGTGCCTTTAGCAAAGATTTCAGCCAAATTACCAGACGCAAAAATGAGATGATTTCCATATTAGAGAATATCTTCTGCTCCTGGAATGTCTAAATTCAGATATTCACATCCAGAATAGTTTTCAATTTTTATTACTCCTTTTACAAAATCTAAATCAACAATGAAGTGAAAAATAGATCCTAGAATTAATGCAAAAATTAAATGTGTCTTCATTTCTAAAATAAAAATTAATTATAATAAATATAATGAACATTGAAACATGTTATTCATTGTAAACTCTTTAATTGATTCATTAAATCTTCTAAATTTGTATTTTCTTAAGGCGGATCAATAGTTTATTATGATTATTATTCTTAATTCAATAAGGATTATTAAATTTCTGCTTCATTAATTGGAGTATCATCTGGTACAACTTCAATTCCCCATTCATTTTCAACATGAATAATTTCCTATTTCTATTCTGATTATTCTTTTCTCTTTTATAATTTATTCAATCTAAGCTTTTCTGAATTCAATTTTTATCTTTTCAAGCAATTGTGATCTTTACATTCAGGATTAGGCATAATAGCATAATTCTAGAAAAAATCAGCCAAAGCATTGTATCCAAGGAGAAATGTAGTCTATCCAAAACCTAATAAATATTTGAGAGTATTCTAAGCCAGAAACCCAGCAGTAATACCCATAGTTGTTGGCAAAGAGGCTGCACATACACCCTCTCTTTTAATTTGCTATTCAGTATTTTCAACTACAGCCACAGGAACAGCACATGCGAAACATGCTGTTTCTCCTGGTATCATCAACTAGATATGTGCAGACATTGCATCTTCAGATACTCCACTCTCCATCCAAACTTAATCAAGTTCATTACATGCACTATTAATTGTCATACGTGCAGCATAATTATCAACACAACTTAAAACTAGATTAACAGGCCCTTCTTTGAGAGCACCGTTTTGCATTCTCTCCAGCAATTAATTAAAACCTGTTCCTGATGTGATATTTTCATTGTATGCTTCAATCACAACATCTGGATTAATGTTTAATAATGTTTATTTTGCAGCCTCAACTTTTGATAATCCTACCTATTGTGGAGTGAAAAATAATCTAAATATTAAGGTTATTTAATTACCTATTCATATTTGCTAATTCAACTTTGTCATAATCATACATAATCAATTTACCAATTCCACAACGTGTTAACATTTCGCATAAAACTGATCCAACTCCTCCTACACCAACAACCAAAACTGTAAACTCCTTTATCTATTGATAATTCTGAACAATTCCCATTCTTTTTAATGCCATTAATCTACTGTAAGGATTGTCATTCCTTACTTCTTCACTCATTTGTCTATCTTGCATTTATTAATATTATAAATGAATAATTAATTTTTACCTGATGATGATGATCCTTAACTCATGGAAGAAAGGAAGAGCTTGTACAAAATTTTTGGAAAGGAAACTTCCTTAGGTAAGGAACTTTTTGGATTATACAATGCACATGAAAAACCAAAAATCAATTATCCTAAGCCAAAACAAAAAACATAAGAGTAGTTGCATTCTGAAAAAATTAAAACTTAGAAGAGTTGTCCATAAAAAACAGTTATTGAATATCCAAAAGAAGAACCTAAACAAAGATAATAATATTATCCCATTGATTTTGTTTAAAAAAGAAAACCAGAAGCAGAAATCAGAAAAGAAATTGAGAAATACTATGAAGGTAGAAAGTTTTTCAGGCCTGCTGTCTAGGGATAAGATAGAAAAAAATTGATTGAATAATTACAGCGAGTATTTAAATATAAAAGAGGAGCATTGCCTAAGGGTGCAGAACTACCTGAAATCAATATTAAAAATGACGATGCTTTCTTAAAAGATTCAGAAACAACTTCAAATGCTATAAAGAAAATGCATAAAAAAGACTTATATTTTACAGGACTTAAATCTGACAATCAATCTGATGCAACAACTTTATAAGGAGATCCTTAAATTGAATTAGAAGTCCTATTTTCATCGATTATGAAAGAAATTGAAGAAAGACAGGAATTTCTTTAAGAAATTGAACATCTAAATGAACCAAAATTGAAATAAAGAATCAAAGATGAAATTATTGAAAGAGTTGCGGAATTATAAAAAGTTTAAGATTTGAGAAGACACTATTGTAATTGATTAGTTATAATAAATAAATATCATAAACTTTATTCCTCATTGAATTCATGAAATAATAAAGTGATTGTAAATTATTTATTATAATGAACAGAGCAATATACGATATTTCTGTAATAAAAACTTGAAAAATATAGATGTTATACTATTATAAATATATTATAAATCAAGAATTTTGAGATATTTATAAAATCTTACTTACTTCGGCCAAGTCAAAAGGTAAACTTATATACTGATCTATTCCATTACGATAGTATTCAATTTTAGAATAATATTCGACAAGGCCTGTAGTTCCTATTATATATCCCTTTTATGTCATTTTCTCTTTTATATACCTACTTAACCAAAGGCCTCCTCTTTTTGGTAAATCAACATTAATAAAATACAAAACAAATCCAATATTACCACATTTACACTTTTTTTTTGTTTCTAACAATTTGATTACTTCCTCAGTGCTAAAAGCTCGTGAAGAATTTACTTTAAATCTGGATAAAATCATTTCCAGTATTTATATATTCTGAAATTCACAATCTGCAATCAATACCCTGGAACAACATCTTCCTGTCGTTGAAAACTTAATGATCTCTCCTTGCATTTTTGCTGCTACAGAGACTGGTATTTGAATGGGGGAAAGAGTGTCAGTGCCAAAATCCAAGAAAAGATTGGATGATGTAGGCTATTATTTTAATTCAGTTAATTAGGGTTGACTCAAAAAGGTTTATTCTCTTTCTCTGGCATCATTTAACAGAGTGTTTACATTTCCTCCACTATTATTTCCATTTCCACTGTTGCCAAGACTATTATTAATAGTAGCCTCTGGAAAATGGGGTAACTGATATTTGCTTTATGAAGGTGTAGTCTAATAATTGACTCTTTTTTAGTGTTTGGTTTCTTCATCCTAATAAAAGATGTTAGAGATCTATTCAAAGGAATGAGAATCTTTCTATTTAGAATTAGGAATATTAACTGAATCAGCCTTCACCTTGGATATTTGGGAAACATAGTTACTTTAGTATTCCGAATACTTTTAACTAAATTATTTTGAAATTCTAGATTGAGAAAAATGAAGAGAGTGATCCATTGAAACCTTATTAGATTCTTCCCTGAATAAAGTTTAGGTTTTTTCATTTTATTTTGATGTGTCTTACTATGCCAATAATTGACTTAATGAAGTCTCTTGATAGTGATATTGTCCAATTAATCGTATTGCTTTCATCTCCTCATTATTAACATTGAATGATTGTAATGTAAATTTGAATGCTATTCCATAAGGTTCCACTTATGCAATTTCCAATCCTTTTTTCAGTGATCCTGATAAATACTAAGCAAGGATGTGACAGATACTGAATTCTGAAAACTGCAGATTTGGTTTCTTTAAATTTAATCTTATTATTCTTAAATCTTTTTCATCTATATTTATGGGAGTATGTATTATAACTTGATAATTCTTAGTAGAGAACATCTTCCAAGAAATAGTAAGGCTGTCATCTTTGGTTTGTTTGATGCAAAATTTGATCAATGGTAACATTAATTGTTTTAACTAAAATATTGAAAATTTTACATTACTCTTTCTGCATCTGTTTCAATGATATTGTCAGCTTATTCATGTTCTAATTTGATATCAATCCCTTTGGCTTTAGATGAATCTTGCACCATAATCATTAGATCTTCACAAATGGATTGGATATCCACCGTCCCTATTTTCAATAGCAATTTCTTTTAATTATGAAGGTTGAAATCTCTCATATTTGCCAATTACAAATACACGATTACACTTGAAACTCTAATTGGATACATATACTTCTCTAATATATAATCACTTATCTGAGGATCCGATTCAGCCAACACTGAGATTGTCATTATAGAATTCAAACTTGGAGTTATGTAAGTGGTGAATTAAGAGAATGCTTGAAATGAAGGTTGATACACTACTTCTCTTTATTCAATTTAAATAAATACAAATGTTTTCTTATTCTTGCCTACCAAAAATATCTTAATCATCCAGTCATTCATCCAGGTTGCATCTACTTTATTTATTATAAACATATTATTCTTATAAAGTTCATAATCTCCAACTAATTTATTTACTAATTCTTTCAATGTAAACCTACTCTGATTAATTGTTCCACTGCTTGCAATCAAATCTTAAAAGTCTCTATTGCCCTACACTATCGCTAGATTCAAAATTGAAGCCACACTTTCATTATCCATTGAATTACTAAATGAGTTCCTTGAAAAATCAGCTACATTAAATGTTTGGATTATCACATTGTCTAAATCATCTAGAACAATAAATTACTGTCCCTTAATCCAAGCACTTATTAATAATAGATTAATTTATTTACTATTCATCCAGCAATACAGAATCCATTGATTTTGATAGTTCTTTCAAAGGTGAAAACCCTCCATAAACAGGACTTTTACAGTTAGATACATTCAAATC
This sequence comes from Paramecium octaurelia, assembly GCA_905182995.1. Taxonomy (NCBI): domain Eukaryota; phylum Ciliophora; class Oligohymenophorea; order Peniculida; family Parameciidae; genus Paramecium; species Paramecium octaurelia. The sequence goes on from CAJJDP010000066.1 coordinate 267,468, forward strand.
ATCGGATTTATATGCATCAAATTCTTTCTAAGGCAAAGCCGATATGCAAATATCAAAGTCCTTTGTTATCTTTTAAGTATTCTTTTCAATTTTTTAGTTAGAATTATTACTATAGCGAAATGAGAAGATTATTGATAAACAAGTTAATCCTATTCCAACATTGTTAAAATAATTGGAAAATTGTTATTCAAAAAACACATTTCCTATAACATACAATGATGGCAAATTGGCTAATTTGTAATTACCTACCAATTATTCTTAAAACAATGTGTGAATTAAGTTTAAGTTTATGATGACTGATAAAATTTATGGTTTACAAAAATAATTCAAAGTTAGTTATGCTAAAATTCTTATTAAGCAAAGAATTGTTAAAGGATAACCTGACTTCTTTTATTCTTTCAAATAATATAAAATGCGAGCACATAATGCCATTATAATTATATCTATAATTTTTATGATGAGTGATATTTTATATTGAAACGCTATGATAATTTTTTATTTATAAATACCTTCATATTGCAACAGTATCATGCAGACCTCATAGTTTATTAACAATATTATCTAGATCACTTGTTCTGACATTTTTTATTATCAATTTTAACAATTTTGATTTGGTAAATTATATTATTATCGGTTTTCATTAATTTTTAAATACTTTTCATTTGTTAGTTTGTTATGATTTAAGAGAGAGAAGAACATTTAATGACATTTTTAAATATATTGTTTCGAATATAATAAATGATTTAAAAAAATACCCTTTATTAAACATTAACTATAGTTCAATAGCTAATACAAGAACTGCTTTAATTAATATTTATGATATCACCAAATTTTTTAAAAGTAACTTAGTCATTTAAGGAAGCAACTAAATATTATAAATAATTATTTTACATGGAATATTAATTTTATTGTCTATACCTGAAAGCTTATAATTTTTCTATCAAAAACTATCAAGAATTATACTGAAATCACATTACATTGACTTTTATGCTTTGCTTTTAAATTTATCTCTCTATCTTTGAAATTATGTCAGTAGCAAAAACATATCTCATAATCTTAATTCAAATTCAAGATTTATTAAACTTGGAGGTCACTATTCTGATTGAATAGACCTTCTTGTAAGAGGACGTTATAGTAATAATCTTGATGAAATTTAATATTAAAGGGGAGTTTTTTCTTACAATTTGAGCTGGAAAATTTAATTTCATTTTTTAAAAAGATTGAGCTTAATTGGATAATAATGCTCTTATAATTTGGAAATAATATAATAGTATTCTTTATTATCATTACAAATATTCATAGTGAAAATAAATTATAAAATTTTCATTAAATGATCTCATTTCAATTTGAATTAATGTAATATTTTATTTTGAGAAAATGATCTTTCTTAGGACTTGCCATGTCTAATTCAAATAATTTAGGCTATAGACATAATTTTTATTGCTCTTACTATGTTGGAATAAGTTATTATTATTGTTGTAACTATAAATTTTTCATACTTTGATGTTGTTTTGGGAGTTGTGGATAGGATACTTTTCTGGTTTATTCTTTTGTACTTTTTCTTGAACTTGATTATGTCTTACTTTTAGATTCCGTATTTCTATCAGAATCAGTTAACTTATGAAGTTTGCTTTATTTTTTGTTAATTTTTGGTAAAATTTAAGGAGTATTTATTTTCTTAATTGGATTGTCTGGGGGTTTACTTACCTAAATTACAGGAGTTTCAGATTGCTCCTTCTTCTAATTTCTTTTAATATCTATTCAATTCTATACTATAAATACTTGCTCCAGTCCAATTATCTTATAGTAAAGAAGCAAATTAAATGAATTTATTATATTCATGAGCATCTTCTAATGGAAATATTTTGACATATTCTCCTAAATTAATATTTTCATATTTGTCTCGTTATTCAGAGCATTATTAAATAAGAATTTACTTCTATTCTTGTGTTAATTTTTACTTTTTGCCTGTTAGTACTCTTTATTATAATTACTCTTTCCTTGATGCTATTATTTCTTCTTTAGCTCTAAGACTTACATTTATCAATTTTAAAGTATCTCTGATAAGGTTCTTCTTAATAAACGAATCTAATGGCGTATCTGTAGTAAAACTAGGTGTATGATTGACTTCTAATAAAAAGGGTTTTAATTTATCATTGATGAAGATATCAAATCCAAGAATTTCAAAGCACATATTATTTGCATAATTGTCAGGTTAACATGATTTGTAGTGATGACTAAGAATTGGTTAAACAGTGCAGAATGTTTTTATAAACAAATTATACATATCCTACCACAATTTTTTGATATTATGTCCTTCCTCCTATAATTTACCAAACACAGATTTAATTGATCTCTTGTGACCAATATCCATCTTAGTAGCATCATTATTGTAAACAAAGTTCGGATTTTCTTTATTGATAGCATAATTTGTTAGGTGCATACAAACATCTTCCAAATTATTTGAAGTTGGAGTAACGTATGGCTCAGTTGCAAACCTAACTAATCCATCCTAATATACATAAATTCTCATAGGATCTGTTCCAGCCAATAATACATAAACTCGTAAATCAAATTTCAGACCATCTATTAAAAAGGGTCTGTGCATATATCTTTATGCCACATAATGATCAGTTGGATTTATACCATTGATATTTCTAGTCAGGAATATTCCTTTTCCCTAGCAACTTGCTTCTGGTTTTACTATGAATGTTCTTACTTTTCCTTTGACAAATTAATTTTTAAAATCCCCATATTCAGCTGGTAATAACCATGTTTACGGAAAAAATTTATAATCATTTGGAAATTGTTTTCTCATCTTCATCAAATTTCTTCCAAGATGATTTTTGCGAGCAAGTGAATACATTCCTGGAAAATGGTTTATCTTTTGATGAGCTTTTCAAATATTGTTTAACAAACTTACGTTACATTTTACCTAAGGTTTCTGGCTAAACAGCTGCATCTGTCCAAAACATATCCCAATTAACACCATCTGGTTCATATTACAATACCCATTTAAAAAGCTTTTTCCCAACAAACTTAACTACATCATATTTTGTATCTCTATTTAAATTCAAAGTTACCTGAAACATTCATAATCAGTTTGTTCTTTTTTCTTTTATCATCAGTTTCATTATTATCCTTGAAAGACCCATTAAATAACGGTTCTCCTTCTTTGGATTTTTTCGTTTGCTTTTATAACATTTATTTTATATTGAGAGAATAATAATTATATTGAGGCATATTAGGTTCATATCTTCATTTAAATATAATACCTAATGTTCCATTTAAGCTATTAATGAACCACTTTTAGCATATATAATTAATGAAATCTTTGAGATGCTTTAAATTCTTTAAATTATCTTTTAATTGATTTTTTTGATTAATATCTTTAAGGGTAAAACTAAAAACAATTTTCAATTAACTACATAACCATGATTGAATGTTATATGTTATTAAGCAATTAGGTATTGAGAGCTTGTAGTGTTCATCAGAAAATTGTTTTGATTAATTCATACATGAAAAAATTGATATTAATTAGGATAATACCATAAAACTAACCAAATATTTTAGTTCAGAATTGAATGACTTTTATATTCTCAAAAGATATTTTAAGAGTTGATAGAAGTATGCATAATAATTAAAAGGGGAACTTTAGTGTGAATCTTAATATAAAGAGATCTATCAAGTATATTATCATAGACTATTCTAATTGTTTACCGCAGTATCTATTGAAGAGTTATTCAGTTCATTGATGAATATATTCTTTAACTAATAGCATTTGGATGCATTAAAAATATTCTTCATACAATTTTTTAGATTATTTTCACATTAATTAAATTATGGATCAAAACCCTGAATAAGATAGAGATTGGGATGACTTAAAAGGAGTATTAGCGGAAGACATCATTAATAAATTCAAAGAAGTGGGTCCAAAAGTATATAGTCATCAATATGAATTCATAAATTACTGCTTAGGATAGGATGTCAATCAACAATCTCCAGTGATTGCTCTAAGAAGTTAAACTGGAAGTGGAAAGACATTGTGTTTCCAATCTCTGATTTATTAAGAATTCAAGGATAAACATCAGAAAATTAGTGAACAGAAATAAATCAAGTAGAAAGATAATACAATGAAGGAAGTTAGAATGTTATATCCTTATACAATAGTCTTAGGATAGACTATATACTTGAAATAACATGAGGAGTACTTCAGAAAGCATTTACCAGAGAGATTGAAGAATTAAAATTTAAAATTTTAAACTTTCTTTGCATTTACAAAAGACAATGTATTATATTTCATTATTAGTGTAGTAATTTCAATAAGTAAAAGAGAATAGAATTGAAGAGGCTGATTGTTAAGTGTATCTTTGCCATCCTAGTAAAATGTTGGTGGGATTAAAGAACCGTATAATTAATGTGTCAAATCTTCGATATTTGATAATCGATGAGGCTGATCAATTATTAGAGAAGAATGAACAAAATTAGGCTAGAGTTGAGACTATGCAATTGATCTAATTCATTTTAGGATAAACAAATAATTAAAGTTATTAAATTGTTTTTGTGAGTGCTAGCTTGAAACCTGAAGAAATTTAAAGCCTTATTAAGGAATGTGTTTAAAATAATATTGATGCAAGCAAGAAAGTAGATTCTAGATTCTTGCATAAAGATGAAGATGATATCTAAGAAGTTGTTTGTAATTTAAGAGTTATTCCATCAATTTAATAACAGATATCTCCTTATACAATAGTTCATATGTATAAAGAAGCTGTGGAATAACCAGAGTAGATCTTGGTGGATTTATTGAAGGATGTATTTGATAAATTTACAGAGGCTCAAGTTATGATATTCTTTAACAAAAAAACAATTGTTAATGAATTAATAAATTTATTTAAAAAGTCTTAGAAATTGGAATACATAGTTAAAAATAATTGGATTGGGGAATGTACAGGAGATACCAATTAAGTAGATAGAGAAACAGTGAGAAAGGAATTTAAAGATGGAAAAAAGAAGATTCTACTTTGTACTGATGTTCTACAAAGAGGGATGGATTTTAGAAAGGTCAGAGTCATCATTCATTATGGATTGCCAATTACACCTGCAGGAGAGTTTAAAGAAGAGAGGTAATCTCATATTATATCTGTATTTAGTTATTATCAACGTTCAGGCAGAACAGGAAGAGCAAAAGATGAAGGAGTGGTTGTCTCTTTGTTATTGGAGGATGATCTAAAATAAAAAAGACAAGAGAAATTAGTGGAGAGTCTAGTGATGAACAATTCAAAAATACAAAAGTATGATTAGAAGCAATTCTGCACTGATTTGGCTAAACTATTGAATTTAAATAAAGAGTGATAAAAAATAAATATTAAACAATAAAAATGTCAAACTTATCTCATAGCAGTCAATCATCAAGAAGTTCTTCACAAAAACCTAATACAAAAAGACCTTAGAGAGACAAAAGAAAGAAGAACAACTCTGATGAATATGACAGTCCCATTGAAGATGAAGATGTATCTTAATATGAGGGTATCTAATTTCAATTGATTTTAGGCATAAGATCCAAAAATAAACAACAACCCTTATTAGGTCCTGGTAGATTCAACAGAAGAGAAAACAAACTCAAGAAACCTAATTCTGTCTATACACCAGCGGCAACTACATTTCTATACAAACCTGGAGCAGAATTGCCTAATCTATCCAATTTCATCAATTAGACTATAGAAATTCGAATCGCTTGTGAATATGTCAACAAAAACAACCAAGCATTAATACTTCGATAGATTTGGGGATCCAATGGTGTCTATGCTAGTCACAGTGATGCAGTCTGTATTGGCATACATGCAGGTCTCTTAGCTCTTGGAGATCTTAAATTAACAGGGACCTTCTATTAAGGAGTCAGTCTATCTTGCAAAGTCATTAAAGGCAAAAAATCATTAAATGGTTAATTAAAAGTGCCTATATTATCAAGATCACTTAAAACTCCTTGTGCTCATTGTTTGAAACCTGAGAAAGTGAATTGGTTGCCCTAATTGGGATCTCCTGAATAATTGATAAGTTGGGCAAGAAAAATGTCTTTGCCTCCCAATAGAAGACTCACCAAAAGAACTCATCAAAATGTATTCTTACATGAACCTCCTTAAACCAGCCTTCCAGAAAATCTGCTAGTTAATAATTTACCTCCTCTAAATGAAGGCTGGATTGTATGGGATATGTGCAATGAACCTAGTTAGAAATACAATCTACTCACATTCTTAGATAGACAAACATCCTAAGGAATTCCTAGTAGAACTTCATATAGACTGAAAACCAACTGTCTATACATTGAGTCAAGCATTAAAAAGTTTAGAATCAAATTTATTCATTAGATTTGAGATTTCAATGGATCCAAATAAAATTGCAGAAGAAGTCTTTTTAGATTCATAAGTGTTTATAATCTCCGAAATTATAGTACCATAGTAATCAGATATTGAAATGTTATAAAAATATGGAGTAAATCAATTTATCTAATTAGTCAGGTTCCGTTGCCTAAAGAATTTAAGAAATTAATATTAGAAAAATTGAAATGGACCAATTTTGAATGGGGTAATGATAATGTCATTATTGATGGACAATTCACAATCCAAGGTTTAAAGAGCTTTAAATTTGTACCAATTACAAAGCATTAACATTTATGATTAATCATCCTATTATATAAAAATGTTAAAATTACATTAACAATTAATACATTGTCCCTAACATAAGGAGAAAATAATATCATTCAATATTGAAAAACATTGTCCTCTTAATCAGAGAGTCCTTTGCAAAAAGTGTCCAGCAGATGGATTAAAATTGGATATCGAGGAAGTGGAAACCTTGCCTCAAAGACATTAATTAAATGAAAAACATTTACAAACCACATCATAATTCATTCAACACATCAACCATCAATATAATACAATCAAACAATAAATCATCGAAGAATTGGAGCATTTTAAAAGGGAACTAGACGATTTTATGCATCCAATAATAAATTAAAAAGAAAAGTTCGATTATTATTTGGTACCTGAATCAACATTATCCTTAAAAGATTTTTAGGAATTAGGATAACTGTTGGCTGAGAATATTGTGATTGAAGAAGATCAATTTGTTCTCGACTTTAATAAAATAGTAACTCAAAATCACAGATAATATATACAATAAAAATTCACTGACTTGGAACTGCTATTATAGTTATTCAGAAATATTAATTGCAATAAATAAATTGAGTATCAAATCTAAAAGAGCATTCAATAATAGTATGAACATTATCATTAACATGCTAAAGTATCAAAGCATTCCTGTCAACTCTTATAAACAAATTAAAATATCTTGTCTTTAGGAATTAATCATGATGAATCTATAATGGTAATTGGTTTATAAGACAAGGCAGAGACTATGTTTGATAATCTAGTAGTGTATTCAAAAAATGATTAAGGAAATTGGGAATTAGAATAAATTTTATAACATCATAATTCCTCTGTTCATCACATTTATTATAGTAAGAAGGAAGATTGGTTCATATCTGTAAGCATGGACAGTAATATCGTATTTTGGCTAAAGTTATAGAATACTTGGGTTCAGAATAGGTTGAAATAGGAACATTTAAATTTCATTTGGAATGTAATAACAAGTGAGTTGGAGAATATCATAGTAACATGCAGTGAAGATTCCTCTGTTAAGATATGGTTTAAACATGAAGATTCAATAAAATGCATTCAAACACTTAATCGACACGTAGGGCCAGTATATGCCATAGTATTAAACAATGATAATACAGTATTGTGCAGTGGAGGAGAGGATAAGTAATTGATATTATGGAAGTATTTCGAATAATAATGGGAAGAGTTTCAAGTTATAAATGTTCATTCAAAGAAAATTATGGCGATTTAATTTTATGGTCTAAAGAATCTAATTGTTTAATTTGAAAATTGCATCTAAATTATAGATAGAAAAGGTGGTTAATGTATAGAATAGATAAATCATAATGAATATAGGATATCTAATTTGATAACTTTTAATGAATCATTAATAAATTATGATTTTAATGGAAACTTATTAATATGGATGAAAAAGGACAATAGATGGTACATTGTTTTGAAGTAAACCTATGCACACAAGATCAAATGTGTTTATGGAAGGGTAAATGAATTATATGTTGGGGAAGGTAACAAAGTCCACAGAATATAAATATGAAATAATAAAATAAAATTATTAAAGAATCAATCAAATTATTGAAATATAATATCATTTTTATAATTAAGTGTATTTCTAAAATGCTGAATGAGCAATTCATGGATTCTAACAAACATGATTATGTAAATCAAAATTCAAGGACTGTAGAAAAGGACTGAGCAAGATAGAATTGGAGCAAATATTCTGATTAACCATTTATATCTCAATAATTATTAAATTGCAACTCTATGGGAAGCTTTTTAATTTCATACTTTTAGATATCTATAAGGGGATGCAATACTCTAAAAATTAATAGAATAACAAAGAGAATATAAAAAATTATAATTAACCATTCAATAATTTATAAAATTTAGAATTTGACGAGAAACAGAAAGATTCAAACTCAAAATGGTTGGAACAATGAATTTATAATCTGTATAAATCAAAATTTACTAATCAGTGAATTTTTAAAATAAATAAGAAATGGATAGATTTGTCAACCAATTAATTATAATTATTTTTTTTTTTCATCAAAGATTGTCTTTGATTGGACATGCATCGAGAAAACTTTGTCAAATTTGAGTTTTTATGTATTTCATTAACATTTACTTATAGTAGAATATGGTCTAATGATGATAAAAAGAACAAAGAGATTGATGTGTGTATTAATAAATATATTTTTTAATATGAATGTTAATTTAATCTGTCCTTAACACAAATAACAAGTTATCTAAGCTTGTGTAGATTTAGATTGCTATGTATTCCCTTTTATGTGTAAAGTGTGTATGACAGATTAAAAAACTATTTCTTAACATTCAAAACACAATCAATGTTTGATACCCTACCAATAATACGTAACATCGGTAAGTAAATAAATAGAGGAGTAACTTTGTGATGCAAATAAATTCATTGATCTCTTCAAAAAAGAATCTCAAGTTGTCTAATAAATATTATTATCAGATGAACATTTGAATAATATGGAAGGATATGTAAGATCTTAAAAGCAATAAATTGAATCTGATGCCAATTAAGCCTTAGAATCTATTACATTGCTATTTTAATTACATAAAAAAGAACTCATCGATAAGTTAGATCAATATCTTAAAATATACAAATAAAACTTTTTTATACTTAAAGAATAATTAGAACCCATAAAATTCCTTCAGACAAAATGTAAATATTATTCAAATGAAAACAACTTAAAAGTAAGGATAATCACTATTATAGTAAAAACTGCATACTGAACCTGATTTAGGATCTTAACTCAAGTTGTCAATCAAATAAATGTAGATTATTAAAAAACCTGATAATTTAAAACAAATTCTTGATAAAATAAAAAAGGCTTAAGAATTGTAATACAACAATGAGAATTTCAATAAACTATTGACTGATGCAATGAATTCAATCAAAGACTTCTATATCAAAAATGTCAGTATTCCCAATCAAATACCAATTGAAATATAGCAATAGCCAAACATACTTCCTACTGTTCAAACAATATCATCTCCTCCAATTAAAAGCAAATTCATGGATGTATCAAATGCAGATAAAGTGACAATGTTAGATGATAATAAGACTGTGGTTTCCGCAGTAGATTCTAAGATCTCAGTTGTTAGTTAATTATAACCTTTTGTTATTATACCTAATATTAATGTTTTAATTTTGGATTATAGGATTATTGAAGATACCAATTAGTCTAAGGTAATATTTATTTTATATATATATCTAGATTCAATCAAAACAACGATTCAAAATTAAGAAAAAATTAAGCATTGAATTCCAAGTCACTTCATTGGCTCTTGTTAGCAATGTCTCTGTAGCATTAGGATTGGCTGATGGAACAGTCAAATTATTAGATATGACAACTAGCAAAGTTAGCTTTTATCCTAATACTTATATTCAACATACCAAACCTGTCTCTCAACTCTTGATTTTGAAGCAAAATAAAGGAACACGATTGGCATCGTTAAGTGAAGAAAACTATGCCATTATTTGGACATTAGGAGAAAATTATGTGCCTTATCCAGAAAGGAGGCTAATTGGATTCAAATCCAAGTTGAATAGAATTATGGATATAGCAGATTCTTCTCACGTTCTTTGTTAGAGTGATACAAATCTATAACTTATCAATTATCATGATAACAGAATAGCCTATTCTTTTGAATTTAAAACTTAGCTCATTGACTTCCTTTATATAAGTAAATACGAAAAATTTGCTACAATATGTTAAGGAAATATAGTTTCTATATACAGTCTAAAAATGAATAATAATTTATAAGGAGCCATGTTATTAGTTAATTGCGAGTTAGAATATACTCAATCAGCCCTTCCAATCTCAAATATAAGTGTATGCATATCCACAGAATACTTAAATGACATAATCATCTGTTATGGATGTACTGATGGATCAGTCAAATTGTTTAATGTTATTAAAAATATTTTAATTGGAGAATATTAGGTAATAGATTGATATGTATTTTTAGTTATTTAATTCAAAAGTACAAGAAATGATAATTGTTAAGTAGAATAAGCATTTTATGTTAGTGGTATTTGGTGAAAGTGTAAAATAGATAAAAGGCATTATGATTTAAGAGAACAAAGTACATCCAATAGAAATGATTGGAGAATTACTTGAATGTCCAGCAAAATCAGGAAAAAATGTTATTTAAACATTTTTCAAAAATAGAAGTTCATTTTATTTACTAAGTGACTCCTAGAAAGACATTGGATTATATGAATTATGCTGAAATTAACAATAATATAGTACATTATTGACTAATCTTGATACTAAAATTTTAAATAATTAATTTTAGAATATTTATGTTTCTTTAGGCAAATAATACATTAAATATGTTCAATTCTATTTTTCTATAAATTAAATTTTAAGAGTATAAGCAGTTATAATTTTAATATTTCAAAGATTATATTAAGAGTTATTTAAAGAATTGAGTAATTTTATATTCAAATAATATGTTTTATATTAACCTTTGTGTCCTTAGTAGTTCACATAATACTTGAGTTATTAATATAGAAATAATAAAAATTAAAATAATTCTTCTATTGATAATTAATTAAACTATTTTAATTTGATTATTTTGTCATAATTTCAGAAAACTAAGTTGATAAAATATAATTATTCTGAATAAATTGAACTTCTTAGATTCCCATATGCATACTAAATAGTGTTTTACACTGATTCATAAGCAGTTCAACGATAAACATAATCTTATTTAAATTTTATTATTTGATGTCGCAATAATCTCACAAAATAATGCAATAAATAAATTATATTTTTGATGATGAATCTATTCTGCATTATAATCCTACTTCTTTTAAGCTTAGAATTAAAGGCTGATATGTACGATGAGAGCAGAATATTTAACTGTTAAGAAGACAGTTATGATGAATAATTTCTAATAAACTATTAAAAGCTTAAATTGTTTCCAATAGATTGTTGGACCTTTGTATTATTATGTATAAGTTGAATGATCATTCAAAGCCCCTATCACATTTTCGATTTCCGTCCGAATTATCTATGAGTTCCTTAAAGATTTAACACTTTTTGGAGGTCCTGGGGATGTAATCTTTGTGATAACATTAACGAATGGAATACAATCATTAATTCAATTTTCTACGGCTTTGTATGTATTAATAGAAGATTCAGCTCCAGTTAAATTATTCTGTGATGTAATTATAAGAATAAATTAGATTACAGGGATAACAACATCGATTGTATTTGTAATTTCGAATATAAACATTTTTATATTCTCTGCTTACCCACTTGCTTTAGTGTATAATACATTGGAGAAAACAGTGAAATTTATCAGAATATTCAATTACACTCTGACAGGTCTTATAATAATCTTAGTTATATTGGGATTTCTGTTTAATGATAATATAATTTCGATTACGTTAAATGGGTATTAATAATTTGATATTTTTAGTATGTGTGCAATTTCAGCTACTCACTAATCTTTTTGGGATTATATTATAGCCTCATTTTATTTGTTTGTTTTCCTTTTATTCGCAACAATGTCAATTATTTACGTTTTTACATTCAAAAGGTTAGTTCCTAAAATGTCATCAATTAAAGAATTAAGAGGCAAATATTTGAGATATTATTAAAAATTCATTATATTTAGCCTTGTGATGAAATTTTTTCTTGGAATTTTCAGTGCAATTAATTTACTTAATTGCTATATCTTTTTGAAAGCCTATCTTTTACCTTCAGAAACTTGCGACAACATTACACAAGCTCTTTGTATTTTAGGATAAGTTATCATTATCACAAAAGATCCTCTACTAATACCTAAATTGCATCATTAAGAAACTTCTGAAAGTTTGTAAGATTTAGATTCACCCAACGACACAAAACCTGAAATTGCTATGTAATGTAAGAATATGGTTTTGATTTTTTAGAATTTAACCTTTTAGAACAGTTGTAAAAAGAAATGAAAAAAACTCAAGTAATTTCTATGTTAGCAGGGATATAAATTTTAATAAAATAGAATTAAGAAAAAACTATATTATATAAAGATCTAGAAATAATTGATGATTAGGATGATGGTGAAGGACCATGCATTGGGGATTTAAGTGAATTGATTGAGGTCTCCATAAAACCATTTACTCCTCAGGAAATTGAAGAATGTTGGGTAGTCAATTTGGATAATGATCTAATAAAATCCTCATTTCATGATAACCAAAATATTTAGGTTTTTTAAACGAGATGTATTTTATACGCTCCAAAGATTTTTAATTATTTTGTGACATTAGATAATGTTGATTTAGAGGATTCTTTTGATGTTCATAAGAACTTATCGAATATTGAACAATTCACAGGTCCAGATGGTGGAAAAAGTGGGGAATTTTTTTTTTTCTCTCATAATAATTAATTGATTATTAAAACAATGAGATAAGCTGAGGTAAATACTTACAAAAAACGCTTATTAAACTTTGCTACTTACTAGGCCAATAATCCAGAATCGTTATTAAATAAGATATATGGCATGTATACGTTTGAAAGAGTTGAAAAATCTAATGCAAAGATACACTTTTTAATAATGAAGAATCTATCTTTAGGCATCCCAAAGAATTATATATTAAGAATCTATGATTTAAAAGGGTCTGAATATGATCGTGAAGTTCTTGCTAAAAGATCTGAAACTGATTTATCTAAATTGACTCTAAAGGATTTAGATTTTTTCAAAATAGAATAATAAATTTGGGTAGAATAATCAATTATGTAAAGTAATATAATTAAATCAATCTAGAATTAAATTAGAATTTGATTAAGGACTCTGAATTCTTAGAAAAATAACAACTCATTGATTATTCGTTATTGGTTATGAAAATAGATTGGAAAGATCAATAAAAATTATTGTATAAACATTTGGGCAACTAATATATCAATGTTAATCCTTCAATTAAGGAATAAAATGTAAATTGATATATTATTTATTAGATTTATTATCATATTGGTATTATTGACTATTTACAATAATGGAATGTGAATAAAGCTCTTGAAAGAAAAACAAAAAAGATTATTAAAATGAATTTATAACTAGATACTTCTGCATAAGAACCAAATAGATATGGAAAAAGATTTAAAGAGAAATTGGTAAGTAGAATCCTGCCCTTATGATTAATCACATCACCTAAGTTTTTATCTATCTTTAATATCACAATATCTTGTCTAATTACCCTTCTTTTTTCTCCATTAAATAAACTAATAATTATTTATTTATTTTTATTAATATATATTCAGAATTATTTTAATGGAATTTTTGTAAAAAATAATGATGATACCTCAAAACATCATAAATACTCTCAAGACTATGAAATCCTAAACTAATAAAGTTGAAAATATTTTTATAGAGCCACTTGCTTTTTGCTAAGAGTCAATAGTAGAAACAGTTCATCTCAAAGAATTTGATCAAATACACAAAAAAAAAAAATTAACCATGAACTAAGAAACTCAAACAGAGCCATAACAGAAAATTGAATAAATAATTAGTATTAATTAGATACCAGAAAGTGTTTCACAATAGAAAAGCAAACTTAGATTAGTCCCTTCCAAACCAAATAAAAAATACACTAAATAACTTACCAAATAAATTGTCTAAGATGAAAGTTTAAGTAGAGAATCTGATTAAACAGAACCATCCTAGTACTCATATTGTCATAATAATTTTTTGGCAGCCATGGACAGGAATGAAGAGGAATACAAGCCAAAACAAAAAAAAATATTCCAAATGAATGGAAAAAATTAAAATTAATATCGAAACCAAATAAAAAAAAATTGCTTAATGAAATTTAAAGAAAAATTCACCGATGAGAAATTAATTTTAAAGTCCACAAGAACTCAATCCTCAGATGAAAAATAAGATAGCATTGATTAAAAAGAATTAGAAAATAATCAACAATAACAAGCACTGGTTTGATGATATATTCAATTTTGAAAATTTAATATTTCTTTATCTTCAAAGATATACTGATTGATATCAAATTTTTATTCTTAATTCGTGAATAAAATTTAAGAGCGGGATATTATTTTTGACAAAAGAAGAAGGAACACATTAATTAATTGCACAAATTTAATTAAAACAAATTATAAAATTAGAAATAATACAACCTCTATATTTTTAAATTATCATTATTTCCATATGATAAACTTTTCCTATTTTTCAATTCATAAATATTAATAATATGATGTAGCCAAAAAGAAATATTAATGAGCTTCTAGCAGAATATTCAAAATAATTGGGTGAAGATTTTGATGATGCAGACCCTTAAGTAAATGAAGGAAGTGCTTTCGATGATGATCCAGAAATGAGAAAACTTTAATAATAATTGTAAGAGTATCTATTCTATTCTTGAAATATCGATATTGGCAAAGCAAACAACCAAATTGGAAAAGCTGCATAATCAAATGACCTCTATGACTAAATGCTATCACAATATGAAAATCCCAAAAACTAAATTGTTCCATAAAAGTCAAATTAGACATAGAATCCATAATAATAATAAGGGCCAGCTAAAAATAAAAAGGGAGGCATAGATCTTTAAGAGTTAGAAAATCAATTAACCATTCCATCCAACTTAAAGTCTATGAGCGTTCTTAAGTTTGACATTGGGTACATTAATTAGAACATTTTACCAAACTTTAAAAAAAATCCCGAATTGACTAATTTCTATAAAAATCTTGTAATTTATAGTAATATATAGGTATCTGAATTGCAAAAGCAACTGACTTCGATTATTTAATAAATTAAAGATGAGCAAATTTCAGAAAATCAATATATCAAAATGGTGAATGATACATTTTAATAGGAGTAAATTAAGTTTAAGACTGCTGCATCAGCAATGAAGAATAGAATAGGTCTCAGATGCAAAACATTGAACTAAGAATTAGAGAATTTGAAGGTCCATAAATTTGAGAAAATTTGTTAAGAATTTGGTTGCGGTCCTGACTTGACATAGAAATTTTTGTTTTAAGAATTTTAAGAAAAGCCTTATAAAGAAAAAGCTAAGGAACTACTTATTAGACATAAGGAATATTTAAATTTAACATAATATTTAAGTATTCATATGAAAGATGAAAAAAGAGACTTGATAGAATTCTTGATCGGAAAATTAGAAAAAAGCAAAGCAATTTAAAATGATTTGAAAGAAGGTAAAAATGTTGATTATTCAAAATTCTTCATTTCTGAATTTAAAGATATCACTGAAGATTAATTTCTTGGGATTCCTAAGGTAGAATATTAGGCAAAAATTTAAAATATGTTGGATTAAGTGAATTAAGCATTAAAAGAAGAATAACTTTATTATAAAGTTGCTTCACTTGCTAAACCTATGATATAAGTCATTCCTGGTACAAAATAAATGCAGAAAGTTAGTCCAGCTGATATATGCAAGCAATACTTTGCCAGATATGAAGAATTATAGAAATACTTGTCAGGTTAAAAGAATGCAAGTTGGACTCCATTGCCAATTTTTAAAATGGAATTAGAAAATAGAGAAATATCAACAGTAAACAAAGATGTTCCAAATGGTACTTTAAGAATTCAATTTAAAAATTTTGTTCATGGAGATAAAATGCTATTATAATATGAAATTACAATAGGAAAGTATTCTATTATTCAATACATATTAGTTAACCTTATTAAGGTAAAACTGAGTAAGCAGACAGTACTGGAAGATTAGGTTACGTTTAAGATATCAATCTAAAGGATTTTAAAAATGGCACAAAAGAGATTCATTTAAGCGTTATCGAAATTAAACTATTTAAAAAAGGATGGATATCAAATGACTTAAAAGGATAAGGGAAAATTTAATTAAGTGATTTGCTTGATATGTCTACAATAGAAGGAGATCTACTTCTAAATGAGAAGACAGTATTACAATATTGTATAATGTTGAGAGAATCATTAAATAAAAAAAAAAGTGTGGCGACAGCATAAATACTTAAAACCTACCCGCAATTTGATAAAAAAAATGGGTTGGATTAATACTTAGAATAAAAATTAAAAGAAATACCAAATGAACCAGTTCCTTAGCAATAACAAAAGTAAGAAATTTAATAACCATAATAATAATAAAAGTAATAATAACAGCAATAATAATAAGAACAATAAGCTGAAGAAGATGAAGGCTGTTAAGGTCCATAATTATAACCAGATTAATTAATTGTATTTAGTATGAATTTAATTAGCTTCTAAATCATTAAGAGGATGATGAAGAATATTAAAATGTTAAAAAGCTTGGAGAAAAGATGCCATAGTTACAAGAAGAATTGTTGAACCCAGAAAATCCATTAAAAGGAAGTGTTTTTTATTTTTTAGTCTAATATTCACCATTTTTACAAAATAAGTCAGTTGAATTAAAATAAGACCCCTCATAGCGATAATAACAAAGATTTGTGTAAAAATTATGGGAGGATTGTTATAGATAATAAAACAAATTAAAAAATAAATTAATGAATGATATGGAGGGCTATTTTAGCGATTTGCAAAAGATTATAAAAAAGGATCAGCTAATGATAAAACTATACAAGCAGGCTTAAGCACCTAGTTGGTCTAAGTTTATAGAAGGAAGATTAGAAATAGCATTACAAGAAGAGAAAGCAATTTAGGAATAATTATCAGCAGAATGATGTATAAATTTAAATATATATATTAATATCATAATTATGTAAATGAAATAATATCTTACATATGCCTAGCTATGCAATAATGCTTAGCATCTTGATATTTAGAAATAAATTCTTTAACTGACCCTCCTTATTTTAATCGATTTAGAGTTTATCTAGTTTCTGCAATTCCAATAGTTTCGACACACTATTCCATCTTTAGTTTGATTAAATTATTTATTGCATTTTATGGTTTGATAGGAGCATCCAAATACTGAGGTTTTTAGATGAAGTCGATGAATAAAGGTTTCGGTTTTGGAGAAAGCATTTTACGATTAGTAAAAGAGGGGAAATTTTATCTACTGAATGTATTACTTCTAATAATAGTGTTAGATTAAGTTCCTTTAGTTTATTAAGATATTGGTCTAACAGTAAGCGTTTCATTTAGTTTTTCTTAATTCAACTTAGGTATAATTAGTTTACTTCTATTTTTTGATTCCATGTTAATAGTGTTATTGTTATTTGATCTATTTTATTCAATAATTTGTTAATTATTTGTATTTGTATTTGGTTCTTTTGCTTCTAAATCTAAATTATCAATAAAGACACTTTTCCTTTTCTATTTCTACTATTTACTATTACACCAAAACTCAAAGGTTTCTTATTATTCATGAGTAAAAGTAAAATGCTTTTATTATAACAAGATTTTAAAGTTTTCATTATGTACTAATTCACGAATATCTAATCTACCAGTTTCTTGGAAATCAAGACAAGTTGTGATTATGAATCGAAGTTCCTTGGAATATATCGATGGAATCTTTACAATTCTTAAATGATAATTTCAATTACGCTCCTCCATTAAGAATAACTGCTTTGATTTGCTCTATAATCTCTGACTTAAATAATTGTCTCTGTGTCGTCAATTCGTATAATACAAGACCAAATTGATAGATCATCGATTTATAAGTAAAATTATTCTGAAATAATAATTCTGGAGGTCTGTAACTAGGTTTTTGATGCTGTATTAAGTTATCAATTCCAAAATCACAAATCCTAACTTAT
Source organism: Paramecium octaurelia (assembly GCA_905182995.1). Lineage (NCBI taxonomy): Eukaryota > Ciliophora > Oligohymenophorea > Peniculida > Parameciidae > Paramecium > Paramecium octaurelia. The sequence continues at coordinate 285,847 of CAJJDP010000066.1, forward strand.
TCCTAATGTATCAATATATTTTCAGGGTTTAAACCTTTATAACATATTTTATTCTCTCTCAAGTATATCAAAACAAATATGATTTGTATAAAAATTTTACAAATCACTCTTTCGGAAATGAAACTTCCGAGATGCTCACTTATGAACTATTTTAAATTTCCTTAATCTGCATATTCCATTATTATTATTAAATTATCCTCTAATCTAAATACTTCCTTTAGTTTGATAACAAAGGGTATTTAGCATTGCTTCATTCTTTATATTTCGCATAAAGCTAAATATCATTTTAATCTCATACCTTAGTTAGAGAATCCAACAAATTCCTTCATAGCGTATGTGTTGTTATCTTTTATATTTCTGACTTTATGAATTATTGTAGACTTTGATTCATAAATTTTCTCTAAAATTTAGTAATTCTGCATTTATTATTATTAATAAATAGAAAGTGGAAGTTAATCAATAAAGTTAAGAAATTATAAGACAATAAATGACCTTTATACCCCTCTTAAAATAAATTTAAAGGACTTTAAGTTATTTCATATGTTTTGAAATTAAAAGCGCAGAATTTTTTTCATATAAAATTTTAATGGTAGAATTCCATTTTTTTAAGAATTAAAACTACAATAGATTTTTCTAGTTGTTATTGTATTTGATGTATATCATCTCATAATGACCACATATATGAAAATCATCAAGAATAGGAATATAATATTATTTATATACTATGATACAATAAAGGAACCTTATTTCTGTATAAGATAAGAATCCATTTTAAATTAATATAATAAGTTTAAAATTTATGTTTATTTCATATGTAATCAAGGTTTACAAAATTTATTCTTTTTAGAATCTTTGTTTTCAATCAGTATTTATATCCTAGTAATATCTTCACTTCTAAGGCCTTTCGTATATTCTTCAAACTATTACTATTCAAGGCATTGTATATCTCTTTAAATAATTAATCATAAAGCTTACTTTTAGAACCAATTTGCTAAAGCAGTCCAAGATGATAATAATGTAATTTATTTCTTTAATTATTTCAACCCATCTTATCTTAATTTAAACATCATGTATAAAATCAGAAAAATCCCTTTAATTTATTCAGGATTATTTTTAAAATAGGAGAGAAAATTGATTTTTAAAAGAATTCTGTTGTAAATAACTAAATTTCCATAAATGAACGTCGTCACCAATATTCGTCTAAAGTAATTTATAAAAATTTAATTGGAATTGTGAATTGAATAGGTTTCAATCAATAAGTGCCAAAATGATATTGGTATCTGAGATAGTAATTATTATTTTGTGTTTTCTACTATCAATGTGACACTTTCCAATAATGTAATTGCTCTAATTGATAATTTTGATGTAAGAAGTTAAGTTAAAAGTATCTTACATATTAAGGTTAAGTGATCATTGAAATTAAATTAAAAGATTTTAGGTTTATATTATGACAATATTAAATTATAAATTCTACCTGCAAGAAGGAAAGTACATAAGAAGTCCTCTTCTTATTTCTATTTCAATAAATAATTCTTGGCTATGATATCTATAAAACAGGATTTATTTTCCCCTATTAAAATATTTAGATAGAATTCTGGATGTTCAAAATGATGGTTATTTTATAAAATAAATTTCCTTTAAGAAAAAATCATATGAAGGATATCGTAGATACATTATAATACACCCTTTGTATAATTCTCATTTCTTTATGAAAGTTTCTGGAATTCATCATCAAACGCCAATTTTTCAAAATCATTAATTTATTAATCTTTTAACTCTGGTGGATAAATACAAAATTCTTTTTCTATATCATAGCTTTTGATGGATCCCACTAAATGGTTGAACTTATTTAAAATGATAGAGTTTTAGATTCTTGACTTATTCAAGGATTCAGTTATGTTAATGTAGGATGATTATTGACTTAATCGTTTTTGATTAGATAATGATCTACTATGAAGCATGATCATTTAGGTTGGTCTTTTTACTAGCATTCTTTAAAACATAGGTTTTTATACTATTTCTTAAGGATTCTTTTTGTTGATTAATTAAATTTATTCAGTCAATACTCCAAACAAATTACTTGGGTTAGTCAAAGCCTGTAATTGACTTCTTGTGGTGCTATTTGTAGTAGTTTAAGGCATATTATCGAATTCAACAGGATTAACAACTAATGATCGTTTAATACTACCATCAAGCATGGATGCTAATTTTGGTGCTAAAATTGTTCTTCTTCTAGTAGGACTGAATATCGTTGTAGTTTATTCTTCAATTTTAAGGTATTTGGTCTATAAAAATTAAGGGGGAGTGGCTGCAAGAGACATTCTTTGTTTCGCTTTACTTTCTTTTTTCTTAGATGCTTGATCTAACATTCTTTCAAAAATCTTTAATGTTTTTTAACACTTATTGGGTAGATAATGGAAAATTTTATCAAGATCCTAATCAAATTCATCAATTTCTTCTGCTACTTTTTTTTATTCTGGTTAAGGAAATTGCTTTTCAACTTGTAAGGGAGTAAAATCTGGTCTTTTTAATATTTCTTCTAATTTCTTAGGTCTATATAATTCATTTGATTTTAAAGTGATAACATCATCAATGGTTTTTAAATCGAATATAGTCATTTTAAGTAAATCAAAAAAAAAATTAGAAAGTTCGAAATACTTCCAAATTAATTAACTAGATTAAATATGAACTTTGTTGTAAGGAGTTTGTATAAAATTCATTAGTTAAGTGAAAAATTAAGAGATTTCTGGAATATCTAAAAATAGCATCAATCTATAGGGGATATTATAAAAAATCAGGAAGAATATTGACATTTCAGGGTCTTGATATAAAAGGAAGGAGAGATATTGCACAATAATTTCTGGACAAATAGTGATGGCCACCAAATCCTATTTTAAACATTCATAAATCATTGAATATGCTCTTTAATAATATTCTTTGTTAACTCTGGTAAGCAAAAAATTATTTCTATTATCAGTTATAACTTGCATAGTTCTAAAAGCCCTAAATTAAAGCAAGGGTCTTCTTTCTTATGACACATTAACATTTAATTGTCTAAATGAAGGAGGCTCAGGAGGATTAAGATCTACATAAAAATTATATAATTTCTACAATTAAAATGATATATTTACATTTGGAATTACTTAAGGGTTTTTTGTTGGAAACAATAGAAATGACAAAAATAAGTCCAAGAGCACATTTGACTTAAAAACTTCGCTACTCAATTAATCAACAGTTGCATGATTAGCTACTAATAATGGTACTTCGCTTGGTTGAAATAGCCATTCTTCCAACATTTATTATTTTAATTCTTTTTTTGTTAATCCATAATTTGATGCTTCTTCTCTTTTTTATTCAATTTTTTCACTTATAAAATCTAAGTTCTTTGAACTCATCACTTAACTTAAGGCTACCAATTCTTAAATATTTATATTTGATATTACAATCTTCAACATCGATTTCAAACTATAAATCCAATTCTTTTAACAAAATCCATATATTTCTTTTTTCTAAAGCAAATTGGAAACATGAATTAAGCATGTCAAAATTAGAATTATATTTAATGAAACTCTTGAAGAAGTCATTTACTTTTTAACAAACAAATTCATTGTCAAAAAAGGGCAGTTAGATTTTATTGATAAAATTTTTGGAGTTCTCTAGTAAAAACCATCTAAGTTTGGTATCATTATCACTCACAGTTTAACAATATACTAAAAATGTCAATAATCGGTACAATACTCTCCTGATTAATGAGACATTTAGTAACGCAATCAAAATACAGTTTGACATAGTCATATTCTTCCCAATACCTATCTTATAAAGCATACAATAATAATAAGGCCTATAATGAATTTATTGATACACTATTTTCATATAATTGACTGGCGATCAGTAAATATTTCAATATATTAGGTTTTTATTACAACACTGATATAATTGAAGGAAAAGGCAACATTCTACTTAATTTTCTGCATACACTAAACATCAAGGTTTATCTTCTATTGTCATCCTATTCTTAAAGCTAAATTTTTTAATACAATTTTACAGTTTCTTTGAATTACTCACATAATTCCATTTTATTAATTATTTAATTTAAAAGTATCATGAAAAAGTTAATACTTGTACTTGGTGGCTCTACTTTTATGGGAAAGGAATTATTGTAGGATCTTTCTTAAAATGAGTCTTATGAAGTTCATTATATAAATAGAGGAAAAAATTATTGGAACAATGCAGTAAATCAGATAAAGAATGTTTTTTATACATACGGTAATCGAGAAGACGCAAATGATTTTACTACTTTGATAAAGTATCTTTCAAAAAAACTCGGGGTTGGAGTTAATGGTAGAATTTGGGAATCTGTTGTTGATTTCTCTGCATTTTATAGTAATTAAGTGAAATCTGTGTATGCTGCTTTAAGAGGGTTGTGCAATTTATACATATTTATATCAACTGATTCAATCTATGATGTATGTAAGATAAGAAAAATACCGATAACAGAAGATCAAGATTAAAGAAAAGAATTATCATAATCTTAAAAGAAGGGAGAGAGTTATGGCCATGTAATAATTAATATGAATAATTAGAATAAATTGAAATGTGAAGAGTTTCTATAAAATTATGTTATCGAAGGTTCATTTCGATATATAATTTTAAGACTGCCAGATGTTATTGGACCTTTTGATGATTCTGGAAGATTTTTCGCCTTGGTAAAATGGCTTCAATAAAATGACAAGCATCCTATTTAAGTGGTAAATGTGATAATTAATTAGTTAGGATTAAGCTGTGCAATCAGAATAAATTAGTCTTGTATATAGCACAGATGTTGTGAATTGCGTAAAATATTTCATTTAAAATATTCCATAATAAAATTAAATTTATAATGTTTGTTTCGATGAGACAATTTCATATATTGAATTAACTTAGGTGATAGTAATACTTTAATACTAATTTTAGCTGGATAAAATATCACAAAAATAGTTAAATATCAAACATGTAGTAGAAGCGAGCAAATTCTATCCTTCAGTTGATTGTGGAATTATTAGCAATAAAAAAATCAAAGAATTAGGTATTCAATTCACTCCTTTGATGAAAGCTTTGGAAAAGACGATTGACTTTTTTATGAAGGAAGCATCAAATTATGAAGCAGAAAACAAGGCTGCTCTTGAAAAGCTTCATAGGAAATTAAATGCTTGAGCAGGTTATGAATTATGAATGATTTAAATATTAATTCTAATGATATAAAATTGAAAATAATTATTTACAATTAATGCAAAAAAAATAATTAAAACTGATTAAATTTTAAGTTCATCTAATTTATTGAATTTAGAGCTTGGATTAATGTTATGGATTGAATTTACTTACAATTTAGACATTTTTATTTTGTTTAAGCTTGTATTGATTAAATACATACTATAATCAGAAATATATGTTTGGATATCATCATAATTGTGTATGATTTTTATTAATTATAATTTATTATGAAACATTCTTTATATTTTGTATCCTCTAAGTAGTAATCGTTTTGGAATAGAGATTTAAATGCCTTAGTTAATTACGATTTTCGTGAATTGTCCGAAAATTAAAAGACTATTGTATTGATTAAACAAGGCCAAATTCTCAAGATGATAACTCCTCGGAGATACAAAATTTATAGACAACACTTATTCTATTTTCGAAAGGTAAGGAATTTATTTTATAAGTGATTTAATGAAGAGTGGTGAAATTGGAGGCTTTCTCCTTCTTAAAAATGTATATTGTTCTTTTCGCAATAAAGACAATACTATTCTTATTACCCTATCCCATGATTTTTAGTAAATTGTGCTACAAACCGGAAATAAATCAGAAGAAGTTGAAAATTTTATTGTTGAATTGAAACAGAATTGCATCCAAGAATCAATACCCCTTGCATTCTAATGTTTAAAGTAAAAAATCGGGGAAGGCATTACTTCAGAGGTAATTTCTTAAGATTATTTGTTCTAGGTATTTGTGATAAATCATCTAAATAATGAAAAATTTGCAATTAAAAAAGTGATAAAAGCCCCATTAGGACATAAGATGAGAGAAAAACAAGCAAAAAGTTTGGCTGAAGAAATATTTATTATGCGTAGCCTAGACAATCCGAATATTCCGAAATTATATGAAGTATATGAAAGTGATGGTATCTTTTTATAATTAAAACCTAGATTCTGTAGAATTATTAATGACTTATTATGAAGGTGGTCATTTATATGAAAAGCTATAGAATTTTTCACTCAAACAAAAATAACAATTAGTAAGAGATATTCTAGAAACAATGAATTATGTCCATTCATAATAAATTATGCATCGAGACTTGAAGCCATAAAATATCATGTACAAAGACAAAGACCCTTCCAGCACTGATGTAGCCATAATTGATTTTGGATTTTCGACTAATTATAAATATTAAGAGCATGTATTATATAATTGTGGTACTCCTGGATATGCAGCGCCTGAAGTTCAAGAATATAAGGAAAAATAAAAAATGTATACCACTTAATGTGATGTTTTCAGTTTGGGTATCATAATTTATGAAATGTAAATTCATTATTTATAATTAGCTTCTATGGGGTTCATCCTTTTAAATCATCTAATTCTGGCAGTCTTTGTTTCAATGAGAAGATCAAGTTGCCCTAATCATTAAAAAATCTCATTATTTAAATGACTCGAATTCAACCTAAATATAGATTCACATTAAAGGAATGTCTAGAACAAGACTTTTTTCGGGAAAATCTAGATTCTAATTGCTTTGATGATTTGTTGAAATTCAGTTTGGTCGATTCAATCTATTAAAAATCTTAGAATGTTTCAAGAAAAAATTCTATAGATCCTTCAATCAAATAAGAAAAATAAAATAAAAATGAATCTGTTAAAAATAAAACTATTAATTCTACTGTCGCTGAATCCAGAAATCTTCTTTTTAAAAGCTTTGGTCCCATTGAACAACTACTACAAGATGATTTACAATTTAGTGAGAATCACAATTTTCCAACTGACTATAACAATTTACTTTAAAAAAGAATTTGAAATTTAAAGAAATTCTCGCATTGATGATCGCCTTAATTTATATATTTTGTATTTGATTACTTGAAAACAATAAATTTAATTTATTATGAAGTATCTGTTAGTACAGTATTTAAATCTTCAAGTTTATATAGTGATTATAAAATATATTAAATATTCGATCCCATCATTAATAAATTAAGATGTGGATTCCAATGGGGCAAATTACTTCAATCACCAAAAACCTCAAAGGAAAAAACTGATAAATATCATCCATCTCCTCAGGACTAAGCTATAAATATTATCAGAAAATTGTACAAATTTAAGATAAAAATAAAGAATATCCTGTTATAATTCATTATAAATATATATTACTCAATATAATATATTAAAGAAAGGCTTCAACAATCTTTGAAGGTCTAAAACTACTATTATTAAAGCGATGTGATAATAGTACTAAAATACTATCGTACATGTCATGAGATTAAATTTAATTGTATTTTAAAGCTTATTTTGAGAATCAATATGAGGAGAAAAATCAAAGTGGAAAAATAACTCAGGACCCTTCACATTGCATAATTAGATTGATTGAACATGGAGTTTTCATAAATAAATATAATAGTAAGTCTTACATAAAACTGGCCCCAACTAAAATTTTTAGTTCTAATTTTGGAAATCAAAGTTTTCATTAGAATGAATAATTTTAATAACTTTAAACACTTTATATTTTTTAATATTTTAAATTGATGCAAATTACAATTATTACATTCTGCTAACTACATCCATGCAAATTTAAACATGTAAAGTTTTAAAAGGCTTGGAAAATTTGAAGACAATTTCCATGGGCAACCTTAACAATTCTATTTTTTTCAAACCAAACTCTAAGATACTATAAAAATGTTAACATTTAAATAAATACTCAAGTGTAGAACAGCATTTTGAATATGTAAAAAAATTACTAAATAAAATTATTAGAAGTTTATCCTAAAGATGATTTAGAAAGTTTATTTTACATTCTAATCTAACTATTAAGCAAAGGAGAATTCTTCAATTAATCAAAAAAATACAAAACAAGAGTAGAAAATTATAGTGGTATTTTTCGGTTAAACATTCATTTTTACCTGAAAAAGTCCTAAAGTAAATTTCTTAAATCCTTTTGATTTGCCTATTAATTATGATAGTTTGAGAGCTGTTTTTAAAGGATGTAAGAATTTGAATTTGGGGAATTAATTTAGTCTAAAAATAGTTTTCTTTAATAAATGGATAAAAAAGTAAAGTGGAAATTCATCTCAAAAATTAGAAATGTAAAATGAAGATTGAAATCTACATAAAAATCTCTTAACACAATTAATGAATCATTAAATGAATAGGTCATCGATTTACATCATATTAGTAAATATCAAAAAAAAAATGGAGATTATGTGATTTGAATCCAGATACGCAAGAATTCAGATGGGGAACTCTCTTTTGAAGAAGAATCAACTAAGAAAAGCTACCTTTATTGCTTCAAATGATAACTTGCTTAAATAGTTTGTTGTATGAAATTTAGAAATTAAATTCAATGAAGTTTAAAGAAAAAAATATTCATTACAAAAAATAAAATTTGGATTTTAATGATAATTTGATAAGTTAATTATCGAAAAAGAAAAAATTTTATCTGATTCATGTTGAAGAAATAAAGTTCAGAAAGTAAAAAATATATTTAAGGTTGTATGTCATTATAATATTACAAGTGGGCAAACTTCATACCCAATTTTAAAGCAAAGGATTTATCAGAATATTCTATTAGAAAGAAATCACTTCATTTTCTATTGAAATTAATACATTAACTGAGTCAATTAAATAAAGTTATTTTAATTTTTGATTTTTTTTTTAGTCGTTAATAGACTATATTTAATTGAACTTATTTCTAAATGTGTTTTCATAACCTAATTTTTATTAATTAGTATTTTCTTTTACGGGGAAGTAATAAAAAATGAAAATGTTCTTCTCATATTAAACTAATTATTGTTTCATAATGATCGTATGTATTTTTTGTAATTGTTTTATAAATGAATTAAATATTTAAGGTTTAGAATTAATTAAATCATTAGTTTTATTCAAAAACTAACGATTTTTATTACTTATTAATTAAAAAATAAATATATATTTAAAATGATTCTAAAATAGAATGAATTTTATAATCTCGTCAACTGCATATCCTAAAGTAAATATTGTTAAAAAGAAAACTATTCAATAATAATAAAATCATTTTCAAAGCAGCTTAAATGAGTAATTAATGAATATATAATGGAACCAAACATAATAATTTTCTATGAATTATTAAAGTCTCAGTAAATCTTCTTAAAGTTAGAAAGTAATGCCTTACTCTCTTTAATAAATGCGATTATTCGACTTTGAAACACCCTATCAAGAGTTGATTTGGATTATTTTCTTAATTTAATTTAAACAGATTCTTAATAGTGACTATGGGTGCTTTGGATTTATTTAAAATCCTTTTTCTAATCAAATATTTATGTAGCATAATTTCTAATTTGAAAATCTAATTATTTTCCAATATTCCTTTACAATTAACTATTATGATAAGCAAATCCATTCCACAATTATAGTTATCTTATTTTGAGATATTCTGTGGATTTATTTACATTAAACGATGTTTTAAAATCAACAAAACTCATAAACCTTTAAATAAGAAGCGTATCAAGATATATCAATTAGGATAATAATTGTAATTTAGAAATAATAATTCTAAATGCTACATGAACATATATTATAATCATATTATTTATTTTTCTAAATGTTTTACAGCTATTCTAAAATATTCTTAAATTTTTCCTAATTAGCATCTATTGAAATCTTATAAGTCGATAATTTGTTAATCGTTATAGACACCATCTATTAAATTAAAAGAGCCGGAATGTTAAGTAACAAATGTAAGATAAAGTTTATTATTATTTAACTTTATTTAGCCCTGAATACAATTTTAATGACATATGGAACAATTCATTTCATCAAAATACTATTTATATAGTAATTAAAGAACACTAATTAAAACAAGTTTGCTAAAATTACAAGACAATGGGTCTTAAATTATTGCTTCTGCGAGATTATATAATATTATTTCTAAACTAATGAGAGCAGCTTGTTTCTATTATAACTCATCCAAAATCGCTATTTTATAAATTGTTCTTTCTGAAACATAGTGTGTAAAGTATAATTTATAATCTTCATACAATTACGAACATAGGAAGCTTTTTAATTCATAATTTAAATAATGAGGATGTGTATAATACGCAAGACTTTCAACTAAAAATTTAATTGCATTAATCAACTACACCTTAGAAGTATCTGCTTTAATAATGCAATTAGGATTTTTTAAATAATCAAACACAGGCATTTTTATAGAAGTCAACGACTTTTTGCATATTCCTCTGCACCAATTTAATACTGTTTCGTTCAAGACTTTGTCAAATAATGATTCTTTTCCACTCTAAGGCATTTTCAAGACTACATTTTGTTTCTTTTAGAATTTCTGTAATCTTATGCATGCTCTTACAACTATTACGCTCCTTTTAAAAATTTTCTTAAGAGAATTTAAATTTTATAATTAGAGCAAGTTTTGACTCATAATAAATTTAAGACTGTGAGTCTCTGGGGAGACTTTCATCAACTATTTTTTAGGAGACATTGATATTCCTGATTTTTTTGAAGGACTAATCTCAAAATTAAAATCAGATATGAAGAGATTTCTACTTTACCTATTCGAGAATTGTAAAAGAGGCTGCTCGTTATCAGTCAAGTGGATAGATTCTGTCTTCATTATTCGATTTATTGTAATTAATTTGATACCAAAATTTATATTAACATCACTATAAAGGATTACAATTAAACAGCCAAGAAAATATTCAAACAAGTTAGCCTTTTTAAAAATATATTTGATCATTAAAAGCATATTTTTGTAAGAACTTAAACTTAAAGAATTTTATTTCTAAAAATAGTATTTATGTGATGTATTTTAATATATAATTAAATAATATGTAAAATTTGTTAAAATTATTTCTAAGCTAAAGTAAAGTTATAAAATATAATCATTAATAGAAGTCTATAAGAAACAATTATAGATTTTCAATCGTCTATGATAATTTTAATTTTGGTCTTAAGCTAATTGATTTATCAATTTCTACTTTAGGATAGGTACTTTAAATTATTTAATTCTTTGAAAATAATGTCTGTTGAGGTTTCAATTTTATAAAATAGCTTTTATTCGATGTTTCCTCAATATTTAATGAGACCACAGTTTTTTGAGCTTGATATTGATATTTCAAACTAGANTAATTAAAGAACACTAATTAAAACAAGTTTGCTAAAATTACAAGACAATGGGTCTTAAATTATTGCTTCTGCGAGATTATATAATATTATTTCTAAACTAATGAGAGCAGCTTGTTTCTATTATAACTCATCCAAAATCGCTATTTTATAAATTGTTCTTTCTGAAACATAGTGTGTAAAGTATAATTTATAATCTTCATACAATTACGAACATAGGAAGCTTTTTAATTCATAATTTAAATAATGAGGATGTGTATAATACGCAAGACTTTCAACTAAAAATTTAATTGCATTAATCAACTACACCTTAGAAGTATCTGCTTTAATAATGCAATTAGGATTTTTTAAATAATCAAACACAGGCATTTTTATAGAAGTCAACGACTTTTTGCATATTCCTCTGCACCAATTTAATACTGTTTCGTTCAAGACTTTGTCAAATAATGATTCTTTTCCACTCTAAGGCATTTTCAAGACTACATTTTGTTTCTTTTAGAATTTCTGTAATCTTATGCATGCTCTTACAACTATTACGCTCCTTTTAAAAATTTTCTTAAGAGAATTTAAATTTTATAATTAGAGCAAGTTTTGACTCATAATAAATTTAAGACTGTGAGTCTCTGGGGAGACTTTCATCAACTATTTTTTAGGAGACATTGATATTCCTGATTTTTTTGAAGGACTAATCTCAAAATTAAAATCAGATATGAAGAGATTTCTACTTTACCTATTCGAGAATTGTAAAAGAGGCTGCTCGTTATCAGTCAAGTGGATAGATTCTGTCTTCATTATTCGATTTATTGTAATTAATTTGATACCAAAATTTATATTAACATCACTATAAAGGATTACAATTAAACAGCCAAGAAAATATTCAAACAAGTTAGCCTTTTTAAAAATATATTTGATCATTAAAAGCATATTTTTGTAAGAACTTAAACTTAAAGAATTTTATTTCTAAAAATAGTATTTATGTGATGTATTTTAATATATAATTAAATAATATGTAAAATTTGTTAAAATTATTTCTAAGCTAAAGTAAAGTTATAAAATATAATCATTAATAGAAGTCTATAAGAAACAATTATAGATTTTCAATCGTCTATGATAATTTTAATTTTGGTCTTAAGCTAATTGATTTATCAATTTCTACTTTAGGATAGGTACTTTAAATTATTTAATTCTTTGAAAATAATGTCTGTTGAGGTTTCAATTTTATAAAATAGCTTTTATTCGATGTTTCCTCAATATTTAATGAGACCACAGTTTTTTGAGCTTGATATTGATATTTCAAACTAGAAAATTGTTTCAAAAATAAATATCAAAGTATGCTGACTAACATAATAATAGCAAAATAGTTTTATTTTGTCAATTGAAACAGAATAAAAGCAAATCTATAAAAAAGCGACGCTTCCATCACAATCATAGATATTATTAATTAAATGTTATCTCATTATTCAAATGAGATACGTAAAATAAATATTACCTTTTCCTTTCTATACAGAGTTCTTTTGGATAAAAACTCTATAAAAGAAAAAATAAATAATATTTATCTCTATTCAAAATATCTGTATAAGAGAAATATGCCATATTTTCAATAAAAAATTTGATTTCATTGATCATTATGAATTTAGAGTAGTCCTCTTTGATTCTATTATTTGAGAGGATGGTCAAAAACGATATAAAAAATTCCCAAATACTAAGATTGAATTTCTCGTTTATAATTTAAGTTATCTTAAAAGTAGTTTTACCATTTTTTAATTTGCAATTCTATTTTCATAAGGTGATTCTATTAAAACTTTTATAACCTCATATATCAAGAAATAAAAATTTTAAGAATGTATATTTTGTCTTTTACAGAATGAACTTATACCTTTTATATCTTCCTTGCTTTCTGAATCATTAATAAATTTTAATTAGCTATGTTACTAGACTCTATGAAGTGATTTCTCTATTCTCTACTTTTTAAAACATTATCGTTTCACTTAGATCATGAAAAATTGGCAACTCTATAAAATGAACCAGAATTCAATATTAATCAAAAATAGAGCACTAAAAATATCTCATTTAATTTTTTGATTTATTAATTGATTCTACTGATCCAAAAAATAGATTAAAAATAATAGACTTTGGAATCAACCAATGTTTTTAAATCAATACCGTTATGACCTTATTCATTTCTAGTAAATAAAAAATAAATACAAAAAAACCATAAATATAAATAGCAAAATTTAATAAAACTGTCATTTCTGTTTGTTTGTGTAATTTATATTTCGGTATAATATAACTAATTTAAGGAAAATGTAATAGCATAAAGATTTTTTGAGAAACTCTTTATAAAACATTTAAATTTCTAAAAATTATTCCCAAAGTAAAGTTATTCGTAAAATCTAAATCAAAAGATTACTTATTCTATAACATCAGGTCCTTATTAAATTAATAAATCTATGTTATTTACACCTAAGAAATTAATTAAATATTTTTTGTGATTAATTTATAATCAAATAAGGATCAAAATTATTGTGTATAGAACTTGATTATATTTGATCTACCATAGTTATAATTGATTTATTTATTGAAATAATTTAAAATTCACTAAAATTTAGATGGGATTCTAGCATGTGTAAGAATTAATTTCATCCTTAATTAAATTGTTCATTGTTTATGCTTTCAAGGTGGAATTGCGTTTTTATTCAGTTCTTCTGTTTGCTAATATTGTACTAGAGCGATCAAACTTTAAATTTTGATAACCTAGAAGTTCTTTTAAATATATTAAGAGTTGATTATTTTTTTTTGTCATCATAATTAAGTTTATGCTTAATCTTAATATAATTTGTTTCTTTCTAAAAAAACCAATGTAAAGTATCTCAATACATTTTAGTTTTCACAATTTTGTTCTTTTTTTTCTACTAACCGATTTTAATGATGCATTTTAGGATTAATTTATTATTTGTATATTATGTAAATAAAGAGAAGTTCAATTGAATAAGGAGGATTAGAATAAATTTTGGATGGCAACATGTCTCCAATTGCTCTTTAATTGGATTTAGAGTAGGACACTTAATCAATAGTGAGTAAAAAAGATGCTAAGAATAAATTCCAGCCCTTCTAAAATGAAAGAAACTCAATTGGGAAATTAATCCAAAGAACAAAAAGTAATGACACTACCTCTAAATTTCACTTTCTTAAAAGCCAATAAGTTGTCTTGCTTGCAAAAGGCAAAGAAACTGTGCCTCATGTTAGTCATGCCTACTAATTAAGCACTACTTATTTACTGGGTCTTAAAAAAAGAGATATCACTCCGATGGACAAAGCAGTCTCCTTGAAACAGCGGCTCAGAAATTTTAAAATCAATCTTCAAGCCGATTAAGGCTTCATTAAATAGTTTAGGGAATATAAAAAATAGTATATTCCTAAAACTCAATTAAGCAGAGCCTTCTTAACTCCGAGGAGAGAACATTTTTATAGAGATGTACATATTGAATTGTTTAAGGTATGATAGACTCACACTCCTGGGCCTGGAGTCTACTCAGATTAATTGTTAATCACTGAGCCAGGTCAATCTATGGAATTTAATAAAAGCCCGTAAATGAGAAAGTCTCCATCTCCAATTTGTTAAAGGGACTTTTATGATTTCCAATTTCTGAAAAGAAATGACAATTCACCTGATTTCTAGAGAACCATAAGTAGAGATAAGGCATATTAAAGAAGTATTTTTGCTTAGATTGAGATTCAAAAGAAGGAGAACATGGTATTTGAAATAGGTTTATAGTGAAGA
This sequence comes from Paramecium octaurelia, assembly GCA_905182995.1. NCBI lineage: Eukaryota > Ciliophora > Oligohymenophorea > Peniculida > Parameciidae > Paramecium > Paramecium octaurelia. The sequence goes on from CAJJDP010000066.1 coordinate 300,977, forward strand.
AACTTCAAAAAGAGGAACCTTATGATGAATAAAAAATTAACAGGGATATTGAGTACTTATTGTATCAGTAATAAAAGTATGGAAAATTAAGTATATTTTATATGTATATAGATTAGATTATTAGAGAATACTTGATAGCAATAGTGAGATAAAGAAGTTTGCCTAACCAGATTCTCTTGATACTAATTGGAGTAAAATGCTGTAAATCTAAAATATTTAATATATAGAGAACGATATGGTTTTAAGAGGTTAAAAGGAGGAAAAATCAAAAAGTAAAGAGTGTAAACAGCTGCAAATGGGTGAATGTTTAATTCATTTATTTATTGCTTTTTTTTTATTCTTAATAAATTATCATTTTATTATTATTTTTCAATAATAAGAAATGTTTTAAAAATGGAAAATGCTGTAGTTTAAAAAAAATAATAATAAGAGTGAAAATTTGATAAGATTATTAGTTAAATCTTTTGCAGAATTTGAATGTAAGATAATGGGTTATAACAATATGATAAGCTGAAATACATAATAAATTAATGATTACAATAGAGATTAATTTATTCAATCTCTAATGGCAAATGATAATAATTTATTTATTCTTAAAACTTATTATATAATTTCTAAAAATATAACATAATGAATATCCTAGATTTAAATGATCTTATCACTTTCATTTTTGATGAAATTTCTTGTGTTGTCAATTAATGCATTTTTAACAAATCTTCTAAATTATAATGAGTTTCTGTATCATGTAAGAGATTCTAATTACATTTTGAATAAGAATCTCTTGCCTAAATTATTGCGCATTTATTTTACCACCATTTAATGGTCTTCCAATCTTTTTCTTAATTTTCAGCAAATTCCTAATGTTAAATTATCATTACTTCATCGAATTCAGGATTTTCCTATATTTTAGCGCTATCTAAGAGGCTTTATCACTATTGTTCCATCTGCTTGACTCAATAAAGAATCCTCTGACTGGTTCTGATAAATCTGTCAAAGCAAGTTCTTCTGCTGCTTCATCTTTTTGTACTATGTTGGCTGCTTAACAACCTTCTTGGACTGGAATGAAATTGACACCACTTCTATATAACTCATAAAACAATGCTCTTACTGATAATTTTTTATTTGCCTAATGAGAAAATTCCTAAGGATTACATTAAAATGATTACAGGATCTTCTTTAAGCAGAATGATATACCCAGGTCCTATTTCAAATTTAAACAAATCTCGAAACCCTTGAATATCTAAAATTGCATTTTCATTGCCTACACATCTTAGCTTAAAACTTTTGTAGGGGTAATCTAAACATCCTTCTTATAACAATCCTACAGGTCCAAGTTTAGGGACACTGGCAACAATATTTATTCCTTTATCCAATTTTGCATCTTCTCCACTATTTCTATCAAAGAATTCTACTCTCCAAACTTTTTAATTTTCCTTATTTGGAATTCAAATATAAGATGGTAGTTAATAAGATACTTTAAAATTAGCATTTAATTCAAAATTTAAACGCTTAACTTGTTCTTTCGATTCATAATTTTATTTAAGAGTCCAAATATTGACTTTCTTAGGTGGGGGAAGCATTTATAAATATTCAACATCTAAAACCCCTCCTACTGTTCTATATTTACTATATGTTTTAGGACTATAACGATCAAATGATGTGTATAATTGATCTGGGTACATCAACTGCCAATTGTAATTCAGGATAATCATTTGGTTTGTGTCTGTAACCAGATGGTTTATTGGATGGATATATAAAAATACCGTATATGAAATCTTCATTAGGTGGAAATGAAATGTTTTATTACTTCGTTTTTTGTTTTGTCATCTATTTTAAATGTCTCTTTTGACCCTTCAATTGCTTTTTTAGTTAACTCTGCGAATTTTTCCTATTAGAAAAAAGAATTTTGTATTTATCCACCAGAGTTAAAAGATTAATAAATTAATGATTTTGAAAAATTGGCGTTTGATGATGAATTCCAGAAACTTTCATAAAGAAATGAGAATTATACAAAGGGAGTATTATAATGTATCTACGATATCCTACGTATGATTTTTTCTTAAAGGAAGTTTATTTTATAAAAATAACCATCATTTTGAACATCCAGAATTCTATCTAAATATTTTAATAGGGGAAAATAAATCCTTTCCTATTATTTATTAATAGTTATTTACTTCAATGAAAAACTCGGCATATACAATACCATTTGAGTATTTATTTCCTCTATTTTCTTATGAATCATTTCTCTTAGTGAATTGATATATTTTTAATTTCTAGTGACGACATCATTTTCATTAACCCGTGATTATTGCTGATTATTTAGTACAGGTTTTCTTTCAGCTTTCAGTTATGTTAAAAATCTAAATATATCTCGAACAATATTTTCTGCTTATTATAATTTTTGTAATTCTTCTGGAATTTTAAGATCTGACAAGGTTTTGAATATTGTGATGAAAGTAGTTAATTAGGCTACCAAAGTAATGTCTTGTTTTGTCGAACAATATAAATATATTATTCCAATCATCATTTACTTTTTTGCATTCTCCAAATTTTCCTTAAATACACCCCTTTAAACTTCATTTTCTATCTCTTCTTCTGCATTCTCTTCAGCTGCTAATCTTTCTTCTTCTAGTTTCCTTAATCTTTCTTACTCTAGTCTTTATTTTTCTTCTTCTTATTTTCTCAACCTTTCCTATATTTCTCTTTCCCCATTTCTATTCTGCTTTGTCTTTCAATTCCTTTTCCGTTAACTTCTTAGGTGGAGGAGCATTCGGTGGCATTGCGTTTATTTATTTTTGAATATAATTTAATATTTTCTAAAATAATCACATATAAGTGATGAACTATTCCAGAATTTTGAATAACAGAAATAATAATAAAACAAAATTAATATGAGATACAAGAAAGAACATATCAATTTTTCATCCCAAAATAATCTTTATAATTATAACAATTTAAATTCATCCATGAAATACGTTTTTTAGCCTTTTCTTTTTACAAATATTTAAATGAAGAAATAACATATAAGAAATGAAGAAAATCTTCATAAATTTAAAGAAATAATACTTTTGCTAAAGCATCATTAAGTAGATAATTTTTAATTAATTGACTACATTTAAGCATTAAAATAGCTTAATTAAGTCAGTTGAGTACCAAATAAAACTTTTTACACGATTTCATTGTAAAGAATAAAGCATAAATTTTTCGCTGTTGTCATAATTAATGGGCATAAATTACTAAAACGGGTAATTTTAACAAAAAAATCAGAATTAATATTTTTTAAATCATATTTTCTAAAATCCAATTTTACATCTTTCCTTATGTAGATTAACATGGAATAATTGAAGAATCAGAACCTTTAGAATGAAAAAAATGAGAATTCTCAAATTCTAATAAATGTTATTTGCAACAAACTACAAAATATTTGTGCTCGAACATGGCAAATAAAAGATCCAAAGATATAAATTAAGAAAATCAAAAAGAATTGCTTAGACATCAAAAAAAAGAAGGACAAAAACACTCAAACTTCAAAAATTGATTAAAATTTAAATTAATTTCTATGTCCGACATGTTCAGATCTCAAACATTAAGAATATCTCTCATAGCTGAAAGCTGTTGAAAATTTATCGAATCAATTAGNTATCTCGAACAATATTTTCTGCTTATTATAATTTTTGTAATTCTTCTGGAATTTTAAGATCTGACAAGGTTTTGAATATTGTGATGAAAGTAGTTAATTAGGCTACCAAAGTAATGTCTTGTTTTGTCGAACAATATAAATATATTATTCCAATCATCATTTACTTTTTTGCATTCTCCAAATTTTCCTTAAATACACCCCTTTAAACTTCATTTTCTATCTCTTCTTCTGCATTCTCTTCAGCTGCTAATCTTTCTTCTTCTAGTTTCCTTAATCTTTCTTACTCTAGTCTTTATTTTTCTTCTTCTTATTTTCTCAACCTTTCCTATATTTCTCTTTCCCCATTTCTATTCTGCTTTGTCTTTCAATTCCTTTTCCGTTAACTTCTTAGGTGGAGGAGCATTCGGTGGCATTGCGTTTATTTATTTTTGAATATAATTTAATATTTTCTAAAATAATCACATATAAGTGATGAACTATTCCAGAATTTTGAATAACAGAAATAATAATAAAACAAAATTAATATGAGATACAAGAAAGAACATATCAATTTTTCATCCCAAAATAATCTTTATAATTATAACAATTTAAATTCATCCATGAAATACGTTTTTTAGCCTTTTCTTTTTACAAATATTTAAATGAAGAAATAACATATAAGAAATGAAGAAAATCTTCATAAATTTAAAGAAATAATACTTTTGCTAAAGCATCATTAAGTAGATAATTTTTAATTAATTGACTACATTTAAGCATTAAAATAGCTTAATTAAGTCAGTTGAGTACCAAATAAAACTTTTTACACGATTTCATTGTAAAGAATAAAGCATAAATTTTTCGCTGTTGTCATAATTAATGGGCATAAATTACTAAAACGGGTAATTTTAACAAAAAAATCAGAATTAATATTTTTTAAATCATATTTTCTAAAATCCAATTTTACATCTTTCCTTATGTAGATTAACATGGAATAATTGAAGAATCAGAACCTTTAGAATGAAAAAAATGAGAATTCTCAAATTCTAATAAATGTTATTTGCAACAAACTACAAAATATTTGTGCTCGAACATGGCAAATAAAAGATCCAAAGATATAAATTAAGAAAATCAAAAAGAATTGCTTAGACATCAAAAAAAAGAAGGACAAAAACACTCAAACTTCAAAAATTGATTAAAATTTAAATTAATTTCTATGTCCGACATGTTCAGATCTCAAACATTAAGAATATCTCTCATAGCTGAAAGCTGTTGAAAATTTATCGAATCAATTAGAACGTGTCAAGGAGTTGATCTATTTTTTTAATTCACCTTGATATTTTATTATCTTCTAAAATAAAAATTTGATGCTCAATAAATTTATTTGATTGATATGATAAATTAAATTATCATATAACTTTATATTATTAATATTATTTTGAAATTCTCACTCTTTATATCAAATATTCTTTCTATTCAGAATTATCGTGCATATATAAAATAATTTGTCTTACTTTTATTATTAGTAGTATTTAACACAGTAACTTATCCCAGTATTTTTTAAGGATTTTCTTACCTTAAAAATTGAGGAGCAAATAAATTTAGTAAATTTGATTTAAATATAACTAGAATTAATAAGAAAGATTTCTAAAAACCTTAATGATTATTATTTATTTATATCTATCAATTAACAATAATATAAAATTTATTTTTCTCAAACTGAAGGACCTTTGGCTGACACTTCATCAACCATTTTTTTTAATTATGGATTTCCTTTAATGATTTTTAATAATCATACTTAAATATCTGCCAATAATTGGGAGTTTGGTCGCACTATCATAAAGGAATGGAAGGAATGACTTAAACATCTGGAAAAGTCCATAAATTTACAATGGAAATCCAATAATTGATAATCTAAAAAATATGATGATGAAGAATCCCAAAAAAAAAATAATGCTTCCCTTAATTTTGCCTAAGACTAAACACCAATTAAATACCTTTTTTTAGGAAGAATGACAATGTACTTTTAATTCCTATCAATAAGCAAAGACCAATCAAAAATGATAAATTCCCCATCACTAATAGAGCTCTGTCAAGGAAAAACATAACCCCTAAGACAAATAGCAAAAGACTGACAGTGAGAAAACCCATTCCGATTTCTGTGTTCCTAATATCACAATTGCTGATTTACTTTTAGAGTCATCTAGAAAATACATTAAGAATATTTATTATTTATATTAAAACACGTAAACCATGTGTTATTTATCAACTTAATCTAATAAAACCTATAAATTAAGGTTTAAGATAATCAGTTAGGATTCTCTTTGATGTATTATTATCATTTGATATATAAGTACTTTTCTTGAATCAAAATGACTAAAAATTCTTCTTTTCAAATTATAGAGAGATGATATATCGAAAATTTAATACAAAAATAAATTTTAGACATGAAAACAATTAAAATTGTTAATACAAAGGTTATTTGATAGCTTTCTAATTTTTTAACTTTAAAATAACTCTTCAAATTATAGACATATCATTGTAATGATGTAAAATTCAATAATTATAAAAAGGTTTTACTTGAATAATATTTATAATTATCATTTTTATTGCCCAAGGTAAGTTCTATCAAAAAAATGAGGTGCTGAAGTCCACTTATTTCTGTAGTCTGACATTTAGTAGGGATTCTTTTCAAATACTCCTTTTTTAATAATAAATTTCTTTAGTTCAGAAGTTCGATATTGATTTTTTGGATTCTTGAACTCTTATCTAGAAAAAGTATAACTGTTATTATTACTGATTTGTTGTTTAGAAATGATTAGACTAATTGCTTTGAAAGTTTAACCAATTTTATGAGCACTTCATAAATGATTCCTATAATAATAACAAAAGAATACTTATGTAAGTTTGCTAACATTATATTAATTTTTCTCAAATTTTTATTCTTTATAAAAGGTTGAATATTTTGATTTTGGTTCGCATCTCTCTTCATACCAATTACCAATTAATGTTTTAGAGTTGAATTTCTTCTCTGGGTGTGATGTTTGTTGTAAAATGAATTCGTTCGGCATATAAATTAAATTAATTAAAATTATTAATAATTTAATCAGTCTTCCTTTGATCTCCCCGAAAATTTCGGTATTATGCCCATATCAAAATTTTAATGATCATCAGTATAACCCAGGATAGATTATTAAAAATTGTTTTATAAACTGTTTAAAAATCAGAAAATCAGATTATATACTAAATAATTTATTATCTAGAGAAACGATTGCTGATTTAGAGAAAAGTGCATAGATAAATGGAGAAATTATAAAAGATAGTTTAGGATATTAGTTCAAAAAAAACAAAAGAAATAAAGTTTGAATAGATTGAAAGCTTAAAAATACTTGAAGAACCTCCGATTATCTTGAATAGATTAAATAATATAGAATATTGTTTAAAGGAACTTAGAATATTGTTTTATTAGGTGGAAGATACAGATGAATTTCCTAACTGGTTAGTAAACTAGAAGCTAAATTAGATGATAACAATTCAAAAATTACATAATAAGTAGCTAAAAAGAATGAGTAAAGGCTAAAAACAGCAAATGAAGTCTGGTACTACTATATAAATGATTAATTGAATTTTTTTATATATAACATAATATTATGTTGAAAGAAGAATCAATTATGATTTTATTGTAAACGCTGATAGAATATTCTAATAATAATTATTATTATGATAATTTAAATTAGAAAGTTTAACTTTATAAAGAGAGTCTATTTAATATATTTAATCAAGTATTTATTCATTATTTAAATTGGATAAAATATCATTCAAGCCTTATTCTTGAGATTCCTTTGGAGCATTTCTTGTTCCTTTAATTTATTTATTTTTCTTCTTAGTTCTTCTTACTTTTAATCTATAATCTTCTCTTTGAAAAGATCAGGATACACTAAAAATATATTATTTGGTCTAACATAATCTTGCAATAGATTTATCTTCAGACATAAAATCTTTGGCTGTTTTCAGCTGTCCTGGGAATCTTCCTTTGGTATTGACTAATTGGGGTTTCTATTCAGGTAACTGAATTATTATAAGGTTTCATTACTTTGAACATTTCCAATTATTACTTTTCTTCTTTTAAGACCTATTCAAATTCTTTGATTGATCTGCAATTTAAATTTTCTTTGGGAGGTATATTAAAACTTTTATAGTCATAGGATTTGGACTCAAACAAATGACTCATTTCTTTAAAATGATCTTAATCATTAAGATCATAATGTTGAATGGTTGAAATTGATCTCGCCTATTGTGGATCTAATAAACTTTAATATTAGGATGCAACTGTAGATTGTGGAATATGTGGCAAAGTTTAGTAGCTCTATGTTTACAATAAGGATTTCTCATCCTTTGATAAATTTATTTGGATTTATTTCTTTTCAGTTTTAAAATGTTCCAAATTGGGTAATTTTGTAGGTCGAGGCAATTGAGAATACCAAACTAATTTGTTTATTGAAGGTGTATAGCTAGTAAAATTTTTTTAGAGAGATTTAGCTTTTAAAGGCATGTAGCTTGGTTTTTTCGCTAGTTTAATTCTATCCTTATAACCAACAGATCCAGTCAAAGAAGCATCAAATTCTTTAATATAATCTGCAGTTTTATAGACTTTTTGTTTTTCTCCAGTTTCATTATTGATTAAGTAATAATTATTGGTCTCCAAATCATTCCATAGAGATATCATGCTCTGATTAGATGTCGTATACTAATATAATTATTATAATAAAATTCATATATTAAAGAAAAGAAAGAAAATAGGGCATCCAATTATTGATTGAATAACAAAAAGAACGATTCAATTCTGTATTTTAATAGTTATTACATTTGATGGAATATTTATACAGATTCCAATGTATTCAAATTAATGATTGATTATCAAAGTGATATTTAAGAATTTGAGAAGTCGCTAAGAACCATAATTAATATCGAATTATATAAGCAATGCTGTTATGATATATATGGATATTTGTATTATGTTATTCAATATCTTTTTACCGCTCTTTGCATAGATGAAGTAAAAGATATTTTTGACAAATTAGAACTGACTTTGGATAATGAAGCATTTTATTAGTCTGATAGATTAGATGATATCTTATCAATGTCGGAGGATTTCATAGATTCAAACCTAGAAAAGTTAGAGTCAATTTATTTTTTGCTTGGTTTTGGAGCATTTAAAATTGATGTAACTGAAGAATGAATATCGGAAGGGATATTTTGATCTTCAATATTTGAATCCACATCATAGTCCTATTACTTCTTTTCAAATTAGGAAATGTCTGAACTTAACATATCTATTTCTTAATTATCTTCTTGTTTTATTAATTTAGAGATATTTGAACTTACATCAGATAGGTTATCTTATTTTTATTACAACACTCTTTATTACAAAACTGAAATAACTTATTCATAGTATTGTTATTATTATTTTAGAGCCTGTTTCAAAACTTTTGGATCATCTGAAATAGTTTATTACTTTAATTTATTTTAGATTTCCTTGTTGATTTTTACATCATAAGAGATGTCATCAACTTGCTTATATGCTCCTGCTCTCTATAATTTAGCTTACAATTATTCTATATCTTGTTCTTATTTAGTGATGGTGGCTTTCAACTATCCCTAATCTAATAAGTTTTGTGAAATTTCATTTTCTTTTTAAGCTAATGATTATTTCAATTAACTAAGTTAAGCCAAATAATCGGCTTCCTTTTTGGAGAATTCTTCTATTCTCTCTCTCAATTCTTTACTAATAATTAATATTAATGTTATTACGATTTAGCATTCAATTCCTTTTCTTATTCCATTAATCTCTTCTCTAATTATTAATTCTTCTTAATTGCTTTTCCTAATTCAGTAGATTTATTCTCTAAATCTCTTTACACTCCTTGCTTTTCTAATTTTATTATATCAATTTCTGCTCTCAATTATTTTTCCACGCTTTCTAATTTGGTCTCCTAAACCTTATTAAGCATCTTCTATTCTTCAATATCAACTTCTTTAGTGATATCATGGAATTCTTATTGATTTTCTCTTTTTTTGTAATCTTCCATCAATTTTTGAAGTTATTCATATTTTTTGGTTAGTATAACTAATTGGCCTTTTTATTCATTCAAAACTGTAATCTATCTACTTTTTTCATCTAATGTTTCTTCCAATTTGAAATTCTTGTCTTATAAAGCAGCAATTTCGGCTTTGAAATTAGAGTTATCTTCAGTTAATTGAGCTATTTTCTTGGTGTGCACTTCAAATTGGGCATCCATAGAGAATGTACTAGCATTTTCACTTTGCTCAGATTGCATCAACTCTTGTTATTTTTTGTTCATCTATTCTTTGAGGGCTCTCAATTAATTATCTAACCTCTTGTTTTCAATTTTCAATTCTTCTCTTGTTAAAGCCTTGATCTTTGGAGGTCCTTTGTTCAATGCCTCAATAATTTGATTGTCACATCTTTAATCATTGTTGACAATGGAACGCAATGTTTAAATAACTAGATCTTAATCTGCAATCTCTTGATTCAGTTACTCAATTAATTGTGATCTTTTGTGTTCCTTATTCATGTTTTTCAATTGTGCATTCTCCTTTTTCAAGAGGGTGATCGAATTCATAAGATTACGAACCTTATCTTGATGTATTTAATTTAAAGCATTGATCTTCTCTTATTATAGGTATTATTTAAATACTTTCAGCAGCTCCATTCTATTCCTCATATTGAAATATCAATTCCTTCTAATCCTTATTTAACTTCCTGAGTTCCTCTAGTTGATTGGTAAGTAGGACAATCTTTTATTGATCTTACATAATAATAAAATTGCAAAAATAGTTTAATTAATTTACATGGGAATGAGACTTAAAAAACTTACATAAACCCTTGAAAGCAAACCTCCACAATAGTACAATTTCCCAAGAGGAGCTGATCAATTCGAATATTCGCCAGATAGATCATATAGTTCCTTATAAGTAGATGTGTACGATCTCAACAGTCAATTAAGACGCATTCATCGTAGAGTGCTATCCTAAGTAGTAATTCAGAAAGGGAAATCTAAAGAAAATAAATTGAGCACTCTGTCTCCTCTGAAAGTAGATTAGTTGGCAGTCACAAAAGCAAAACTTAATTCATAAAGATTCTTTCTGATGAATTAAGTACGTAACATTAAACCAAAGTAAAACAAATTGTAGTCTTCATAACTTGTCATTTAGAAGTCTTCGTAAAAGAGAGGACAGAGAATGCATACAGATACGATTGAAAGTATAACCAAATATCGATTGGGATGACTTAAATTATTATTTTAATATAAATGTCTATTCGACAATTTGTAGGGATTCAAGAAATAGCCAAAAAGGCTTTTAATTCTTTGATTGTGATTCGCAAAGAGATAGAGACTAAAAACCAAGAAGTTTTGGCACATGGAATATCAGTCTACAATTAAGTTGTGCCTGTAGATGCAAGCAAAAGCAAATTTGGATTTTTCAGATGTAATTTAGTCTTAAACCAATTTTTAGCATCTCGTCTTGACAATAGATCCGACCATAGATACTATGACATGAACCCATTGCCTGCTCCAGAGTCGAAAATTGCTCGAGTCTACATTATGGATGATAATCGCATGCATCAAAGTAATTAGTGTTACGAATATGTTTAGCTCCCACAATGAGATAAGGATATCACTGGAATGTCTAGATTGAGAGAGGACCTATCCACAGAATGCCTTGGAGTGGTTGGACATTTTCAAAGGATTAGAAAAGCAGAGAAGTTTATAAGTTCGTCAGTTTGGAAGCTGCACTAGAATTTTGCCAACAAGATGGATATGGATATATTGTTCAATATCCCCACTTTCGTTACACTTCTAAGAGAAAGTATGCTGACAATTTTAAGTGGAAGGGATTTCCTAAGGATGAACAAGACTCTTGAAAAGATATTATCAATAATAACAAGGAATATCAATAATTGGCATTCTAAGAGTTTCTTATTCTTTGTATTCTCTCTTAAATACCCTTTATCTAAACCTTAAAAGTTATTATATAGTTCATTCCGAGATTTTGGTTAAAGTGTAAAACCAATTTATTAATGATTAATTAATTATGATTGAATTGTAAGAGACTAATCCAAAAGAGGAAATCGACTTTGGGTAAAGAGTGTTTCTCTATTTGTTAGATAATCCACCTTGGAATATCAGGGTGAATATGATGATCAATATAAACTAACAGCAATCTATTATAGGATCAACAAGTGCAAATAGATCATTTATTATGTTTTGCTAATTCTAACTCTTGGATTATTGTACTTATTTCAAAGATGGTTTATAAATTTGAGATTATTTCTATTGTAAGCTTAAATCATGTAAAAAGATTTGAAAAATGCGAATTTGGTACAATGACACATGTTTTAGTGATCAAGACCAAGAACATAATTCCTATTGCAGATGATCAATTATGCGAAGTTACCGTTGTTTAGGACCATCCCTTTTCTAAAAATGCACGAGTCTTTAATTACGAGTTAAGTGATTACTTCATAGATACTTATTCAAAAGCATTAGTTTAGATGAGGAATTCATTTTCCTAGTACACCTAAGAAAGAATCTGCAATATGAAAGGCCTGACAGAATTGACTAACATTTATGGATAGAATATAATGGAAATACCAATTAAACCAATACCACTCCTTTTACTTGATGAAATATTAACACCCTTCAATATCTTTTAATTTAGTGCTCTGGCATTATGGGCATATGATGATTACTTAAACTATTCTCTCTTCATTTTAGCTATTACTATCATTTAAATTGGAATTGAATTGAGAGATGTCAGATAAAACTTATAAAAAATCCAAAAAATGATTAGATTCAACGTCGATGTCAAAGTAATAAGAAATAACAATTAAATTACTATAGAATCAAAAGAATTGATTCCAGGAGATCTATTAATAATTGAAGGACATACTAAAATCAGTTGTGATTGCATTTTGATTGAAGGGAATTGTGTTATGAATGAAGCAGTGTTAACAGGGGAGAGTGTGCCAATTAATAAATCCAGTTTAGAGAAGAACGAACAATTGTTTCTATAAAAAGGGAATGAAAATAAGATGCTTTTTAGTGGTACTACTTGTTTACGAAGTTATTCATAAAATGGAGAACATGCCAAAGCAATTGTATACTAAACTGGATTCTAAACATTAAAAGGCAGTCTGGCTAGATCGATCCTGTTTAATAGAACTCAAACTTTCAGCTTCTACAGAGATTCGTTAAGATATCTCTTTGTATTGGCCACATTAGGATTGATATAAGCAAATATTACAATTTTAATTAGTGGGGCTCAAGGAGTTGCCCTTGGGGAAAGCATAATAAACGCTTTAGAAATAGTAACTATAATCGTTCCTGCAACATTGCCTACTGCTTTAGGAGCAGGTATTAGTCTTGCTTTGAAGCGATTAGAAGATAAATCCATTCAATGTGTAAAGCCTGATAAGATAAATGTGGCAAGCAAAGTTAATTTAGTAGCTTTTGATAAAACAGGAACACTGACTGAATTAGGACTTGATGTGTTGGGATGCAGAGAAATCAAGGATTAAGGATTTAATAGACTATAGGTGATTAAGGATGTTTCAGAACAATTCAATGAGTGTATGGGTATTTGTCATTCATTATCAATAATAAATAATGAAATAATGGGAGATCCAATTGATTTATGTATGTTCTAAGAGACAGGATGGGAGTTAGTGGAAGAGAGTAAGGCAAGAAAAGGAGGGAAAGAGGTATCAGTCTCAAAGCGATTCGATTTCTAAGCAGAGTTATAGAGGATGTCAGTCATAACAAATCAAAGTATCTTATATTGTAAAGGATCACCTGAGTAGATAAAGAACATCTGTAGGAATATTCCTATTAATTATAACAATATGTTATAGAAGTACAGTAGTTAGGGTTTCAGAATAATTGCTTGTTGTTATAGAGATGTTGCCTCTTTGCATATGCAATAATTACATAAGAGAGAAATCTATGAGTAAAATATGTCATTCTTGGGATTTCTCATTTTTGAGAACAAATTAAAAGCAGAAACTCAATCTACAATATTAAGCTTGAAGTAGAGCAACATCAAATCCATTATGGTGACAGGTGATAATCCATACACTGCAATTAATATTGGGTTGTAATGCAATATTTTGGATCAAAATAGCAGAATCTTTTTGGGATTTCTCAATGATGGAGCATTATATTGGAATGAAATTATGCAATTGAAAACAGATAAAGTAGATGAGAATAGAAGTTGTTATAGTTTAGATTCAAATCAAGCTCAGAACTTAGAAACTAATTAGATTATGAAATTAAGTTGTCACTTTTAACTAGCTATAACTGGATAGGTTTTCGAATATTTGTAGTTTTAATATGCTGCCTTACTGGATAATCAACAATGGATCCTAAATCTTTTATAGAAAACGTACATTTATTCAAGAATGAAACCCAACAACAAGGGGGATCTTATGCTTCTCTTGAGATAGGACAATTTGAACTTTATTGCTTTTTGTGGAGATGGCACTAATGATACGTGTGCTTTGAGGCAGGCAGATGTTGGTTTAGCCTTATCTTTAGAGGATGCTTCTTTGGCATCTCCTTTTACGAGTACCATATTCAATATTTCAAATATGATCAATTTAATTAAGGAAGGGAGAGCCTGTTTAGTTACTTGTGTGGAATGCTTCAAATTTATGACTTTGTACTCTTGCATTTAATCTGCTGCTGTATTGTAATGCTATTTTTATGATACAGACTTCACTTAAGTTCAATATCTTTATTAGGATCTCTGGTTGATAATCCCTTTAGCTTTTACAATGGATTTAACAAAATCATATAATAAATTAGCTAATTATCGACCAATAAGCAATTTAATCTCATTGCCAGTTCTGTCTTCTGTCTGTGTGATTATTTTCATATCCTTTCTTGCTTAAATGATTATGCATCAAATATTGAAACACTAAGGTTTCTACCAGGAAATGGTAATCGAATTGGTTAATGATGACTATTATATGCAGCCAAATTATACTAATTCTATATTGCTAATAACTTCCAGCACTGAGATTTTGGCTGTAGCTATAGCATATACTCAAGGACCGCCTTTCAGAGAGGCCATCTATCAGAATTTCTATTATATGATAGTGATATGTATGGGCATTGCTGGATAAATTGTGTTAATATTCTTCCCCAATTTGACTGGCTTTTTATCTTTGGAGGTGGAATTTCCAACGGACTTTAAGATTCAAATACTAGTAGTCAATATTGTAGTAGGAATTACAATAGTGTTTTATGAGAAATTGATCACTGCTAAAATGACTTAGAAATACGCAGAAGTAGAAATTAATTTAGGAAATCAAAATTGATAAGATAAAAATATATTCACTCTGTATTTTCATTATCTTGCTGTATCTAACCTATATTCTGCACTCTGCACTAACTAATTAATCACTGATGTGTCTAATATCTGAATGTCTTGATTCAATTATAGTTTCATTAAGTCTATTATAGGTTCGTCCATGCTGTTTATTAATTTCTGATTAATGGGATCCTAATAATTGGTTATAATCTCTTTAAATGCCTGTTAGGCCTCTAATGCCTTTTGATATGGAGTCTTGGCAGGTTTCAAAAGTGAGCAGAAATTATCTTCCGAAATATCCTATGGGTCTGCCCCTATAAAGGGTTTTGGTAAATAATCAAACATTTAAATTTAGGCTTTATTGAGTAGTATGAATTTCAATTTATCAATTTCGTGTAATTTATTGATAATATACAAAATGTCAAGTGATTTTTAAATCCGATTAACAGCAAATTGAAATTATGAATGCTTTATGTTATTTTTGTTTCCCCTTTTTGGAAATTGAAAGGTTACGTATTCAAAGACATTTAGATTCAGTTTCTTGGTCACAACTCTGAAAAATCGTTTGATGGATGCTGAGATTTCATTTGTTATATGTGCCTTCTGATTGTCAGTGTCAGCCTCTGTGATCATTTGACTCTTCCTTTGTATACTATATAATCGTTTCTTAATATTCAATTAATTGAGCTGACTCCAGGATTTCTGCTTCTTCAATATTGGAACAATTGGAATATTCACTTCACTCTAACATAATGGAATTTTCTTATCTAATTGTTGTTATGGACTTGTGGCTTTTTCATTCATTTTCTCGTTAACAATCTAAATCTTATCATTTTCAGTGGTTGCATCATCATCATTTGAGAAATTAAAGAGAGAGTTAACAATTTGCAATCTATATGATAAATTACTAAATGGTAATTAAAAGAACATGGCTAATGTGAAAATAACGTTCCATAACCCACCAGCCTCTCCCAGAATCTACTATAGTTTAGGATAGGATCGATAATTAACAAACTCTGTCTTATTGAGTCTTATTCTAAACTGAAGCAGTTTTTAGCCATTACTAACATCATACGTTTCTTAATGGTACTAATATGCTAATACACTCTTTTAAGTCTCATCTTTAAATACCATTCCATCATCTGAAATTACAGTAAATGGACTCATGAAAATATCAATTCTTTTATAAATGTTTCGACTTAGTGTTGTTTCTATTTTCTCTATTCTAGATTTTACAGGATCTTTGACATCTTTTAAATCATAATAAAAAGTTGGTATTTACAACTAAAATTCAAGACTTTCCTCTTATTTAGGTACTTGAGTGGCATTCTTCAGAGATATCTCAACGATAACATACTACACACTTTGATCTGATTCATATAGACTGACCTATTTTGAATATTGATAAAGATTCTGAGTGAAAGAAAGTGGCCCATCCTAAGTACTGACATTCAAGTTTTGTTCATCTAATCCATTTATGAGGATTGTAAAATTCATAAATTGAGTGGAGTTTAAGACTTGATGGTAGATCTAATATTGATAAGAACGAGGATTTTTATCTAAATTGATGAAGTTCATGCATAAAAGGACACTCATCATAGTTATTATAATTAGAGTGAGAAAGGCACCACAATACGTTTTATGGCGCTCTTAGTCTTTGATTAGTAGGGAAACTGGCTTATTGAAGAGATCAAGGGATCGAAAGGGTTTAAGTAGTTTTTTATATTTTTTCATTAAATTTAGGATCAAATAATTTGATGAATTAAATGGTTAATTGATGCCTCTTAAAATCATAATTTAATTAAATGAGTATTTCAAGTGAGGATGAAAATGAAGTCATGCAAGTAGAGGAGGGAAGTGATGAAGATTAAAAAATACAATAAGAGGAGGAAAGAATAAAGAAATTAGAATAAGATAAGAAAACATTCATGAGTTCAATCAAACAGACAACCAAATTGAATGCAAATGTATTTAAATGAATTTACATTCAATAGATCAAATTTGATAACATTGAGTCAAAGATAAATACATTACTTGAAAATGCAGAGAAGTATGCCATGTTCCTATTGCATCGTCATAAGCGTACCCAAGAGTCCAAATAGAAGGCTCTAACCTAACAGAGAGGTAAACATAGATAAATGATTGATGATGCAAGTGAAGAGGAGGATCTTGATGATGCGCCAACTGTACTTGATAAACAACCCACCATTTTAAAGGGAGGACAACTCAAGCAATATCAAATGACAGGTGTTAATTGGATGATTTCCTTGTTTGAAGAAGGAATCAATGGTATCTTGGCTGATGAAATGGGTTTGGGCAAAACAATATAAACCATAGGATTCATAGCATTTCTAAAAGAATACACTAAGATCAGTGGACCTCATTTAATTGTGGCTCCCAAATCAACCCTAGGTAATTGGATGAGAGAATTCAAGAAATGGTTGCCTTGTGCAAGAGTAGTGAAGTTGATAGCTGTCAAAGAAGAAAGAGAGGATATCATTAATAAGTCATTCCAACCTGGCAAATTCGATGTCTGTTTAACCAGTTATGAAGGAGTCAACATCTGTTTAAAACACATCCGAAGATTTTAATACAAATACATCATAATTGATGAAGCACATAAAATTAAAAATGAAGATGCCATCATTAGTTAAAATCTGCGTAAAATCAGAACCAATTATAAATTGTTATTGACAGGTACTCCACTATAAAACACACCCCATGAATTATGGAGTTTATTGAACTATCTCTTGCCAGACTTATTCGATTCTTCTGAAGTCTTTGATAAATGGTTTGAAGTCAATACTGAAGCCAAATTGAAGGAAGGGAATGAAACTATCAAACAAGAAGAGTTGGATCAAAGAAATCTTGAAATGTGCTCAAAATTCCAAAAAATCCTAAGACCCTTCATGTTAAGAAGAACCAAGGCAGAAGTTGAAAGAATCCTTCCTCCAAAATAAGAAATCCATCTTTTCATCAAAATGACAAACCTCTAAAAATAAATGTATTAGAATATTCTTTTACACAACAATCCTCATGAAGGCGATGACAAAGGGTTTTACATGAATAAACTAATGTAACTACGTAAGATCTGTCTCCATCCTTATTTGTTCCCTGAAGTTGAAGATAAATCCTTACCACCTTTGGGAGAACACTTAGTCGATGTTGCTGGTAAAATGAGAGTGTTGGATATCTTTTTAAAGAAGTTAAGTGATGGCACACATCAGGTTCTAATATTCTCATAATTTACAATGATGCTCAATATACTTGAAGATTATTGTAATTACAGGAAATATGAGTATTGTAGAATAGATGGAGAAACAGAAATCCAATAAAGAGATGATCAAATTGCTGAATTCACTAAACCTGACAGTAAAAAGTTCATTTTCTTACTCTCCACTAGAGCAGGTGGTTTAGGAATCAACTTAGCTACTGCAGACACTGTTATTATTTATGATTCTGATTTCAATCCTTAAATGGACATGCAAGCTATGGATAGAGCACATAGAATTGGTTAAAAGAATAGAGTGATGGTTTATAGAATGGCATGTGAACATACTATTGAAGAGAAAATCATAGAAAGATAGCAGATTAAGTTGCGTTGGGATTCTCTCATGATCTAATAAGGTCGTTTATCATAGAAACAAAGTGGAAAATTATTATCGAAAGAGGATCTCAAAGAGTTGACTACTCATGGAGCCTCTTAAATCTTTAAATTAGATGGAGATGATATCAAGGATGAAGATATTGATATACTTCTAAAGAGAGGTGAACAATTAACACAGTAGATGAATGAGAGAATTGAAAAGAAGTTTGAGAGTTTCAAAGATAAAATGTAATCTCTTGATCTAGGTTTGGGATAAATTAACATATTTGATTATTTTAATGAAGAAAAGCATAATAAAATGGATGAGGATGCTCTTGAAGATGCGATTGCTAATCATCTTTTCAATGAAAACAAAACTAGAAATAGAGATAAAAGAGCTATGATGCTTGGAGGCAATTCTAAGAAAATCTAGGGAAAATAAATCAAATTATCAGAACATTATTTATATGAGAATAAAGACAGATTATAATATCTACTGTAAAAGGAAGAAGATTATATCGCTTAATAAAAAACTCAAAAGAAAGGTATAGAAAATGAGGAGAATGTGGACTTTGGAGGACTCACATAAGAAGAAAGACAAGAATAAAAATAATTACTTGAAACTGGATTTAAAAATTGGAATAAACAGGAGTTTTCTGATTTCATTACAGCTAATGAGAAATATGGCAAGGATGCTTATGAGAAAATTTAAGAGTTCGTTAAATCCAAAACACTCGATGAAGTCAAGGCTTATGCGTAAGCATTTTGGGAAAGAATAGATGGCTTGAGTGAGAAGGATAAAATTGTTAAGTAAATTGAAAGAGGTCAAAAATTGATTGAATAGAAAACCAATGGGTAAAAATTAATTGAAGAAAAATGCAAACATTTTCATTAACCAAAATATGAACTTGTCTTTACTCCACAACTTTACAACAAATTCAAAAGTAAATATTTCAGTCTAGAAAATGATAAATATCTTATCTACATGACTAATGAAGTTGGATATGGAAATTGGACCTTACTCAAATAATCCATCAGAAAAGAACCCATGTTCAGATTTGATCATGCATTCAAGTGCAAGAGTGAAAACGAACTCAAAAATAGGGTTATATCTTTAGTTAAAGTACTCGATAAAGAAAAAGAAAATAATTCTATGGGTCGTTCTCCTGTTAAAAATACATATGTTGATAAACCAAAAGCTCAATAGGATTCATAAAAAAAGAAAATGAAAAATGAAGAAGATGAAATCCAAGATGGCTCAGAGTCTGCTAAAAAAGTTAAATTGTGATATTATATATAAGTAATTATGAATTAATTAATTGTAAATATTTTAATAATGCTTCAAAATGACGTTGAATATGAATCATTCATAATTTATTAAGATTTTAGAGATAGGACTATAATTTGTTAAATTAGAAAAATTAGGCGGCATTCTCTAAATATTATATTTATTATTATAGTATAGATGTTATAAATTATAATTTTTAGTATTTTATCAAATGACAATTCCTCTACTCATTGTAGTTTAAAGTAAATCGAAAATGCTACTTTATAAGGTCTCCACTGCAGAATCATTTCATTTTATTACCTATTTTAATTTGATGATTCATATTTCCTATTCTTTCAGGAATTATCTCAAATTCCTAACTTGTGATTGATTATATATATTTTAATTTCCAATATTTTTTTGAATTTCTCATTTAAGCTATTAAGTATAAGTTGAATCATATATATTAATGAATTCGTTTGATAAGTTCTTAGGATATCTTAGTTCAATGATCAATTAAGTAATTCATTAAAATGAATTATACTATTAGTGTCAAAACATATCCTACAATTTCTTAGTTGGATATGAATAGCTTTAGAATTAAAGTAGTAATCATGACTCCCCTTCATTAAAGATTTTGCATCTTTATTTTTAATGTGAAATAAGTTTTGAAATAAACAAATCAAAAATATTGTAAATGATATATAATATAAATTTAAATTTTCTAGATGAAACAAAATAAATTATAGAATATCCAGCGTTTAATTAAAAAAATAGATATTTTTGCATCACCTGTTGAACTGATGATTTAAAAGAAGCGTTTGCATTAATCCTTCTTTGGAGCAATAATGACACTATTAATGTTTGGTTGCATAATAACATATATTGTTAACAAATTTGTATAACTAGGAATGAGAAAAGAATTCTAAACACTGTATTCAGAAATCTATTATGAGGAGATACCAATTTATCCATTGACTTCTCAAAATTTCACTTTATAATTCGCATTTCAGAACAACAATTAGAAGAACTACATAGACGAATCAGTTTATAGTGTGAATGCATTTATGGTTAATAGAGTTTAAAGAACGTATGATTTATTTTAGATAGCAGAGTGAATAATAAAACAACTTAAGATGTCACAAAAACAGAGATACCCCTAAGTAAATGTGCTAAGATTGGAATAACTTTCGAGGAGATTGAGGAGTAATTAGATAATGTTGATTTCAATAATACGTATTGCATAGATTGGGAGAAAATTTCAGAGTTAAGTTTGACTGGTACTCCTGATTAGGAAAACTATACTTATATATACGTAAATTTCCAAATATGCGTGAATGATACAACCAATAGTAGTTTTGATTATATAAATAGGCGAGAGTGTGACATGTAAATCGAAGGAAGAAATTCAAGATAAATTAAGGAAGAATTACATTTAATTTTAGATGTCCTCATACAATATTGACCTAAGGAATTATCAATAGCCAAATGTTCCAAAGGTTGAAGAAATATAAACAACTATATCAAGTTAAGTGATGAAAGACATTACTTTATTTATGCAACCAATTACCACCTTGACTGAAGATGGATTATTGGATGAATTGATTCGAAAAGATGCTACTATAAGGTATTAAAAAAGTTAAGAGATTATTGATTTTAACAGTGATGAATCCTTGGCAACGGTTTAGATTAGATTAGCAAATACTGAGAATGTTAGTTATAGAATATATCCAAAATTATAAGATATCTTGGCTTAAGCAGGTGGTTTATGGGAGTTATTGTTGCTTGCCTTTTCAATTATTGTGAAACCCTTTTCTTAAATGTCATTCAAAATGGAAATCATAAATAGTTTATTCAATTTCGAAGGCCAAAAATTAATAGATCAAGATGAATCTGAAAATAAACATAAACGATTTGATAAACTAAATGGGTTTTAAGAGAATATTTAAACAAATGAGAATGACGTTTCAATAATATTAAACTCATTGAAATCAAAAGCAAGTGCAAGATTTCCAAGAGGAAGAGCAAAGTTGAAAACTGTAAAAGTAGATGGAATAAATTCTGCTTAAACTGAAAAATCCTCCTAAGTATTTGCTAACTCTCCTGGAAATGAAAAAATACTTAAAAAAGGAATTAATGTTGCATTCAGAAAGTTCTTCAACGTTGCAACACTTAAATTATAATTTAATCCATTAGATTATTTTAGATATTTGAAGTGTGGGTAATAATGTATTCAATATTTTAAAGGAAGAAGGAAGGAAAGTATAAACAATTAAGTTATTCAATCTCAAAATTAGATAAGTGTCTTGATATCCTCTTTATTATTGACAAGTTACAAGAAATAGATAAATTAAAAATGATTTTGTTATCAAAAGAGTAAGTGCAACTGTTTGATTTCCTTCCTAAGCCATTAATTTGTCTTGATCCCTCAAATTAATATTTAAGTGAGAATTATCAATACTCCTCATTACTAAAACCCTATAAGGGACTAAAAGAAAAATCATTAGAAGCTCAATAAGTACTCGATTAATTACTTGAAAATTTGGACGATCCTATTACTAATAAACTTATTTCGTTGATGGATCCAAATTTAATAAAGTTGTTATAGATATAGCATGATTTAAAAAAGAAGCAAAGCCCAAACCTATTAATTAATGAATTTGTTGAATGATAATGAATTATATTAATATATTGATCAGAATTCTTTATAACGAGGAAGAAATGAAGAAAATAATATATATATTTTTCTTACTAATAATAAATAATCTCAAAGGTGATTCATCATTACAGTGGTGTAACAAACCATGAATTCCTCAACATTCAAACCCTTCTCTTAGGCACCAACCATATCAAGCAACATCAATAATCTCTTGATTGGAATGTCCTTGATTTATGAGGCAATCGTAGCGACTGACTATTCTTACTATTAAGATAATTAAATTTTGTTTTAAGATTATGGTGAAGTGGTCAAGTAATCTTTGATAACCAATTTGATTTCGTCAGGCTTAATGAGATTGGGAACTTTAAAAGCAACATTGAAACAAGAGACAACTTCCAATTATTTCATTATTTGATATTGTGAAGTTGTGCCAATAATAAGGAGTCTACACTAGGACTAAAATTATTAATGCAAAATATGTTACTTTATCTGGCAGTCTCTTGATTAATACTAATAGAGCCTATAAGATTGCATTGGAGAATCTTGGACCGATATCTACGTATTCAATGAGTCTCTCGATGTTGTCAATCAGAATGCATGAAAGTGAGGATTTGTATGCATCATTAAAAATTCTAACCATCTGATTGATAATAGCACCTTCAGTTAAACCAATGAATGTTTCAGGAGATATTAATTTAACATATGGGAATCCACATTCTACTGCCAACCATGCTGCAACACTTGTTTTGCCTGAACCTTGTTCTCCCTCCAACAATACAGAATTCAATTGAGAATTCTTACCAAATCTAGTTTAATCAATTGTATTCTTTAAGATCTTTTGAAGTTTTCTGAATTCTTCACCAAAATCGATTAATCTATTTTTGAGTAGCAAATCAAATTTATTAGAATCAATACCAAATTAAGGTTTAACTTCATCTAAGGCATTCATGAAATCACTTCTTCTGACTGAAAGTTCGTCTTATTTAGTTAATTTCTTTTAGAAATCAAAAATACTCTACATTCTCTAAAATGCAAAAGAGGATGCAGATTTCACTACTGCTTCGATTTCAGCACCTGTATAATTCTTAGTAATTTAAGCTAATTCTTCTAAATTAACATCTTTATCAAGGGCATTGCTCTTTTTGAGATTATCAGTGTGAATGTTTAAAATCTATTATCTACCCTATTCATCAGGTAATCCAACTTCAATATGCACTTCAAATCTTCCTGGTCTAAGAACAGCTTCATCAATTAAGTCTTTTCTATTGGTCATACCAATGACCAATATATTGTTAAGAGAATTGACTCCATCAATCATAGATAGCAATTAATTTACAACATTATCATAGGCTCCTGATCCAGAGTTAATTGATCCTCTTTATTTACAGATAGCATCCATTTCATCAAAGACAATGATATGCAAATCACTTTAATCGCCCTTTGTCTCTTGATCTGCAATAGCCTCAGCAAATAGTTTTCTGACATTTTCCTCAGCTTCTCCTACGAATTTACTGAAAATCTCTGGCCCATTAACAATCTTAGGAGGCTTAGCTTTTAACACTTTAGCCAATTATCTTGCAATCAAGGTTTTACCAGTTCCTGGAGGACCATACAACAAGAGACCTTTGATATGCTTGATTCCATATTTTTCAAGGAAGGCTTATGGGAATCTTCTAGATGAGAATGCTCTTCTAAATATGTTTGCCAATTCTTTATCTAAACCTCCAACTCCCAATTTATCAAATGAAAAATCTTCTCTAAATATACTAGCTGTTTGTGTTGAAGCATTCTTCATTTTCAATTGATTTACTCCTTGTCTGATACTGAATTCAATTTCAGTTTCATCAACCAACATTCCTCCTCCCATAAATTTGACTTGTTATGAATCTACTCCCACACTCAAAACATCAGTACGAGTAACCTATGATATATATTTCATCAACATACTTTAAATAAGTAAGTGTTGCCTTCAAACAAAAATAGCTGAATTTAACCTGCTCTGAAGAATTACCCACTATATGCTCTTTTCAAAAATGGTGCTAAGTCTTCAGAATTCAATTCAAGTCTGTCTAGACTTCCTTATTGTTGGACTATATCTAATTCAACATCAAGAACTCCCAATCTGTATTCTTTATCTTTTGGAAGTGTAAATACTGCCACGTCAATCTTATCTGTGAATGACATTCTCAGCAATTATCTTACGTATTTGCTCCCTGCAATGGAATCGTCTTTGTATCCATTTTCCTAAACTATCTAAAGACTCACTTACTCCTTGCAATTAAAAAACATAGCCATTAATCTATATAAATAAATCGCCCTAAACATTATATCTTTATTTTAATTAAGCATGTGTATTCTTAGATGTATAAAGAAATCCTGTAAATGCCTCCTCTGTTTTATTAAGAGCAACTGGTAGTAGTTAGAATGCCTTTGCTGGAATCATTAATATAATTATTATATTTAATATTACTAATTTTGATGTAATAAAAACCAAGAATGGGCAGGAGTAACCAGAAATTTATATATTAAATAATCGATAATTATCTTGATGATATAATAGATCATTTCTTTTTTATCTATGATAATTTACCCCATCTTTATGCTAGCTTAACAAAGTTACCCATTTTCTAATTGAAATTATGAAATTTAATATACCTTCATGGTTGCGCTTCCATAAAATTCCTTCATCTTATTTTAAATGTTAGGAATGGATTAAGCTGTATTGTTCACTAGCCAAGGATGTTTCAAAATTTTTTCTGTTCCAAATCTCTTAGTTGGATCAACTGTTAACAGACCTTTGATTAGATCCTTAGCTTTAGAATATACTATAATAATGCTTACCTTCATTGCTAATAGTGTCCCAATAAGGAGATGGGAATGAGAACTACCCAGTTTTAATGATTTTAAATAGCTTATCATTATCCTCATCATAAAAAGGTGGAAATCCACATAACCTATTGAATTACATATTCAAATACATGATGTAGAGTATAACACCAACGGACCAAAAGTCAATTGCTTCTGAATATCCATGGCCTGATAGGATTTCAGGAGCAACATATCCAGGAGTACCACATTAAGTCATCATAACTTCATCATTTGTAACAAAACGAGCGAGTCCAAAATCACTTACTTTTAATAATGCTCCTGGGTCTCTGCTTGAAAATAGAAGATTTTCAGGTTTTAGATCTCTGTGCACTATACCCATTTTGTGACAATAGTTAAGAGCATCAATAATGGGTCTCAATGTAGCAGCAGCTTCTTTTTCACTAAAATGATCTTTTTCCACTATTCTTTCGAAAAGCTGAGAGTTTAATTTGAAATATTACTTCGCCTCCAGTCATCAACTCTAATACCATATAAAAATTGGTGTCATCCTCGTAAATTTCATAGAGTTTCACTACATTTGGGTGATCAATCTAGAGATAAACGAAATGTTTTACTTGAGTCAGAATTTCTACTTCGGTTTGTAAGGCTTGTTAGTCTTCATTTGATAAATTGTCTCTAATTAATAATCACTTGAGGAAGTACTTATTGATGATTTTGACAGCATACATTTCTCCATTAGACTTCTTTTTTGCTCTCTTCACAACTCCAAAGGCACCTCTAATTTATTAAAACCCATGGCTTACTCTCCTAAAGTCTTCTCGAAAGTATAAACTTTGGTAATATCATCATGACCTTGCATTTTTAAAAATATTTATGTTTATTTAAAAGAAAAGTTGTCATTATATTTTGCATCTGTGATTTCCTTAACAATAATTGAATTATCATGCGATACGAAAGAATCTCAGATACAAGGGAATCAATTTGTCTTGATCATATATTTGGAGGTTTAAGTTACAAAAATAATAATATATTTATAAATGGATTAAGACAACAAGGAAATAGATGAGGAATAGTTTAAAAAGGAATTCGAGGAAAAGGTCGAAAAACGTAAACAATGGTTATTGGAAGAATTGAAGAGCTGTGGAAAGTTTTTAGATGTGAGTGCAAAGAAATTAGATGATCTAGATGCTTTGACTGTAATGATATATATTCAAATTTATTTAGATTGCTCTCTTTCTTCATGAATGCCAAACTGAACTAACAGTATTCCACATTGGAGCTAATTAAATAACTGATAGAGGATTGATTGACATGTTGACCGGATTGCAATGGCATGACAAATTAAAGGAAATCTACATTGGGAATAATGAAATTACTGAAGTAGCAAAATTGTGACCTATGTCATTAGATTGGTGTTTAAGGTTTGATAGAGATTTCAAGTTGCTTCAAATAATTGAAAATCTTGAGTATGAGTGCTTGTTTAATTGATGATTCAACATTCATTTAACTTTGCTATGCATTGCCAGAATTAAAGAATCTACAGTTATTGCAAGTGCCTGGCAACAATATATCCGATTATGGTAATGAGATTACTATATTTTAATAGGATTGGTGTGCTTCTCCACATTGTTGGCAACCAATTGTCTACCAAATCTTACAGTGGTTCATTTTGGCAATAATCCATTGACATCAAAATCTCTGGTCCCATTCTTTTAGGCCTAGTCTAAAGTATCTCAAGAAATTGCAATTGTGGAATAATCATTTAACCGATAAGGCCATATATGAATTTATTAATGTACTTGAGAGGGAGGACATTGGATTAACCTATGTTGGATTGTAGGATAATGAAATTGAAGAATATGATCTGGTTGAGGATTTGAATGCTCTACTCAAGTAGAATGAACTCATTGACAAGTTGACAGAACAGATAGAACATAAGGAAGAGACTGAAGAGGTGGATGAAGACAAGCAGGTCAAATAGATGATCGAACTTGCTAAATTAGAAGAAATTGAAGAGAAATTGGGACAATTGGAAAAGCTGAATGAACCTTAGGAAGACAGATCGGATGTGGTTAATGAATTGCAAGGGAAATTAAAAACTTAGAAATGGGCTGGAGAGATTGAAGATCCTGAAGATAAAACATTGAAACACTCGGTAATGGAATGAAAATTAAGATTTAAATATTTTTTAAATAATGGTTATCAAAACAGATTTGTGCTCCTTTAGTGAATGGAGAATCTATCCCGGACATGGAAGAAGATTCGTTGCCAAAGATGGCAGACTCTTCTACTACTTGAATTAAAAGAGTAGAGCTTTTAGTGCAAGAAAAGTATTTCAATCCTCAATATTTAGATTAAATCACAAGAAATTCAATGGACTGTTGCTTGGAGAAGATTGAACAAGAAAATTAAGACAGACGAAGGAGCCAAGAAGAGAAGAATCAGAAATCTTAAAGTGCAAAGAGCCATTGTTGGTATTTCATTAGAAGAAATCAGAAGAAGAAGAAAGGAAGATGATAGTAATACATTTCTCTAATGACTACTAGAAACAAGAAAGGCATAAGCTGAATAGGCAGCCAGAGAAATTAAGGACAGAAAGCAAAAGTAAATTGAAGCTTCAAAGAAGAAACCTGCTGCAGCTTAAAAAGTAGCATAAAAGGCAGAAGTCAAAGCTCAATAAAAAGCTTAAAAGGGTGCTGCTAAAACCAACAAAGGCAAAAAGTGATTTTACAATATAACACGTATACAATATTTGGATTATTCAGTTATTTTCTTTGTTCAACCAATAATTTAATTTTTATAATATAATGGACTCAATATTTTACACTCTTCTAGGTATGGGAATGGGATACATTGGATCTCAATTTCTCAAGACTAAAGTCTTCAAAAATAAGTAGAATAAGAATCCATAATAGAATTAACCTACCTAGAAATTCCTACCCTCAACTCCTGACATAAAAAGGCATTTCAATAAAATCAAATCCCTTAACAAATCAAAAGACGAATTGAATTCAATGATCAAATGAGAAAAATCGTCAAAATTTAACCTCCTCCAGAGTAATAGGATACTGATAGTTATATTTCATTACCATAAGATTCAGAAATTAGCAAACCCAATCAATTCAATAATTCTGATCATAACACCCAACCTCAAACTCCGAATTTTCAAAACATAGTCTAAGCCAAATCTAATATTCAATTGTTTGTTACTCCATAATAATTCCAATAAATGATCACATGCCCTTTGATTTTAAAATATAATAAATTAGCGCCTCTTGTAAGTTTCTATGACAATAACATAAGAATAACATCGTCCTCAGACTACTTAATCAATTAGCCATTCTGAATCATCACCATAAACTTGTCATAAAGAAGAATGAGATAAATTTATATAATTTTATTATAAAGTGTTGTTGCATTCTGATACTTAAATATTGATTGATTTTTGTTGTATAATTGATTTAACTTCAATATAAAATTAAATGATCCATTAAAACCTAGTCTTTGGTAATTTAATAACTTCAAATCAATTGGAGTGGCTAGCAAAAAAGTAGAAAATATTACTCAAATCACCAAAGGATATGAATGAAAAAAAAACGAAGCCTATAAGATTATTTAGATCAACAAGTTTTAAGACTGAACAACATGCACTATTATTATCGAATCCCAAAAATTATACAACCAAGAGTCCTATGCTTTTAAAACCACAAATAGAAAAGAATGGCTTAAAAAAGCTTCCTTTTAAAACTAATCCATCTGATGAATTGGGAAAGAGTGAAAAATCAATTACCAGCTCTTAAAGAAGAAGCAGTGCTCCATATATAAAAATTAAAAGAAGATGGAGTTATCTTCAAATACAAGGCGAGAAATATAAGCGTCTTAATAAGAAGGCTCCAAAAAATATTATTAAATATCATTATGTAACTGCAGAAAAAGAAAAAAAGAAAAAACTAAATAGATTGAGAATGTAGTATAGTAATATTTTCTGTAATTAAAGAATTCATTAGTAGACTGCAAAAAAATAAATTTAGAAAACTTAGAAGTAAAACGCTCCCCTTAACTCAATTCATTCGGATGAGACATACTAGAGCAAAGACGTTCGCAGAAGATTAGCATCAAGGTCCTATATTAAATTTAGAGGAATCGTTGAAAAGAAAGATAAACATGCTTGTTTTATTAAGAAAGAGTGCAATGCGAAGACATACTTGTTTTTAGATGCCAAAAAAGAGCGTATTAGTTTCAAAAGAAAAATTATTAAATTACTAAAAATAAATATCTGATAATTTAGTCAAAACTGAAAGTCAAGTTGAATTTTCTCCTGCTTTAGATTAGATTCTAGTATATCAAAGACGAGTGAACTTCACTGATATAAAATAATCATTCAAAATAGCTTAGCAGAAAAAGAAGTGCTTTTTATCTGGTTAGTTTAAAAAACAATCACATAGTATAATCACATCATATATTTCGAATAAGGCAGTAACTTAGAATTCTGAATATTAATCACTTATGTTAAAACCATTAAATTAATTGATTGAGAAAAAGACATAAGCAGTTCGTGAAAAAAATAAAAATCACCAATCTTGGTCAGATAGAAGCTTAATGAAAAGAAGACCGAATTTACTATTAAAATTATAACCTTATTTATCAAAATAAGTAATTGTTAAATGTTGATTCATTAATATTATCATTAATTAATTATTTATTTTAACAGATACTACTATTGTTGTTGATACTTAAGTCTTGTGATTTTGTAAACCTTTACAACTCTGAGAGTTGTTATAGAAATAACTGATCGATTGTTTATTTATATAATATTTTGGTATAAAATTTATTAATTTCAATAAGGAAAAACGAATAATTATTGAAAATTATGTTTGGTACATAGCTCAAATGAAAAATTCATGAAGAGGAATGGAAGTAGGAATATCAGAATTTTATAAAATTGTGTAATAATACGACAATTATTAATATATAATATTTCATATTATAAATTGTCATAAACAGATGATATCAAATTAATTATTACTTGATATCATACAAGTTAAATGCAAAATTCAATAAGTCAGCACTTTATTATTATTTATAAATAATATATATGGGATCTTTTTTATCCCAACCAAACACCCAGAAATCCCATGAATATTAATTTAGTGGTTAATTATCATGTTATACTACTGCCATGCAAGGTAAATCAGTAATTAAAAACAATAGGATGGAGATTGTAAATGGAGGATGCTCATCTGATGAAACCAAATTTTATCGAAAATATTTCTCTATTTGCTGTATTTGATGGACATGGTGGTTCTGGGATTTCTTAATTTCTGGCTGAAAATTTCATGAATGTACTGATCTCTTAACCTGCATTTGAAAAAATGGATTTTATGCAATCACTTCATGACACATTTTTATAGCTAGACGATATGATTAAAAATAATGAAATCAAAAGTATATATTTATAATAAAACACAAAGATACTTTCATAGGTTCTACTGCAGTTGTCGCCTTAATAGCAGATAAAATGCTTTATGTGGCCAATTTAGGAGACTCTCGATGTCTATTGATGAGAGATGATGAAACCATTGAACTCACTAAAGATCACCTTCCAAGCAATGAGTTGGCGCGAATTAGATATGCTGGAGGTTTTGTGGATGAATAAGGTCGTCTAAATGGTACCTTGTCAGTTTCCAGAGCGTTTGGTGATTTTGAATTCAAGCAGGAACCTTTACCTGCTAATTAGTAAATGGTTATAGCAGAACCTGAAATCAGGAAAATCAAATTAAACAAAGATGATCGGTAATTTAATTTGATCTATTTCGTAATAGTTTTCTCTTTTTGGGATGCGATGGTGTATTCGAAACCTAAAACAGTTATAAGGTGATGGAGTTCATCTCCGGGCGTGTGGCTGAGAAACAAGAACCGTCCATTATTTTGGAACAATTACTTGATACTTCCTTAGCTGCTGACACCTCTACTGGATATGGTTGTGACAACATGACTGCTATGCTAATATTATTAAATTAATGAAGGAATTCATTACATTTATACAACTATTATCTTCACTCTATTATCCTTATAGACTTTATATTATCAATTAATTATTTCTATTAAAAATAATTATAAATAAATATATTTCTAAATAAAAATTTACAAATATTTTTAAACAAGCTTCTCCCTTTCTTTTCAATTATCTTATTAATCATTCTTCACTATAAGCTCAGTGAGTTTATTTCTTTTTGCATATTGTTAACCAAATTCTCACACTTGTAGTTTAACAATTTCATTTTGACAAAATAATTCAAGACCTATTTCATTTTATAATATATGTATCATTTGAGAATTTTAATAAAAAAATATGGTAAAGTGTTTATGGTGTTTGAAAGAACTAGGCATTTTCGGAATGCTTTTTCATAAGGCTGTTTGTCTTGAATATTTATATAGCAAATCTTTAGAAAAATTAAGATAGGCAAATTTGGCAGGGCGTATAACTAAGGGACAATATAGAAATGAGAAGCGAAACTTAAGAGAGTATTTTATGCAGAGATTCAAACCGAAAGTGTATGAAGCCTTCATTAAGAGATAACAAGAACAATAATATATTGTAATCAATCCAAACGATTAATCAGTTGCCCTAGAATCTGATATGGAAATGATTTCAAAAAAAGTGTGCATTGAAAGCTAAGAAATATCTTAAAAATCCCAATTCCTATAATCATTTCAGAATCTAATCGACCCTGATTATAATTATAGGGTAAACAACTATTCAGGATCCCAAGATATTTAACCTATGTTCAACTCTGATGACCATCATAATAATTAGGTAGAATTTAATTAACATGATGAATTGAGTATATATTAAATAGAAATCTAAAACAATGGGAATACTCATTAATAAATAGATTAATACGACAATTCATAGGATTAATTTTTTCAACTCCAATTCCAATAATAACAGATTATACAATAAAACGAAGAAAACTAAGAAAACTAAGTTAACTAAGAAAACTAAGAAAACTAAGAAGAAAAACCAGCAAATACTTCCCTTGAAATGAAGGAGGAGGAAAAAGAAAATGTTTTATTTAAACTACTTCAAAAAAAAGTAAAACCAAATAAAGACAAAGTATTTAACGAAACTATTTAAAAAAAAAATACTAAAAAATAAACACACACTAGATCACAAAGTAGAAATATTAAATAGAATTCAATTATTTCTGAAACAAAAGAAGAAACTATGAAACCGAATTCTTATCAAGAAGAATTGGCAACCGAAGTCAAATAAATTGGCAATCGTTTTTTATAAACTAATAAAAAAAATCCTCCCAAATTTTCTTAAAGCACAGATAAAATTAATCCAAAAATAAATCAATCAATTGAAATTTCATCGACAAAAGAACATAAAAAAAAGTAGAAAAAGAACCAAAATTTGATTACAAACAAAACTAAAAATCTATAGAAAACAGAGGACCATTAGAACATTTCTTAATAAGTTCAGAAACCCAAGTAAAGAGAAGTCATAAAGACTAGAAATTAGGCTTCTTCGAGTATTAAATAAAATAAAACAGAGTCAAAGAGTGCTAATAGAAAAGAATAATAGAAAATCAAAAAGAAATGAATCATTAAATTGTGTAATATGCCTATTAAAATAATATAAATTAATTTTGATACGCTAGCTGCTCTAAGTTTGAGAATCATTAAAATTTAAACCTGATATTTATTGATTAATCAAACGTTAAACTTTTCATCACTCACTTAAAATAAATTACCAAATTCCATTCTCCTTTTACTTGCATATTGTTGATCGAATGAATAATCTACATCCAATATATTTGGTTCACCTTTATAATGAAACTAGCTGCTATGAATAGAATGATAATCAGTATGCTTTGAATTCTTACTTCTTTTTTATACTGCTAACTAATAATATTATATCATCTCAGCAACCTCATAATCATTTTCTAGCAATCTAAGTAGTTCCAGTTCTAAAAATGGATGTTGCAATTTGAATGACATTAGCCTTTTAAGTTGAGCTTAAAACTTTTGTAATGGAATCAAATCTTCTTAAATTTCTGGGGTTTGAGTTTCATCATCTTAAGCCTATTAAACTTTAGGGATAACAATTTCTTCACAAATCTAACAATTGTCTTTTTCCTTTACTTTCAACGTAGTTTAAAATTCTTCTTAAATAAATGAAATTTTAGCAGGTGTTTTATCTAGAATTGATTTAAGAAATTTAAGCATATTTAAAATTGTAATTGATTCTTTGTTTGCTATTTTAAGCATATTTAATTTGAATGATGCATCCAATTTTTGACAATAAACCATCACAAGATTCAAGGATTCCATTCTTTACGCAATTGAAGAGCTTTTTTTAAATTAGGGAACTTCTATTT
The DNA here is from genome assembly GCA_905182995.1 of Paramecium octaurelia. NCBI lineage: Eukaryota > Ciliophora > Oligohymenophorea > Peniculida > Parameciidae > Paramecium > Paramecium octaurelia. The sequence goes on from CAJJDP010000066.1 coordinate 334,718, forward strand.
CAGGGAAGTATTTTCTTAACAAACATAAGAAATGTCTTCCATCCGAAAGGCTTTCAATGTTACTTGCCTTCATTGATGGACACTTTTCATTAACCCACCTTAAAAGATCTAATCTTAGACTCATGTACTTCGAAATTTTAACAAAATAAATAATAGAACTACTTTTGAGTTCAATGAATATTTCAGATTTCAAATTTAAACAATATTTGAGTCATAAATGATATTTGATTGAATATACCCAAACTATGAATAGAATTCGATTGATAAGTAAAGTAACTTTAATAGTTTATTGAGATTATAAAGTAGTAATGTATAATTGGTAAATAAAAAAAAACTGAAGAATTATAATACTAATTATTCATTTACATCTTTTTGATGGACCTCTAATTGATATATTAACTAAGCAACAGACCAATTTAATAACATGGTCAGAATTATTGGCTAGCATTAATTTTTATTTGTGGAACGTTTTTCCATCAACCTAATTAAGAGGTAGAGTTTCCTATAATGTACTGTCACAGAAAACTTGTCCTGAATACCCTTTTTTAAATCTTACATGCTAAGATTAATATGTATATTTACTAATTTAACTGAGTTATTCATTTTAATTGGACCTATAAGTACTAAAGGATTTATCCACATTTCAAATGATTAAAAGAATTTTCCTTTTGCGTTTTACATTGGTCTGATCTTATCAATTCTCAAATCCCCTTCACATTTATGAATATAACATCCAGGTAAAGAATGTAATAAGTCTTAGAATTCTTGAGTTTGATATTTCTCGTACTTTTTGGCTTCCTTTCTAAATTACATTCTAGCCCAGCATTATTTTGTATTAAATATAGGTTGATCAATAGTAGATGCTGGTCTGATGTATTTAGTTTTTTCTTGATAGAATTCGGTTTATGCAGGTTAAGGTAGTTCTTATATTCTTTCTTGTTTTTTAGTCTATCTAGTCTTTCTTTTGGGTGCTGGCATTATTGATTTCTTTTTTCGACCAACTCTCCTGCCTTTGGTAGGCTTTTATTTCTTTTATTTGTTAGGATTCTCTTCATTGAGAGATGTGTTTTATTATTCTTCATTTAAAATGTTGTCATCTATTTAATTATCATAAATTTCAGGTTCAAGGATTTGTTATTTTCTGTCACTTTAGAACAACTTCTTATCACTTTAGAATTTTTTATCACTTTAAAATAAAAATTTTTTTTCCTTTTCAAACTAATCTTCTTATTATTCATTTTATTGCTAATATCTTTAAATTATGGCCTCCATAAAGGACTTTTAACAATTTGGTGTTTTAGGCTGATCAGAAATAGATTACCGCGAAACTTTTTAAATTGGGAATTCACAAATTATAGAACTCATATTTATCTTGAGTTTACTATTTTTAGGTTATTCATCATGCTGCTTGTCAACATACCAAGTGTTTCTCTTTTATTTCCCTATTTTTTCATCAAATTCTTCTCTGATATCGTTTGCACTAGCTCTCCTATTATTTTGTGGTTTTAGTGGCTAAGGAGCAGCAATTTAGAGAATTTTATCGATGTCCTATTCCAATGAGTGAGACAACCAAGAGATATCATTATTTTACAGCCATTTGTTCGGATCACTAACCATTCAAAATTACATATATACTATGACGAGCATGGAGATGGATACATAGAACGATATACCTTCTCTCTAAATTTATTATCAGAATCGTCTTATTTTACTTTTTTTCCTATAGATGGTCTCATTTATGTATTTAAATTTAATATTTAACTTATTTCTTATTATATCAAAAGTCTTAGTTAAGAATACACATTCATGATCAATTTTGATATATTTCAAAATCTGACACTCATCTATTATATATAATATTTTGTTTCTTTATTTTGTTGTTAGTTCTTTGACAATTATTTATTTCCTCATCAATAATTTATTAAGTTTATCACATATTTTCTAATATGGTCAGCCATCAGCTTACTGATGTTATATTCTTTAATTGTGTGCATTAACAATTTCTTTGATTCTTGTCTATCTGTATTTAAATTCAATACTTTATTTTAAATTTCAAATTTAATTTAACCGAAATTAAATTATATTATTTTTTATGATTCTCAATAATTCAGATTATTGATTCTTTTTTCATAATGATGTTATCTTGAGAAGTTTAAAGAATTCACATTTCTGTTTTCTTTTTTTTTAGTTCTTTCATCTTCTTCTATATCATAAAATAACAACTTAAATAATATAGAAAATTTTATTCTCTTTTTGCGCCTAATCTAATCTACAAATTTACATTAATTTATTATTAACTATGACAATAATTATAGAGAATTAATTGGTCTCAAAAACATTATTTACTATGGCATTTTCATTTTATCACTATATAAATCCTGTAGTTTTGTCTTATACTATTGCTGATATTAATTATAAGAATGCAAAATAGAGATTCAGATATTTGCCATGCTAATTCTCTAACAATTTCATCATCCAGTTTTTAACAGTAATCAATATATTTCCAAAAAATATTCAAAGAAATTATTGAATATATATTTGTATTAAATAGGGAAGAGGATGATTATAAAAAATTTGAGTGCTCTATTAAGATGATTGCCAAGTTTAGTTACTTATTTGTTATACTCAAAAATGTGATGCATCTATTGCATTAATGATTTAGAATCCTTAAACCATAATCATGAATTTACTACTGCCCTAAGCATACACTTTAATATTTTTATCCATTTTTATACTAAATATCTACCTAATTAACATTATTCCATTTAAAAAGCATAAATTCTAAAATCAATAATTCTATTCTAAAGTTGTATTCTATATTCTTCAATTTTATGTTTTTCAAAAGTTTAGGATATTAACTACTTATTTAAATACATTTGTTATTCCCTTTATTTATATAAAGAACGTCTAATCTCCAAGACAACATTATAAAGGAATTGGTGGAATCACTTAAGGCTTAATCCAAATTAGATTAAATTGATTTAAAAGTATCTCTATATATAATTAAATTATTTTATGGATCAAAAATCTAATTATCTTAAAATTTGGGGTTTACTAGAGGAAACTAAGTAGCAGGAAGTATTATAGAAGATTAGAGCGATTGGAAAAGTGACTAAAAGTAAGCAAATAAATAATGTTTGGTACCTGGTGTTTGAGGATGAAGTGGAGAATGATAGTGTATAAAAACATATCGATTTGATAGGTTGAATTAATATCATGCAGCTACCCCTAATTATAATATTTAATTGGTACAGATTTACCGCCTTAAGATGTCTAGAAATTTGCAAATATATTTTCCTAAAATGATGATGATGAAATTTAGAGAAAGAGACTTGAATAAGAAAAACTTTAGGAAATAGCTAAAAGGTAATAAGAAGATTAAAGATAAAAATAACTACAATAGCAATAAGAATTTTTAAGATAATAAGAAGAATAAAGAAAAAAATAATTAAAGGAGAGAGAAGAAGCTTAGCAAAGAGACGAGGAGTTGAAGTAGAAATTATTAGCTGAAGCTAAACAATAATTGGAGTATTAGTAAAGATTAGTAAATAATATATATATATTTTTTAGTAATATTAAAAAGAATAAGAAGAAAAACAATAAAAATAATAACAGGAATTACTTTAATAGTAAAGAAAAGAATAATAAATAGTATAAGAAGAATAGCTTAGATAAGAATAATTGAAATAAAATTTAATGAAATAAGAATAATAGAGATAAGAACAATTGAAATAAGATTAAATAAGATAAGAATAATTGATATAAGATTAATTAAAATCAGAATAACAGAGATAAGAATAACTAAGATAAGAATAACTAAGATAAGAATAATTAAAATAAGAGTAACTCAGATAGGAGTAATTAAGATAAGAATAACTCAAACAAGAATAAATAAGATTAGAATAACTTCGTTAAGAATAATCAAAATAAGAATAACCCTAATAAAATCAATAGTTCAATTAATAAGCTTTGGACTTGCAAAAAGAAAAAATTAAGGAAGAATTAGCACTTGAGTTTGCGAAATCTTAATTCTAACAAAAATAATAAGCTGAATAAAGAGAGTTGGAATAAAATAAGGCAATCTAAAATTTGATGAATAAAATTACAGAAACAGAAAGTCAATTGAAAAATTTAAAGGATTAATGCATTTTCTAATAAGACACTTCAAATAAATATCAAAAAGAAATATAGGATCTACAAACCTCGTTAAACCATGTCACACAATCAAGAGACAATGTTATAGCTAAGTTTAAAGAATTATAATCAAACGAAGGAAGCACAGTCACTCAAGAAGATATGGTCTTTTTGGAATAGTAATAGTAATAATAGTAGCCCTAAACAGCCTAGAATGTGTTGTTTAAGTTTGAATTTTGGGTTGTCTTAGTGGGTGCTTGGGTCTTAAGTTAAGTAATAAATTTCTTCACCTGATCCTGAAATGAAATATGAATTATCAAATATTAAGTATTAATTAATTATGAAACAGTAAAGCGATAGTCTGTTTTTCCAATCCTAATTATATGTTGCAGTTTTGAATGAACCTTTGACTATCTTATAGTTTTTGGAAAACGATGAAAACGAAAATTAGAGGCAATCAAGTCATTAGGATAAATTAGAAATCTCTAATAAAAGTGAGAGGAAAGAGAATTCAAACAAAAGTAGACTTTAGCTGTAATAATCTAGTTTATAGTACACAGAGAAACAAAGAAAAATCCTTATGGATCTGGTTGGGCGAATAAAGTATTAGAAAAACAATTTGGTGTTCATTTATCGTAAATTACATAAAGAACAGGTCCAAAATGGATTATAAAAAAATTAAAACCTGCAGAAGCAAATGATTATAAAGAATTTCATCGTCCTCGTTTAGTGAAAGTACATCAGGCATTTACATGACTTAGGATTTCTTATCCCAGGAGAAGAAAACTAGATAAACAGCCTCGAAATCTTATAGAAGGAGAATCGATAAAAATTATCAAGAGTAAAAGCAATCCTTAAATGGAATTTCTATATTTGATCCAAATTTCTAAATAAATTCGCAGTAGTACAATTTATGATTATATTTAATAATTAATGGAGCAACTAAAAGTTCTAATTTAAGAAAAATATAAAGGAAGTCCTCTTTTAATTGGATTACAAGGAATGCAAGGCGTTGGTAAGACAACTCTTGGAGTTCAAATGAAAACCCTGTTCTCATCATTGAATATTCAATTTGATAGTATTAGCATAGACGATTTTTATCTGAGTTATGTAGATTGGGAGAAGTTAGATAAAACAAAATACAAATATAGAGGACCTCCAGGAACTCATGATTATCAAATGATAATTAAGACACTAAAATCATTTAAGGAGGGTAACAGCATTGAGGTACCAATTTTCGATAAAAGTCTGCATAATGGACAAGGAGATAGAGTAGGATAAAAGACAATAAAGTGCTAGGTTTTATTATTCGAGGGATGGTTTGTTGGTTATAAGAGCAAATGTTTATAGGAGTTTAAATAAAAATAAATGGCAAAATTACAATTAAATGGAAAAGATTATGATGAGAATTTGGAAGTTTTTATTAATGAATAATTGAAACTCTATGAACCTGTATGGGAATAGTTTGATTTATTAATTCAATTGAAACCTAATCCTTTTGAGTTAAGTTTAAAATGGAGATTAGAGGCAGAAAAGGAGATGAGACTAAAAACAGGAAATGGAATGAGTGATGAATAGATTGTTGATTTCGTAACATTTTTTTGGAATTGTTTACATCCATTAATATATAATGAATTGAATTGTGATTTGGTTATTGAGGTGAACGAAGCAAGATAATATAAAGTTTTATGATTAAAATTTATTATAAAATATATATATATAAGTTTTCAGTATGGAATTTAACTTAAGAGTTGTTTTGGAGAATGGATTTCCTCCTCCTAATTTTGCATTGTATTTTCATCCTATAAGAATTATTCTTACCGTGATGCTAATATTTGCATTTTCTAAATTGCTTTGAGATGATTTTTTGGCATCCTCAATTATTCTATCATATGGTTCAAATCTTGGAGATTGAGATTTGGATTTTGAACAAATTCTATGACTTACTTTGGACAGTAAGCAAGATTATGAAATGGCAGATAAGTAAAAGACATGTATTCGTTAAATATATATTTATAATATTATAAAAAATTGATCAAGGGTCAAATGAGCTATTGGGTATGTTTATTTTCAATTTCTTTTTGATCATTCTTTAATAACTTTTTTAAGGTTTTTATTCCATTTAAGTTATTTCTATATGAGTTGAATTATTGAGTTGTGTCTTTGGGATCTATTAATGTTTTTTTCTTACTATAAAGTACAATATCCCAAGTAGAATTATGGAAACTATTCCAATTAATATGAGTATTATGTAATCTTAGTCCATAAACAAATTTAATAAATAAAAAAAATGAAACTACATTAATGTTAAACCAACTAGCCCAACAATGATATCATCTTTGGTCATAGAATTGGCACCAAAAAGATAGTCGCTGAGAAACAATAGAAATTACACTCTATCCTAATCAGCCTAGCTCATTAAACATATCTGATAATTGCCCAGAAGCAAGGAAGATAATTATTTTCATGAAGCCATTAAAGCCAATGAATAAGATGACCTTTTTCTTGAAAAGTATTCCTGCTATTCATAACCTATTTAGGATAAACACTTTCAAGATCTAATAAGCATTGATTTTAACTAAATAACGATTTTAGGATGATAATAAATTCGCCGATCTTCTTGAATATGTTCCTGAAGAAAAAGAAAATGATAAAAAAATTCAAAAAAGAACTTGAATCCTATATTGATAGATATGCTACTGTCAAAAAAGGTCCTGCTCCAAGACGCCCATAATTTTATTATTTTATTTGATTATTAACATTACTTTTACAATTATGTTCAATCCAAACAGCATCAAAACCTTAAGGACTATGAGTGCATCCTCTCAACGTTCTGCTTAAAACAAACAATTAATGGAAGAAATCGATTCTGCAATTGAAGACTTGAGAGAATGGAAAAAGAATGAGAATCTTGATTTGAAAAAACAATTAATGGAAAACTAACAAACAAATAAAATCATCTATAAAAGTGGATATGAAATTGATGAAGAAGAAGAAGAAGACACTAGATAAGAAGAATTACTATAATAATAAGCAGATTTAAATAAGAAATTGTAGAAGATTAGACAAGAATATATGAAGGAATACCTTAAAATTCCAAAATATATGGCAAGTGAATAAAAAACATAAGAAGTAACACAAAAATTACAAGAAAGCTCCCAAAGATTAGAAAATTTAGAAAACTACCCAATTAATTAACTTAATCTTAATAAACTTGATGATGATATCCTGCTCAAACTTACCTAATGGAAAGCATAACTAGCTGAATTAGATGAAATTTCAAAAGAATAAGAATCTGTACAATAAGATCCATAGAGTGATTAGAATGAGCAGGTAACAGCAAATTTGAAATAAAAAATATAATAAGAATTGGATTAATATTAAAAAGATGAATAAAATATTTCAAAATAATAATTACAATAATAAGAGTTTAATTAGCATATAAAATAAGAATTAAATGATCTAGATAAAGATTTTGATGAAATAGATTCATTATTAAATTAATGCGGAATCAAGTGAATCATTTTTTAAATCAATTGAATATTTTAATTCCATCATCTCAAAAGGAACAACATCAATTTTTTGTTCATTAACATTTTGCAAGAACTATTCATATTATTCTTTCCATTTTTTCATCATATTGTACCAACACTAAGTAATATTATGTGATAATACATCTATTTATTCTCTCCTATTACTATAAAAGACATATTATTTCTCTTAATTCTTGATATTAACTAAAGTTAGAACTTTACCCTCTTTTTGGGCAATTTAAATTTTATACATTTTGAGATTGAGTATTTCTGCTGGAATCTCTCCATTACTATAGGCTTTTTCACTATCATAAATGTATATTGTGCCCTCTGTCAAAATTAGAAAGCAATCTGATGATAAAAAAGTTCCTTGAACTGCAAATTTATCTTTTAAATAAGGCTCCATTTGATTGTTTTATTGATATTAATCATAATTTCAATTTATTTTAGTCTTATATTTTACACTTGTTTTTTGGTTACTTTATTAATTAATTTGTTTATTATTCATGGAATAAAAGGTATTACATTTAGAAATTTAAGAAAGTGTTGATTTTCTTTCCTATGGCTATTCCAGCTTCAGGGAAAACAGTCTTATTTGAGAGCATTGAATAATATTATAACGAAAAACATGAAGGGAAAACAAAATTGTTTATAGTATCAAGTGATTAAGTCTCATTACAATTAATGAATGAACATATTGCTGCTAATCCAAACGCTTCCAAAGAGGACGCATATTAAGGAACAAGAAAAAAATATAGAACGAGATATGATAATGAAATAAGGGCTGTGTGTTAAAAAGCATAAGGTATTCATTTCTTTGATCTCTACTAGCTTGTGAATAACAATTCATCGTTATCATTTTTGATAAAAATCATCCTGAAAATGCTTTGAAAGGTCCTTTAGACATAGTTAAGGACTATTTTTAATAGTTTACTTCAATCGGATTGATTCCCAAAACTGGTAAGCCTCTTGGAAATAATCTGTTTTCAATCACTTATTTAGTATCATGCGTTCAAAGGGCTATTAAAAGAGAAAATCATGAAACTCTGGTCGGTAATAAAGAAAAAGTGGCATCCGTAGTTTTATTCTTTTTCACATTTTTTAACAAAGTTTAAGTAATGATATTCTAATTATACTTAGATTGATAAGTTACCATTTAATAAAGTGTTTTACGTTCCTTTTACAAATGAAGATGTATAGATGGATTAAGTGCTCAGAGAAGAAGCTCTTGAATGTTTAAAAATTATTTAAAGAGAAAGATTTCCTGAAGATATTTAAAATAATTGTAAAGAAGCGCTATAGAAGTTTATTGGAATTTGCGAAAAGTATAACTTAGGGTTTCCCGATAAAAATTTGTAGAGAGAAATTGTTTGGAAAGAGATCGAAACAGTGGATAAATGATATATTACAATCACAAATATAACAGTATAATTAAGATAATTAAGTTAAATTATTGTTAAAGTATAGAAATCAAGACTATTATTACAAAATAACATTAAATGATTGCTAGCATCTTCAACTTGACCAGGATCATATTGATTAGATTTATATAAATATATATCTGATGAAAAAAGACATGCTTAAAAAGTAACGAGTTTATAGATGTAATGATGATATTGATCCGGAAATTAAAATTATGAGAATAATTCAAATAATTTTAGAAGCCGTCTCATTAAATTGCTTTTAAAAATAAATGCTGCTAAATAATATCTTGATCAAATTTTATAAGATATTTCATTTATATAATAAAAGCTAGTAGGTTAAAATAAATGACATGAGGGATGTTGATTAGGTTGAACATACTGATGAAACCTTCAATAATTATAATGACATTTAAGCATCTATACATTTATTAGAAAATTCAAAAATTCATTACGAATTTACTATGATGAAAGTCACTTTGAATTTGATATAATATCAAAATACACAATATATTACTTACATTTTTACGACAAAAATTTATACTATAAAATTATTAATTAAATTTAATTGTTGAATGCAATAGTCTACAGATATAGATGTTTAGAGAGTCAAAGCAAAATAAGATTTATAATCTGTAACATATTTGGCTTGAATAAGATATATGTATTAGTTTCTCTATTTATGGGATTTTGCTTTTTATTTAATTCAAATGTTTGTTTCGGATGGGACTACAAAATACTTATAGTGTATGCTTGCATAACACAATTTGCCTTTATGATTTCGAAATTACTCTCTAGTAAAGGGTACATCTGGTACAATATTAAATTAGGATCAATTCGTATTGTTGTTTTGCCATCATGGAAAGCACATTATTAATTACTTATTTATTGGGAATAGTCTATAACAAAGAAGTTTCTCCAATTAATATCAACTTCATTAGTTACACTCTTCTGATACTACAATTTCTCATACTAGCAATAACCGTTCTGATAAGTAGATAGAGCATTGAGGGCGAAGGGCATGATTAATCTAAACAAATCTAAGAAATAGTACTTATTATATGATGTTAGTTAGTCTCAGCAATCAAGAGCATAGGCTCCTTATAAATTGTTTTTGTAAGCTTGAAATGGAGTAATTAAATTAATTGGTGCTGGATGCAAACCTTAGTGATTATATGGTTCAGCATAGGTACTATGATATTGATTGAAATATGTTTATTTATTGATTTTGTGATGAAGTGTTGTAATCCTTAATTAGAAAATAAAAAGTAAATAAGTAAGAGTATAATAATATAAGTTTATGGTAGTATGTGGGTGAACATAGTATTCATTGGTTTTATCTCGACCTCTTTGCTAACATTTTTGGGTTTAGGATTATTGCTCGATTATAAGATTTCTTAAATCAATTTGGGGGGAGTAATATCAACAATAATATATTACATGCTCGAAACATGCTTTTATATAAAGAACAAGGAAGATTTAATGTAAGGTTATCCATTAAAATTAGCTCATTTCTAAATATTTCAGAAAATTAAACTTTGTCCTAGAGTTAAGAAATAAATAATGATTAAACAAGTTTTAAGGAGAGAATAAAATAAATACATAGATTAAGTATAAGCCAAATTCCTTAATTTATGATAAAATTATCTGCCACTTATTATAAGAAAACGGAGTTAATTGATTCTAAAAAGTAATAGATTGGTTCAGTATTGTCTTAAGATAAGAAATATAGGTCAATCAGTTTTTCAGAGATCAAGAAAAACAACGTTATTAAAAAGTAAGCATCTTAGGATTTTGATGAAGAACTTACAAAAAGGTTTGACCATTTATTGTCTTCTCCTCGATTAAAATTGGAAGTCAGTGAAAGTATGGGTGCTGAATTGTCTAGTAGAGGACAACCAAAATAGATATAACTTTGTTTGATTTGCTATGAAAAAGAGAGCAATATGATCAATTAACCTTGTGGTCATGGAGGATTTTGTTAGGAATGTTCATAATAAATGTTGTCCAAGAGCAATATGTGTTTGTTGTGTAGGAAACCTGTGACTCACACATTAATAGTTTAAAGAGTTGAAAATCGGGAAAGCTTAGTTGAGGTTGTCGGTATTTTATAGGGTGAAAAGAAGTAATGATAATTAAATTGGTTTTAAATAATTTTTATAATATATGAATAATAATAGTAATATTTTCAGGCCACCATCATGTCACAAAGTATAAACTCCTTAGTTTGCCAAAGAATAGTAATAACCCAAAAATGCGAAAGGAAATAATAGACAAGTTTTTAGAAGTATTCTATTAATATGAAAAAAACAATAGTCTAGACATTTAAATTGAGTCCAAATTTCAAGAATAATCTAAGTTAAATGCCATCTACCTAAGATAGTACATAAATGGTTAAGTTTAGCATTGGAATAGCGACTGGCTGATCAGACTTCAGAAATAAAATTACTTTAAAATCAAATAGCAGAGTTAAAGAAATAAAATGAGCTATTAGAGTAAAGATTGAGAAAGGCCAATTCAGTACTTCTTAAATTAATTTTAGACTGTTTCTGATTATTGGATTAAAGTTAAAGATACATAAACTAAACTCCAGCAGGTGTCAAATAAATTTCGAAGTAGCAGAGACAAGAAAAAAATGTATAAAAGGAGAATAATAGATGCTTTGAATTACTTTTATGGTAGATACACAGATGCCTAATGTAAGTGAAATAATGAAAATAGAATAGAATGCTCCATTTTTATAATTAGAGGAACTAAGATAAATTTTACTACAATTAGGAATGCATGAATCCATTGTCTAAGAAATGCAATATTTAAGTCAATAAGCTCAAAATTAGTTGAATGTTAATATTGACAATATGACATATGAATAAATTTTAAACCTACAAGAGAGAATTGGGTATTTTCTATGTTCAATATTGCTAGTCATCAAAATGTAGGATTAACGAAATTGCAAATAAAAGAGATTCCGAAAAGAACCAAAGAAGCACATGACAATGTGGAAGAAATGTAAAATATTTTAATTCTATATATGAATAGCTGCACTGTTTGTTATGATCCAATATAAACTGGAAATGTATATAGATAACTACCATGCAATCACATTTATCATTCAAAGTGTATAAAAGCGTGGCTCTTGAATCACAAAAAGTGTCCAGTCTGTAATATAGAAGTGATTCTTGGTTCTGAGTAACATGAAGACCATAATCACTAACAAACACAATGAATTAAGTATATGAATTATTATTATAAAGACTTATAATAAATCAATAATCTTTATTCAAGAACTGATATCTTCATCTTCGACCTTTTTGGCAAATTCCATTTTGAGATCTTTGTAGAATTGAGTTAGATGAACATTAGTGATAGCAACACTATTAGATATTGATTTAGGTTGATTGGATTGCACTGGCATCACATAGATAATTTTATTTTTCAATGCCTTTATATACTGAAGTATGGGGAATGTGATATTGTCTGCGTTATCTTCACAATCAGTAGCAGTAAGAGCTAAAAGTTAGATTCGATCGCTAAAGTAATTGTTTCCCCACCAGAGTTCAACTTCATCATCAAAGTTCTTGTCCATAAGACAATTCAAAATGATTGTAGTTTCAACAAGTAACTATGAATTGTAATCACAATAATTTTACTTGAATTGTTTCTTTTTATATATATTCTTTATTAGTAATTGTATCAAGATTGGAATTTATATAATTTACATATTCATTTCTGTAATAATCAAGTACTATAGACTTTATCTTTAAAGCTTTTTCAGTAAAATGATTATAGCTTCGTATTATCAATTTTGATTTGGCCTCTATCCTGTCAGCCAAGATTTCACACGAATCCAACTGAATTTATTATTTCTCAATTTGTTCAGCTAAATAAGATTTGATGGGCTTAGTTCTCATTGTATTAGCCAAAGAAGTACTTTCTATGAAGTCAATCGCTTCTTTACTGGTACTCTAACTTTGAAGAATGTACTCCTGGTTTTTTATTTCTATTCTTTTGTCAACATGATCATCTTTTTGTTTAGAACATGAAAATCCCATTTTATATAGTATTGATATTATTTATTGTTTTTTAAATCAAATTTATCCCATGTAATCCCAAAGGTTATCCTTGTCACTATATCCAGGAATGGCATATTCATATAAATTCGGAAGAAAGTTCTCTTGTGTGGTTTTGAAAGGAGGAAATATTTTATCAATTGTTAGCCTAAATGCGTCATCTAAATCTAAATCAAACGCTTACTTAGCATTCTAGGAATCAATTTTTATAGAAGTGGACTACTCTCTTCAATACAAGGATTAGTATTGATCTCAATTAACCAAATATGCCCATTTTTATCAACCATAAAATCGTACCCAAATATTTCAAACTAGAAATCCTTGCGATCTAAAAATTAAGGTACATATATCAACTGTCACGCAATTTAGAACTAGCACAATAAATCGTTTAGTGAATCAATTCCTTCATTCTAAGTACAATTCCAGCTGAAGTCACTTTAGTATTTCTCTATTAATTTAAATAATGCTGCAAATCTTAAAAGCTTAATTGATTTCCCAATTCGTATTTCCCATAGCCAGGATGATTCTTTTATATAGCATTATTAGTCAAATGAATATACAAGGATTTTAGATTATTAACATCAAAATGTTCACTAGCTAAACGCAGATATCTATAATTATAATAGATTTGTTCTACCCTTCCTTAAAAAAATAGTATTTTGAAGTATGATCAATTAGTACCCAAACTCGAAAATCGAATTTTCGACCATTATACAAAAGAGGCGTTTCTAAATACTTTTGTAAAACTATAATGCGATCATTACAACCAGATTAATCAATTGTAAAACTTATCTAAGCCTAACCTGATTCTTTCTAAATGAACTATATAGTTTACTTTCATTAGAGTCTGGATAAGTAATTGTAACTCCTCTTGCTCCTTTTGAGGAACTTTTAGTTTTTTAATTGGCACTTCTAATTTTACAGAATTCCTCTACTTAATTTATAAACACCTTTAAATCAGAGAATAATTAGATCCCTCTTCCTCTATTAAGATCTGGTGGTTTCAATAGCCACACATTCTTTTAATTGCCTTCTTTCTTTATTTAAATGAAATAATCCACAAATTTCTTTAGATCCCATTAAAGTGTCATTGAATCCAAATTTATTGAGAATGTTATTGGTACAAAATCATCCATATTCTTATTAATTCTTTAACAATGCATTTTTAGATTGTCATGTAATTTATTTTTGTTTGATATTTCATGGTGATGTTCCAAATGATTTATGCAAACTTTCTTCTATGAAAGATTAGAGTAATTAAATCCCTTATTCGATTGTTTCCATATAAAATTCACACTACAATTAATTATCCATAACTTACTTAAAACTTGTCTATTATTCTGCAAACCAACCTCGTCCTTATAAGATCCTCCTAACCAATGCACCGTTATTTCCATTCTCACAAAAGAACTACCTGATTTTATAATTATCATTACAACATATTATGTAGCAAACGTATTTTTCAAAAAAGCAGTTCTTGGTATTCTTTGCACTGAAGATTAAGGCCTTTTTCCTTCTGCTTAACTGCTAAGTTTACGCTTTTCAATTGATTATTTCCTTTAGAATTAAGTGCTGTTGAACAAACCAATCTTAGTGAAACCTTCTGGAGTATGTTATCGAGGTTCCTTTGGACTGTACTTTAATTGAATAGGCTCCAATCTTTATTATTGTGCATCATACCTATTCTCTTTGAATTTCATTGCTTGCAAGAACATATGATTATTATTTATATAAAATTATCACAAAAATATTCCTCACTAAACTACTTGTCTTGACTGTAAATATTCTTACAAGTACTTTTACTCATACATAGGATCCAAAACTATATTAGGAATCTCCACATTCTTTCCAGGCGCCACTGTTTATGGATTGTAATTCCCATTAAAATACTCCAATTATCTGAACATCTTTTCATGCTGAATATATGTTCTCAATCTTATATTTTCTGAATGTAAAAATGCATTTTCTTATTCCAATTGATCTTGTCTATTTCTTAACAATTGATTTTCTGCAGTTTTCTATTGGCATAGTTGATACAATGCTTGATTTTATGTTTCTGGTATATCATTTCTTTATTACACTAATAAAGAAGTTATGTGTTATCTCTCTTCACTAATCTATTGCAAATGATCCTTCACATTCAATCCTAAATTAACCTAATTAAATACTGAATTGCTGATTTAGCTTATTTTACAATTCTGAACATTCTAGTTCCTTTTATCGATAAAGCTCCATTAAATTCTGATATTTTTAATTCATCTCTTATTATTCTAATGCATTGCTATCCACTAATGCAGTCAAAGTTTCCACCTCGTCTACAAGAATTTATATTCTTTGCAATAATTTCTAAACTATGTCTTCTTGTGGCATGAATCTGTTAATTTAATTATTAAATAAATATTAATAATCACTATTATGTAATCTTATATAATTTTAGTGTTTCTAATAACCTAAAACACTTCTTAAAATTATTAAAGGCAAGTGATTAACTTCAATAAAAAGGAACTTTCTTAGTAATAAATTTTATTTAATTTTTAATCGTAATTAAAATAAATAAATTTATTTACTTACTAATAGCATTCTAAAATCAAAAACAAAAATCAAATGTTTCTTTGCTATATCATCTTATTTCAAAAATATAAATTTTAAATGGGCTACTATAATTACAAAACCTAGTTTATTATTCTATTTTATCAAAATTATAATGAAAAAGTAACAAAAAATTATTCAAAAATTCATCCAAACAACATATCTATATTACAATTTAAAATTAATCTTGCTTACAATATTACTCTTTTAAATCTATAATTCTTTCATGAATAGGTTCCTATTAAATATCTTTTATAAGGATTATCATTTATATTGAAATATTAAACTAAAGTCACTTCATCAGGTCTTCAACACTATTAACTCTTAAATTATTTTAATTTCAATGGTATAATTTGGCATTTAACTGATATACTACTCTCGTCAACTCAAGGAGTTAAACTGCTAATTTGAGGATTTGGATAATAATTTCCATCAAAATCTCCCCTTATCAAATCATTCCGAATTTATAAACATATTTGTTTCCTCAAACGGTATTTAGAAAAAGAAAAGGTAATTTATAACTTGTTTCTTCCTTGACTTTTCTATCTTTTTATTACGTTATTTTTCTATAATAATAAACAGCTATTATAAAATATGTGTAATCACAAAATAAATCTGACTGCTCTAAATTTATTGATGTTAATTAATATAAAATAATATTTGGATTAATTTGTATCTAAAAATTCTATTATTTGGAGGAAAATTATAATCAAAAAATATCACACAAAATAGCAACACTGTTACTATTGAGTATTTCAATATTATAATCCTTAGTTAAGTAATTAGAATAGATTATTTAGATCATAGACAAGTTAATTATTTTTATTTTATGTCGATCGTATTAAATAATTAGAACGATTGAATTGGCATTTATTGTCAAAGATTTATATGGTAGACACATGGAATTGAATAAATTTAATATTATTTTATCAAATATTAATAATATTACTCCATGAATTCTATGAATTTGGATTCAAAGGAATATTCAGTTGAGAAACATTGGAAATATATATATGTTGTGATACTCTTCTTCTCTTTATGTTCAGCTTCAGTCATACCTATAATTTACTTATACTCTCCAAAATGTAGACACCATCCAGCATAAATTGTTCTAATATTATGTAGGATCTCTTATATTTTAGGTATATTGGAAATGATAACATGCTATTAATGGTTTTTAGATAGTGTTCATTTTGAAGAGTTGATTGAATTTTTGAACAAACTCATAGGTTACAATAAAATAAGAGAATATTATTTATTTGGTTAAGGTGAGATATCTGATGAAACATTATGTTCAATAAATTAGAGTCTCATATTCTTTGGATTCTTAGCACAACTAAACTATTATGCAATTCTAACATTAGATTTCATACTAACCTTAACGAAACCCTTCTGGAATACTAAAATGAAATTGCTTACATATAATTTAGGCGCATGTTTAGTGACAATAACTATGTTTTGTTTTGTAACACATTCTCTTCAAGGAAATTGTCACGGAATTAATACTAGGAAAGTTTCTGAAGTCCTTAAAGTCTAGTTGCTGGTAATAACTATACTATTAGCGATATCATTTTATGTGGGTAAAAAGGATCTTAATAGAATGAATAAAATCAATATTGACGTTAAAGAAAACAGGAAGAAATTGTTTTACAATCATTTAGTATACTAATTCATTAACCAATTTAGTATTTATTTTTCACTCTGTTTATACTGTGGAGTTTGCCCTAATTAATTGCCTTATTAAGTAAATATGAAGCAGCACAAAAAATATTGAATAGAATCTATATAGCCATAATGTTATTGCATCGTATCACTATATTTTATAAAGCTAGCAACCATTTTGTTATAGATTCGACTTCGAGAACCTTACTTTAGGAGTAGATTTTTACTTTTACTTGCAACAATATTTTGCAGAAGGAGGTGGAAAGAAAACAAAGAGTATAGTATATGGATGATATTATAGTAAAAATGTTGATGATAGCATAATGGAGTAATGTTAACTCCCACTTAACAAGCTAGTTTAAGTTTAAACTAACCAAGAGACAGTTTCTAATATTTTAAGTTCAATTCTGAAAGTTGTGAGTTATGATGAGAGAATTACAGATTTACATCAACAGTGTAAATACAAGAGGTAATTCAGATTTTCACCTGATAAGATGGATTAATTTTAAATTAATTAAGAATCTCCTTTATTAAATTCAATAGATTACTCATTTGAATTAACGTTGACATTTTAAATCTAAGAGTATGCTCCAGCAATATTTTAAGATATTAGAGTGAAAAATGGCATTACTTATGAATAATTTCAAAAATCATTACGACTAGATTATAATTAGGATCAAATCAAAAATACTTAAGAATCTCTAGGGAAAAGTGGATCATTCTTCTTCTATACTTATGATAATGCTTTTGTATTGAAGACAATTAAATAGTCAGAAATTAGGCTAATTTAAGAGAGTATGTTATTGTGTAAATTTTATAGTTTTGGAAGACTATTATAAATATATAGTTAACAATTAAACATTCCTGGCTAAATTTTATGGAATGTTTTCAATTAGCATAGAAGGCTTCTCTTAGATTCATTTATTACTTATGGAAAACATATTTTAACAAATACCTGATCAAAGAGTGGTTTATGATTTGAAAGGGAGTCTTGTGAATAGGAAATAAAGTGTCAAATGCAGTCAAGTTGTTGATCTTACTAGTTCTTATGCATAATATTTACCTTCACAAGGAGTTTTAAAGGATCAAAATTTCATTAAATCTACAGACATATTTATTGAGTTGAATTAATAAAATAGAGATGCTTTGTTTACAATTCTGAAGGAGGATATTGAATTCCTACTTAAAAACAATATCATGGACTATTCCTTGCTTATTGCTGTATGTAACTCTAAGATTTAAGACGAAAATCGCATATACTGTAATAGTATGAAATGCTATTGCTTTGGTCTAATAGATTATACATAGCAGTTCACTCTAACAAAGAAATTAGAGTCCTTTTACAAGTTTTATCTTAAAAGAAAGGGTTAACATATTTCATGTGTTGATCCTTAATTTTATAGTTAAAGATTTATTTCATTCATTAATAGTATAATAGCTATTAATGATTTTGCATGAATTATTAATTTTGTTTTTATATATATATATTTTAGGATTATCAATTTTCTTAAAATGACAACCATTAATAAAGCTACTTTAGGAGGAGGATGTTTTTGGTGTATAGAAGCTGTATTCAAGAGAATTAAAGGAGTTAACGAAGTCTACTCAGGATATGCTGGAGGTGCAAATAAAAATACTGCTAATTATAAAGATGTATGTAAAGGAAATAGTGGACATGCAGAGGTTGTATAAATCACTTACGATGAATCAAAACTTAAATATTATGATCTTCTAACTGTGTTTTTTAATTCTCATGATCCCACTACCTTAAATAGACAAGGCAATGATCAGGGACATTAATACAGATCAATTATTTTTTATCATAATGAACAATAAAGATTAATAGCAGTTGAGTTAATTAAGGAGCTAAGCAAATCGTATAAAAACCCTATCGTTACAGAATTAGTCCAATTTTAGGATTTTTATAAAGCAGAGAATTACCATTAGGATTATTATGATAATAATAAAAATGAAGGATATTGCAAAGTGGTGATTAAACCAAAGTTAGAAAAAATAGTCAAATTATTCAAGGACAAACTAAAGGAGGGAATTAAATGACAATAATAATATGTCTGAATTTTAAGATATTAATTATAATTATAAGGTTCTATAAATTACTTAATATAACAAATAATAGCAAATAAAAATTTAGTGAACATTCATTTCCAATAAGATTAGATATCTACGACAATTAGAGTCATATTATCTTTTTTATAGTTAGTATTTTTGGAGGCTGCTTTGTCCAAGAGATATTATGCTAATTAATCTATTTCCTTTCTATTCCAATTTTCAATCAATTGTTTTAACTCATCGTTTTTAATAATCTAATTAAGTTTATAATCTTACATCCCAGAAACCATCAGATGCCAAAATCAAGTATTTATCTTTTTAATCTATTTGATGTATTTTGATTTCAGGTATGGCAATCAAACCAGCTTGTATATGTTTTTTATCTCCAAATGCTCTGGTTACTGCTAATTCTCCATTAATCCTTGGGATAGAACTAAAATTAGTAGATGAGAATACTGTCTGTCTAGAATAGTTGCCATTTGTTCCACACGTTTGAGTTCATCTTCTCTATTAAGTTTATGCTCAAGATTCAATTTCTTAATTTCACAATCCTCATTGATTAAAACGCAAGCAGAATCCCCCAAATTGACAATATAGAGATCTTTATGCCTATTTATAACACAAATTGCAGTAGAACCCCCTTGCAACTGGTTTTCTTATTGACAATCAAGGATGTATTGATTCATTTTCTCAAAACTATTTATAATTGCCTTCTCCAAATTATCACTGAAATTGTTTTCCTCTTATAAGTATTTATGTAGATTATTTTCGAGAATAGTAGACACAGAATGACCGGCATGACCATCATAGACTGCATAAAAGAATTATGCCTCTTTGTTTTGATTAAGATTGGGAATGGCAACAAACTTAAATTAAGAAGATTTAGTACTCTGTCTTCTTGATACTTCCTACCACACTTAAGTTGAGCCACATCAGCAACTGTCTTTCCATTATGTGAAAATTGTAATGACTAATCTCTAACTATGAATAAATTGAATAATACATGGGTTCATGGAAAAATATGTCTGTTTGTTACTTCCAACCATCAGAAGAGTGAGTGCTTTCAGGTTAAACATCAGCGATTGCAACATTTAACTACAACTTTGGCTTGGGTTTCTTTTGGTAATTCATAATAGTAATAAAAATTATTGTATTACATGATATAAACAAATTTGTAATGATTATATTTGATAAAATTTATATATCAACTTTAACTTATTCTAACTTTTCTTTCGTGATTCTCATCTTCTACTTGGTTGAATCTATCCTCAACCATCTCCTCTAATTAACTGACTAATTGTAGTTCGTTTCTTCTGGCTTGAGTGGCAAAGTTATATTCATTCTAGAAGGTTGCACATAAAGCAGTTGCTTAATCCCAAAGTTATTAATTTCTTTAGAGTTTTCCTGAAGCAGTCTAGGCGATGGCAGAATTAGTTCCAATGCATTACACCAAATGGTCTAATTTATCTTATAATCTTTCAGCTTAGACATTAAGTCTGGCAAGAGTTTGGCCAATTCTTTCCTTTTG
The DNA here is from genome assembly GCA_905182995.1 of Paramecium octaurelia. Lineage (NCBI taxonomy): Eukaryota > Ciliophora > Oligohymenophorea > Peniculida > Parameciidae > Paramecium > Paramecium octaurelia. The sequence goes on from CAJJDP010000066.1 coordinate 355,725, forward strand.
ATCGTTGAAGGCAGCAATTGATTAAGCATTTGAATCAGCATATTCATTGTAGGCTTCATGAATATTTTATTTCAAAGTTTCTAACAATTGAGCAACTCTTTCAAGGGAAGTCTCGTCGAAATCCTTAGAGGATGCCAATTAAGCAAAGGCATAAAGGATTGGAGCAAATCTTGCAGTTTCCTTGATGCTGAATGATGTTTAGAGCATAACCTTTGAGACTCTGCTGATTTCAGCAAAACTTCCTGATCCACTATAGATAGCAGCCAAGATGTCTGAAGCTTCATCGATAGCATGAAGAGCGTCTTCATAATCTCTTCCTCTCTTCTTGAAGTAGCTTGCTTCTTATTCAGCAGCAGTCATGACCATATTCAAGTGCTTCTCTGCTGTGAATGTTTATTGTTAATTAACTTCTTATTAATTGGTGGCTCTGATTTTTGATGTTTAACAAACATTCAACTAAGCTGAGGAATCTCTAAGGATGTTCTTGGCATCTTAGACCTCCTTGCTTCTGAATTCATCCTCAGATTCACATTCTCTCACTTAAATTTAGTATATTTCATCATGATTCACTTATTCGAAATTTACTGAATCCCTGAAATCTCTCAAAACATTCAAGATGGCATCTAATGGAGCCTTAGTTTGAATCTTAGCTTCCACTTCAGCCATAACTGATGTAATGGATCTCTTTTTGGAGTAATCAAACCTATTCTTGGATGCACCAGCAGAGGCAACACTCAGGAGTAAAACCACTAAAAGAACTGTTCTCATTAATAATAATAATGCTTAAAACCTTTTTGCTATATCGTTTTTAAATCTGTTAAATCACTTATTCAAAAATCTACAACTTCTGTTAGTTTACTAAAATAGAATTGAACATAATTTAAAAATCAATGGTTTGATTTTAATGAGAATTTATAATTGTTCAGCTATTAATTTTATCACTCCAAAATACAAGAATTCAGACTTAGTAATCTCCCAAATCCATCAATTCAACTTATCTATTTGAATTATTCATCTGAACTACTAATTCCTTAAATTTTAATTACTGAATTATCTAGTATAGTTCTGATCCCTCAATGCGCAAGGAAATCTCTTGATTCTCACTGTTAATTAGAAAAACTACAACATTATTAGGAAATCTGTATCAATTGTAAAATTCATATATTATAAAGATTACTTGAAATTATATATTGTAATATATTTATATTTTATTTCATCTTGTAAAAAGTTTCCCTTGCGAACTACTATTAATTAACTAAATTACTGTTTTCTGTAAAGCTGATATATTCCTGTTTAAGCCATGCAAAAATTACAAAGAACTAAATTATAAACTCTTGGTCTAATAATAAAGCACCATCTATTATATATATTTCTTAATAGTCTATACCTTGTAAACAATAATCCAGTCAAGGTAATTACGCATTGCTACAGAGTGTTAACTTATTCAACTGGCTTGCGCATGTCTCCAATATTGGCAATAGAAATTCCCCATTTGGCTAATGGAGTCCAGAAAAAGATTGTGAAAGGACCTTTTTCGCTCATCATGAATTTCTTCATAAAAGCAGGCCAGAAATTCCATGCACAAATATATTGCTATAACTTTGGCACAATTCCAAACATATGATTCAAATAAAAATATAAATACACTAAAAGTTTACTATGATATATATAATAATTCATATTATTAATTTTTTACATATAACTTGATATATGTAATTTTACACTTTTTTAGACAAAGAAAATCAATAAACTCATTATAAAAAAGTAATTAATAAGACAGACTCATTTGAATTGAAAGTACTTCACATTCTCAATGAATCTTACTCTGTAATTTAGAGGATATTTGAAGAAGATTTATAATTATTAGATTCTAATTTCACTATTCTTTGATATTTTAATACTAAAATGATTTTATAATTTTTAATTAAATTTTTTTCATCTTCATCATATATTAAATTTGCTTAAAATTACTAATTAATTTTTTGTCAATCATAATACTTTTTGTTTCCTTTTTTAGCCATTGTAATATAAATATGCTAAATTTTAGAATTGTTCTCTTATTAAATTAAGTTATTATCCAAAACAAAATAATCAAATTAATAAGATTGTTTAGGCTACTATTAAGAATGTTGATAAGATTAAAATTTAACGAAATTAAGCTAAACATTAGCATGATGCTATACATCTACAAATATTTTTGAACATTTTTATTTTTTCATTACATCAAGTTTTTCACAAATTCTTTTTCTTATAATCTCTTTGTACATTAGGTAGTTAACATCATTGACGTGAAACTTATTGAAATTTAATAAATATTATCTTTCCATTCCATTTATATAAAATTCATGAGGGTTTTATGAGTTTAATTTAATATAATTAATAGTTTTAATTGAAGGTAAATAAAGTGTGATAATCAACATCAATATAAACATAGAATTTTTATCCATCAATAAGTTGTAGTTTTTTTCAGATCTCTTAATTCTTATTTTTTGTAATCTTTGTATATGATAATATTCATAGTATTCATAGTTTTTATGTATAAATATAGGTTAACTCTTTTCAAAAATCTTTAATCACTAATTAATTGAGTTTAAATTAAATAGCATCAAAATGTACAACTCATTCACCTTTTTGTAAGTGTTTAAGACATTGTTATCTAAAAGTTGTCAGGCATTATTGAAAATAATGACTTTTCTAGCATTACAACAATTAAGTAAAATTAGATGAAGAAAATGTAACTTAAATTTTTAAACATTAAATATGAAGTAATTTTAGTGCTGATAAATCGTTAAATGTGAAGAGAATTTAGATAGTTATGTTTATGAATCAGCATTCATAAAATCTAGAGGTTATTTTGAGGATTTGAAATAATTTTATTAATTAATGATCTGAAATAAAGTGTCTGAAATAATAGGAAAATAATGGAAATATTATAATTACAATAATACTTTTGGTTGCTTATTAATCTGTTGTACAAATTTGGCGAATTCAAATAAGCCTTTGTAAAGGTTTTATTTAGTAATAACGAAACTAAGATTTTAATTTAATCACATATATAGGAAGGCAACAAATCTTTTATTTTTAATTAACAATCAAAATATCAATTTATAATGTGAAAAACATGAATTCTTACAACAAAATTGATTCTTCTATCCAACATTATGCTAATTTAATGATGGGGGTACCTTTAGTTATGCAGTTTAAGGGAATCCTTTCGAATGCTTAAATGAATATATTTTTTTTAAGTTTTCTTTTTTTTTTACTCTTCAAAATAGGAATGAAACAATACTCTTGCTCAGCCTTATATATTGGTGTTGATGGCGAAAGTCAACAAGTAACCATTATCTCAAATTCTGGCTCTTTGTTAATAAAAGTAAGCATTTTATTGAAAATTTAAAAGACTGTTCCAAATGACTAATAGATGGTGTATTTGCCAGCTGGTTCAATGGACACAATACTGTACTTTGGTAAAGAAATCACTGAAAGTATATTTATCGTATATTCGTAGATCAAGAGATGTATACACTGGACCTGGAGAATCCTGAAACACAAATTAAAGTGTCTTTTCTGTTGAGTTAAAAGGATAGTTAAGAACTTTAAAACCAATTGAGAGGAAAGCAAGTGTTCTATCGTTCTTCAAATCCTCGAATATTGGCTTAAATAGCCCCAGGAATCTGTAAAATAAGATACTTATATTAGAACTGATTCAAACACAAGACAAAGTAATGATCGAAAAAATAGCCACCTTCCCAAAAACTATGCAAGATGCTGCCTCTATTAGCCGACTTGTAAGAAATTTTATATAATTGTAAGGGTTAATTGAAGCAAGAAGCTGATATCCTCTCCCTATTGAAAGAGCATGAACATTAAAATATAATTAAATTGGAAGAAATCGTGACCGACAATGAATATGTGTCTATCATTTTGGAGAATTGCTAAGGAGGAGATCTCTTAAAATTACTGAATAAGAAAACTAATAAAATAGATATTCCTCTGGTTATGGTAAACTTACTTTAAGGTACTCAATTGTCCTAATAATTAACTAGGTTTAAAACACCTTCATGATCTAAACATCGTCCATCGAGATATCAAGCTTCAGAACATATTGTTTTTAGATACCTAAGATGGCAATACTTTAAAAATTGCTGATTTCGGTCTTTCCTGCTTGAAATAATAAATTCCGTATTACAACCCAAGGTATGAATATATCTAAAATTTTAATAGATGTGGAACTCCTGGATACACTGCTCCAGAAGTATTTGCTCAATAATGCATATATGACGAAAAAGTAGACATCTATAGTGCTGGAATCATTTTATATAATATGTACATATTCTAATTATATATTTTTAGGCTAACTCTTAAAAACCCTTTCGGTAATTCAAAAAACATGCAAGACATAATCAAAAGAAATATAAGTGGACTCTACGATGAAAATCACTTGGCAAGTGTGAAAATAAACAACCCGCTCGGATATGATCTACTTATTAGGATGCTTTAGAAGGATGCTCGTAACCGTCCTAGTGCTAGAGAATGTTTGGCACATCCCTTCTTAAATTAAGAAAATATAGTAATTGAGGATGATGAAAATTCGATAAAAAATCAAGCTTAGAAGGGAATTCAAACAACAAAACGAGTAAAGATTTGAATATTGTGAATACTATCATTTATTCTCTTAAAATTTCTTAGGATCTGATTCATCTTCATCATCTTTCAACATCTTTCAACAATCTTCTACATACCCAATGCTAGGGAGAATTGATTTTTACCCAAACCCATACAATTGTTCTGTTTTGGAATTTTTTTTGTTTTATTATTATTCACCATATGATTAATAAGTTTATTAGAACATTCTTTAAATAAAATCAAGTTTTTATTACTATTTAATTAAATATAAATATTAGAAACAATTTATATTAAAAATAATAAATAATTACCATTAATTAATATATATTTCTTTATTGTTTTTAATACATAGCTATTTTCTATTAAAGTACAATTCAATCAACTTTTAGTTTTGAATACTAATTAATATTTGTGATAATTATCATACATAATTGCATTTACGAAAAGTATCGAAGGAGGCTAATCTTAAATCTGATTAAACTTTTTCATATATTTTCATATACTTGAACTTCATAATTATACTTTAATTATTCATTAGATTAGGTTTCAATTGATTCCAAATTTTTAAATAAAGAATCAATAATTTTTAGTAAAGTCTTATATTTCTTGTTACTGATGTTCAGATTAGATATGACACTCTATTTCATTATTTAGTTCCTTTCTGTAGTTTTCTTTAAACAGATTCCTTTTAGTTGAAGATGGTTCAATGTTATTTTTGGGATAACTTGTAATATCCTTTATTCTCTAGGTATGATTACCTCCCATCAAAAAAGATATTGTAATTCTCCCTTAGATGACCATTGATTTTCTTTCTACATTTTTATTAATTCCATCCTATTAAAGCAATGATCCGAAATACAATGTGATTCTTTGTGAGATGATGTATGTCTAATTTCAATCCGAGGTCTAAATATAGGATGATTATTTTGTCAGATATTCATTAGTAAATTGTTATATCATGCGTGAATATATATAATATGTATATTAAATAATCTATTTGTTTCTTAGAATATATCATAATTAGAACATTATCAATGGAAGCACGAGCAGGATCTACGCAAAAGTGTCTGTTGAGACATTGTTTGTGCTATTAGTATTGTTGGGTGGGGTAACAACAGATTTACATTTTTCACATAAGTTCGAGGCACTATTCCAAGTATACGTATAGAGACTAGAATCGAAACAAGTGGAAGCTGACAACGAAGTCGAATCACCAACGACACAACCAGAAGCAGTTGTTACACAAATAGTGATTGACTTTTCATCAAAACTATATACTGGTTTACAGATTTATCCATTAGCTACAGTTGCACATGTATGACTAATGCAAGTTGTTGTATTTTGAGTTGAGGTCAAAAATTGGCAGGTGTTGAATTTGGATTTGCAAGCTACGACATCAGAATTGGCTTATTCGCAAGAAGTCATTAAAGTACATGTTCCACTGTTGGCATCATTTTTAGATGGTGTGAAGACACAGATTCCATCTACTCCACCTGAATTACAAGCAATTTTGGTTTTGTAAGTAGCACATTCACCCTTAGTAATGCAATTGGTTCCATTTGAGATGCATGATGCATTCCTTAGTTTGCAAGTTTCTGATGTTACATCATTGAAATCGGAGCAAACCTTAACTCTGCATGATTTGACACCTTACACTTATCCTGATGGGAACGTGTATATGCACTCTCCATCTGTACCATAGTAGCACCCTTATTCTTTGTATGAACTGCATAGACCCATTTGGACACAATTGGTTCCATTTGTTGTACATTATGTGTCTGCCTAGAATGCATTACATTTTGAATGACTAGTGATTTCGATGGCTGTTGCTACTGTAGCATCAGTGCATTTTCTCAAATTACATTTAGCACTTGACCAGATGCACACTCCATCAGTGCCACCAGCACCGCAACTGATTTCTGTAATGTAACCTTAACAAGTAGATTTCTCGATGCAAGCAACCCCATCAGAGATACACAAGGTTGAGAATTGTTGACAGAGGTCTTTAGTAGTTCCAGTGGCATCGCTACATTTTGTGAATTATGTGCAATGGGCAGCACTATTTAGTGTGGCAGCTACCCATCCACATTACCCATTGGTGCCAATTTAGCAACTAGTTGGATTTGTATATTTAGCACATGGAGCAATAGCAATACAATTATTTCCATTGCTTGTACAATTTTTGGAATATTTATTGCATTATGAATATGATAGTCCACTTATGTCAGTGCATTTAGAGTATGTAATGCATTGAGATTAGAACCATAAACAAGTATTTCCCTTATAATCGATAGTACATTTTTCTTTAATCAACACCTCCTCGCATTTGTATTGAACATTAATGCATCCTTTGCCGTTGGTCACACAATTGCTCAAGAATTCTTAGCACTTGGTGTCAGTGGTGAGTTGTTTACTTGCATCAGAACAATCTAATGATCGACAGTAAGTCTTATTCCAAACACACATGCCTCCTTTGTCAGTAGTTTTGGCTGCAGAACAAATGGCAGCTGTAGTGTAGGATGAACAGGCACCAATAGTAATGCACCCTTTGCCTTTACTTGTACACAACTTGTAGAGTTAATTGCAATCTTCATGAGTGGTCAAACTCTCTGAAGCATCTTCGCATTTCCAATTTCTACAAAGTCCAACATTGGTTGTTTTGTTAATTTCCCATGCACACATACCGATTGCAGTACTGACAGGAGTGTTAACGCAAACTGATTAGGATTTGAGAGCACTGCATTCAGTTTGTAAGTCTCTGCAATTTCCAACATAACCACATGTAGTTTTACTTTTACAAGCTTTTTCAGTTTGGACATCTTCACATTAGACACTAGCAACACAACCAAATCCATTAGTTACACATCCTTCCTTAAATGTGTTGCATAGTTCATCAGTGTCATAGTTGTTGGGAGCTTCATTACATTACACAGCAACACAAGATGAGATGGTCGTTGAAGTTGTCCCTTTGCATGGTTTATCAGTAGCCGAGAACATTGCGCATGATTTGATAGTACCTTAGAAGGATGAACATGGTTATGGGGATACACAACCTTATCCTTTGGTCACACATCCTTTAAGAAAATCATCACACTCTTAATCAGTGGTAGCACTTAGATTGTGAGTGCAAACTCTATTGACACAAGCAATCAAGGGTGTAGCTGTACTAGAGTTCCAACATTATCTAGTTCCATTTTCTCCCTTGAACTTACTGCATTCTGCTTGTGTTCCTGTATATTGAGTACATTTTGCTGTTGCCTCTATGCATCCCCTGCCTTTGGTAACACATCCAACTTGAAATTCTAAGCATGAATCATCAGTGTTCGATGTAGTATCATCTGCACACAATCGATCTCTGCATTGTTGAGTAGCAGTGGCAGCACTTGTATTCCAGCACTTTTTGGAATTGCCTGTGAATTAAGAACAAGTCGATTAATTCCCAATATAACTTGTACAAGGTTCTGTTTTTGCAATACATCCTTTGCCTCTTGTTACACATCCAGCCATATATGTATTGCATTAAATATCATTAACACCATCCATGTTGTCATAACAGTTTTTGACTGTACAAGAACCAGTTGAATCTGCACCTTTGCATTTAATGGAATTTCCCACAAAGGTAAGACAACTTGATGTGGTTCCAATATATTATGCACAAGTGACTGTCGAATCCACACAACCTTTACCAGAAGTTCTGCATCCTGTTAAAAAGGCCTCGCATTCTTGATCTGTCATTGCAGTAGTATTGTGAGTGCATTGTCTCACCACACAAGTTCCCTAACCATAGGCTAACCAACATCGTCCTCCAGAGGTTGTTTTCAGATTTTAACATTGTGAGGCGGCAACATTTGTGTATTAGGAACAACTATCTTGCATAGTATAACAACTAACACCATCATATGTGCAAGTTGATAAGTGATCAGCACAAGTACTATAAGTGGGATTTATGACACTATTGGCACAGTTTCTATTTTCACAAGCACCAACAGAAGACGAGGATTTCCAGCATTTTACTCCAGAAGATGTAGTTGTACTTTAACAAGCACTTTGAGTGAAACTGGTGTATTAAGTACAACTAGCTAAACTATCGACACAAATTTGTCCATTGAATCTGCAACTGGAGAGATGTGTAACACAAGTTTAACCACTTGCATTATCAACTGTATTACTACATGACCTTGTAGTGCATTATTGAGGTACACTGAATGGAATCCAACAAAATCCACCAGATGCAGTAGTTACTGATTTACAAGCCTCAGATGAGAACCCAGTATATTGACTACAATCATTCTGTTGACTCACACATGAGGTACCATTGTATCTACATGTGGATATGTGTTAAACACATTTTGTAGCTGAATACGTCAGTAACACATTAGTGCATACTCTGCTTTCACATGTTCCAACATCAGCAGTTGTTTTCCAACATTAAGTGACTCCATCAGCTAAGGTGGTTTCTCTGCATGCATTTTAAGTAAATGATGTATATAAATTGCAAGCATTTTGTGCATCTGTACACGATGTTCCATCATATCTACATGACGCTTTGTGTGCAGCACAATTAATTAGATTGGGTGCAGTTACTGTGTTACTACATTGCCTGACTTGACAAGTGGTCGAATTTACTTCTTCTTACCAACAGAACTCAGATGAATTTGTCGTAGCTATTTTACATGCAGCCACACTAAAATTAGTATATGAAGTGCAAGAAGCCTATTTAGCAACACATTGAGTTCCATCATACACACATGTACCTAGATAAAATGAACAGAACTCTGCAGAAAATGTATTGGGAGCAATCAATTAAGCAGTAATAGCTGAGCATGTTCTAGCTTAGCAATTATCAGTAGTAGTTGATTTGTTCCAGCAATATTATGAACTGGTAGTCACTGCACTCCTACATGCCACAGACGTAAAATTAGTATATAAATCACATGTTGCTTACTTCTCAACACAGTAGGCCCCAGTAAATACACAACCAGTTAGAAATTAATCACATTCAACCTGATTGTTTGCTGGTCCCTTTTAGGAACAGGTTCTTGTCTAACAGGCACCACTACCACTAGCTAGATAGCATAGTCCTCCTGATACTGTGGTAATCTACTGACAGATTGTATAATTTAGATTGTATGATGAGCAGGATGTTTCTGCATCAATACATAAAGTACCATTAAATCTACATGTTGATAAATAATTAGTGCAAGCACTATTGTTGGCTGGTTAGGAAACATCAATACATTTTCTATTCTAGCAATTATTTTTACGGACACAGGGTTGCAAGTTCCCTTTGAATATTTAGCATTGATCTTCATTCCCTTAATAAGATGTACATAACTCAGTATTTTCCATGCATCCAATACCTTTGGTAACGCAGCCTGCCAGAAATTAATTGCAAGCCTCATCAGTCGTGGATATAGTGTCTAATGAACACTGCTTATCAACGCAAAAAGAACCACCATTCCACCAACATCTTTTATTATTCCCCTTGAATCCTTAGCAGTCTGAAGTACTACTTCCTGGGTAAGATGTGCATGGTTCAGTTTTAAGAATGCATCCTGTTCCTTTAGTAAGACAATTGCTCAAAAATTGATTGCATTGGACATCGTCAGTTGCTGTTGTATTGTCACTGCACTACAGATTCCTGCAATTGGCTGTCACTCCAGTATCTTAATAACATTTAACTGTGCCATTCACTCCATTTTAAGTACTGCAAATCTCCTGATTCCCATAAAACTTGTTACACTCAGATGAACTATCAATGCATCCAACAGTGCCTTAGAATTTGCATCCAGTCATATGATCATCACATTAACTTTGAGCAGTCGCTGTTGTATTACTCACACATGTCACATCAATGCATGCAGCATTACTAACACTTGTACTAGTACATTTGATTCCATTCCCTTTGAAATTGATACAGGTATCCTTATTCCCAGTATATTGATTGCATGCAGCAGTAGATGATATACATCCTTATGAATTTGTAACACAATTCTCTAAGAAGCTGTTGCAATCCTCATCCTTAGTAAATGTTGTAGGAGCATCACTACACAGTCTCTGTCTACAAATACCACTGACCCATTAACATTTTACACCGCCATCAGCCAAATTATTACTACATAAACTTATGGTGTTATAAAATTGACAACTGGTCTTAGTAACACAGATTTAATTCCACTGGCATGAATTTGTACCTAAACAACTTATCTCTGCTATTGTTGATGTGCACACTGTCTTCTAAACACAACCACTGCCATTTGTTAGACATCCACTCTAAAATCCAGAACACTAATCATGACTTGTGAAGGTCGCCGGTGCATTCGAACAAATCTAAGCCTTACAAGCTGTTGCTGTATCTCCAACGCCATAACAATTCCCTTCAGTTCCTATAAGCTTGGCACAACTTATTGCTGTCCCACTGTAAGTAGTACAAGACTACCTATTACTGACACACCCTAAACCAGTTGTCACACATCCATATTAGTAATCTTTACAATCGGCATCCGTTTTCAAAGTATCCGGAGCCTCACTACACACTCGAACCTTGCATCCACTTGTCCCTATTGTGCACTTCCCATCACTTCCAATATAATGGTTACACTCATCTGCAGTCCCTGTATAGGTATTGCACAATTTCAATTGAATCACGCACCCTCTCCCATTTGTTATGCAAGTACTTAGATATTGCTAACACAACTCATCTGTATTATTGGTTTTGTTGGCATTCTCACATTTTCTCTCCTGACATTTATTAGATACATCTCCATCGCATCTACCCTCCGATCCTATCATCTATTAACAAACAGTAGCATCTCCGGTATAAGTACTGCAACTACTCAACGGATACTTTGAGCATCCTTTTCCTGTTGTCACACATCCCAATTGAAATTTTGCACATTATTCATTTGTTGTTAAATCTTATGATGCTGCTGTACATAGCTTTGGACTGCATCCGCTGCTTGTTTTCTCACAATAACCATCACTTCCTATCATATCGACGCAGGATTCCCCATAAGTAGAACACTCTCCTCTTTTCTCAACACAACCCTTCCCATTTGTAAGGCATCCTGGGTAAAATGCATTGCAATCACTATCTGTACTCAGAGTCGTGTTCGCTTCTATGCATTTCAGGTCTCGGCATTTCGAATCTTCCCATTTGCACCTACGACCTTATGCGTTAATATTTGAATTGCAAAGTCCCTAGTCAGTGTAATCACTACAATTTAAAGGGTCGATGCATTAAGTTCCATCAGATGTGCATTATTGAGATATCTATTAACAGGCTTCATTTGAAATTCCACTGAATGCAGAACATCCACTAAATTGTTCACAACTCCCAGAATTCTATGCACAACCCTTCTATTGTTAGCAACTAGTCACGTCCAAAGCACTGCAATACACACTTACAGTTTCATCACTTTATTGATCCTCATTTTTAACACATTTCTCATCTTTCCATAGACAACTATCCTAAACGCAGTCGGATTTGGATTTTATTTGTTCACAACTACATTAATCACTTATTGACACCGTGGCACCTTAATTATAAGTAATCAACAAAAACAGCAAAGTCAATCTTATCATTATTATATAAATATATATAATTTATATTCAAAATTTTCTTTAATTTTTTTAATGTATCAATCATGATACTTTTTGTATATATATATTTTATTAACTAATTGTTCTACCATCACATTTACTATTTCATCTCACTCACCCTATTGGTTTCAAACTCAATCAAATCTAAGCTGGAAATTTATTGATTGACAATCCATTTTTCTTACTCTCCTCAATACTACTACGGATGTATGAATTCATTTACACAGAAAAAACTGTTTAACCGATTCTTTACATTATTTAATTAATGGGATTTCATTAACACTTATTAATATCAATAAAATGAACAAATTAATTGAAAAAAAAGAGAGCAAATCTCTTGATTTCTATGTTGTATTGAAAAACTTAGAGTACCTAAAAGATCACTTGGTTATTTTAGAAAAGAAAATTAACAGAAAAAAAATTAAGATTGATGATGACCTAGAAAAAACGATACTAATTTGTAATTCAGATTAAGAAGATTGAAATCCATTCAAAAATCTACATCTCTCTCTCATGATTTTAAATTCATTTTTCCATTTTAACTAAAATACAATCTATTTCCCATTTAACTTCTATTAACATGATTAATGACATCAAATTCAATAATATATTTTCATTTACACCCTTCTAGAATTAGAATTTCACAATTGAAACCTATTGTTTACTTCATTCGAACTTTTGTCACACTTATATTTACTGAATAATCCTTATGGAATTATTATCACGAAATGAGAAGCCTATGGACAAGTACAAGCACATCGTCTTCATATGCTCACTTATAAATAATGTATTGTATGCATCAATGCTACCTACATGGCCAAAATAATGAAAAAATTATAGCAACTCTTGAATTAAGTGTATTACTTATCTAAATTTAATTCGAAATTAAACATCTCAATTAGTCATTTATTTGCATAAAATATTTATTTGAGATGGCGGAATGCGAAGCTTAACCCCTTGAAGACATTTATTAGGAACATTGTGATCATAATTTTGATAGCGCAGATAAAATTGTCACCTTCATATTGAGGTTGATAGTATTGGCAATTTCTATTTACTCAAGTGTTTTAGTTCTATTGATAATCAAAAATAGTTAAAAAAAATAATTTTGGCCGTTTAAGTTAATAATTTGTTAAGTTTTATCTGAATGCGTCGACCTCCTGTTGGCTTTAATTTTTACCATTAATAGTTCATGCTGGCCAAAGGCTTGCAAAATAATTGGATATTTCATGCATTCTAATTGGCTAGCCTCTTTGATATTTATGCTATTCTAATGCCTAATTTATTTTGTTTTGATTCGAGTAAAATTTGCATCTAATTGATAGTCAGAATTTTTATTCAACCTTATAATGAAGTATCTCTACATCATATTGGCTATACTCTATCTAATACCACATGGATTTCTACTTAGAGTATTACTTGATGGTGGTTTCGGTCCTTCAGGATGGTACTTATTAAATGGAGAATTCAATTTTATTTTTTGCGGATGTAGAATTGTATTTAAATTTAGTTATTAATCATTAAATAGTTGGATTTTGGATCGTCCCAGTTTCAACTCTCTTTTTTTTTTCAATATTATTTTCAGTTTTTGTAAGCTACTTAACTAAAATAGAATTGTATTTATTGGCATCGGCTGTAAAATAAAAAAGAATTGAGATATCCTGCCTTAAGGATTCAGTCAATCCTTCTATTCCCCTTAGTTTACTTCTTGGCTTGGCTTATCAATTTCTTAATCAGGTAAGTACAGAATAAATCATTTTAGATTGCATGACACAGATTCTAGCGAGTAAAACTATTGCCCTCAAGATAAGATGAACTTCTTTTTCTACATATTTTATTAAGTCTTAAACTTAGGATTTGAATTGCACTTGACTCTTGGGGCAATTCTATTTTTTTATATTTATAAGTAAATTTCTATTAATGGTTTAAAGAGGACTATTTGGGATGACTTCATTATGTGACTGGATTTGTTTAAGAAAGAGAAAATAGGGTAAACAAAAAAAGAAATTAATTTATTAAGATCAATCAATTTAGGCCATTTAATTAAAATGATCATTATAATCTTAATACTTAATTATAATAGTGGTTATTTACAATTATTTACTAATGTTCCAATCCCTAATATTTAACCAATACTTTATATATATTTCTATTCAATATTAAATATTTTTTGATATGGATAATCTAATAAAAACCAATTTAAATTTTAGTATAATTATTGATCAAAATAGATCAAATCTTCATTCCCTAACAATATAATCTTCTCATGAGAAGTATATTGAATTGTTTAGTGGTAAGGATGTTCTAAATATTCAAAAATGCTGTATTAAGAAAGAGCCAATTTAATGTCATTTAATATTAGAGTAACATATTAATGGCAGTGAGAGGAAAGGAGCTCATTTCTACTTTAATTGTGGTTTGATTTTGATCAAAAGGAGCACAATTATATTATTATATGTTTTTTATTCAGAATTTAATGAATTCTGATTGCATTCATTTAAAAAACCTAAATGAGGGAGTGTTATTACGTGATTAATATTTGTTTGGTCAGTAGCAAGAGGTATTTAAATAAAAATTTACTATTATATTCTGATTATAATAATAATCATTTTTAATATTATGGCCTCTTCTATGGCAAATAAGAAGGAAACTTTTGATTGGCTTGTTAAAATTCTATTGATAGGGGATTCTGGTGTTGGGAAAACGAATGTGCTATTACGATTTTGTGAAAATAATTTCCAGCCATCATACTTATCAACAATTGGAATAGATTTCAAAATAAAATCGATCGATGTTGAAGGAAAGAAAATAAAGATGCAAATATGGGATACTGCAGGATAAGAGAGATTTAAGACGATTACTCAAACTTATTATAAAGGAGCTATGGGGATCATCCTCGTATATTCTGTAGAAGACAGAGAATCATTTAACAATATTTCTAATTGGATGAATCAAATTAAGTAACATGCAAGTGAAAATGTATGTAAATTACTAATAGGTTTATATTTTAATTTTATTCATTTACCCTAGGAAACAAAATTGATGTGCCAAATAGAAAAGTCTCTAAAGAAGAAGGAGAATCATTAGCTAAACAGTTTGGAGTCCCTTTTTTTGAAACTTCAGCAAAGGAAGGTACATAAGTGTCAGATGCCTTTTATGCAATTGCCAAAGCAGTCAAAGCAAATCTATAAAATGAAAAATCACCCAATCCAAGTGTTCCTTCGAGTGGAAATTCAAAATTAAAATCAAATAATCCTGCTGCAGATGAAAAAAAGAATGGTGTATGTTGCTGATCTGAATAACAATTAAACAACAATATATATTTTTCATCTTTTTAACTGTATCAATTTTATTGTTAATTACAATTATCTTTAAAATTTCTACTTAACATTATAATCACATTATGCGAATTATATATATAATGTGAGAGACTATTTTTAGATCTAAATGTAAATAATATCATTAATTATTCTTTTTAAGTAAATCCTCTATTTATATGATGAAACCAATTTTATAACTAGAATACGAATCTCAAGCTGCATCCTCCTTCATCCTAGTATTCTCGCGAATTCTTGGAGAAGAAAGGGAAAATGAATACAGAGATGATCATGATGAGGAAGACAGCCCAACCCACAAGGCCATAATAATAATTATAGCCCTATGCATTGGATTAGCAGTACTTGGGATATCATCGTGTTTGATTAGATATTTTTATTTGAGACATAAATAAAGAACAATGGCACAGGTGAGACAACAGTCAGAGGCTGCTTATTAATAACAGAATGTGTAATTAGAGTCTCTCTGCTTATAAACCTAGGAACTAGCTTAATGTCCAATTTGTTTAATGCCCATTCCTACTCTCTTATAGCTAATAACTCCTTGTCATCACTCGTTCCATAAGGCATGTCTGGAATTATGGCTTCTAAATGAAAAAATCTGTCCTTCTTGCAGAACTTCTCTAAATTTATGAAATTAACACAAAAAAAATAAAATATTACAAAATTATAATTTTAATTAAAGAATTTATAAGTATCTTGGGTTGTACTTAACTTAAGTTACAAAATCTTTGAAAAGTTTTTCTGTGATTGAAATAAATTATATATAAATGTATATCATAAAAATAATTTATAATGCTGATATACTTATTTTAAATTACTCTATCGATTGGAAAGGTTGCTTAATATGTATTGATTAGTTATTCCTACACTTCTTAAATAGAGTATTGCAAAGATGAAAATTATTAAAATTTAAGCGTTTAGAATTCATCTTTGGTATAAAATTAATGTAATAATTAAAAATCAATTGGGTATTTAGATATGCAGCATTTGTGAAATAAAATGATGTATATTTTATATTATTTATAAATATTAAATGAATAATTCTCAAAAAAGCAAATCTGTTCGATCTGGTTCTGCAAGGGTGAGATCAGCTATTGAAAGAGCTGGTTTGCTCCAACAAAGAGAACAATTACGTGAGATGCTTATAAGCAAATTTAGCAAAGATTATGCTCAGGGAAATAAAAACAAAGAACTTCTAATATAATAAATAGTTAATGAATACTTTACAAATGAGCAAGTAATCAACATCTATTAAGTTAGGTTACAGAAAGCTCTCTAAAACAATTGAAAGCAAGAGTAATTGAAGCTGTTCAAAAATAGAAGGCTCAGAGTCAGACATAGCATGTATCCTAGAATAATAATAATTCTCATTTTGACAATAAAAGTGAGTAGAAATCATAAATTCCTCGACCTCAGTCAGTCAGAAATTCAGCTAAATCGGAAGTTGATCAAGATTAGTATTCTGTAACTTCTTCTCAATTTGAAAAACAACCGAAATCTGTATATGTAGTAGACGAGGAGGATGAATGGGCTGCATTAGTTAAATTTGATACAGAACTATATACTAAAGAGTAGCAACTTGAGTAATAGAGATAGGCTGAGTTTAAGAAGAAGATGAAGACAGAATTAGATAGACAGTTGACAGAGAAGAAGAGGAGGTTGGAAATGGAGAAGAAACAAGAAGAAGCTTATGTCAAATTAAGAGATTATCAGATGAATGTTTATGATTAAAGAGAAGAGCAAAAGAAGAGAGAGATTGCATAGAAATAATAAATAGAGAAAGAATAAAGAGATAGGTAAGTTAGAGAAGAAGAAAAAAGGAAGTATTTGGAGAAAAAGAAATAGTCAGAATTAGATGCCATTTTAGTTTAAAGAATTCAGGAAGAATTAAAGTAGGAATAAAGAGAAACATTATAAAAGAAAGAAATGGAAAAAAGAAAGTTCATTGAAATGATGGAAGAAAATGAAAAAAACAGATGCAAATAAATCTAAGATGAATAAACTGATAAACAATTGGAAGTTGACATGCAAAGGAAGTATATCTAATTACAATAAAAGTTGGAAGAGGAGCGAGAAATGGAGAAAAAAGAAAGAGAAGACAAAATCAAAAAGATAATGAGTGATTTTTCATAGACTGTCGTAAAGAATCAGAAAGATTAAATAAAGTATGAAAATGCATAAACAATAGGGCTGAAGACGATAAAATGATGAAAGCTATATTAATGCAAAACGAGATTGAATAATAAGATGAAGAGATGAAGAAGAGACAAATCAAATCATAATAGTTGGAGATGAGAAAATACTTAATAAAGTAGATGGAGGATAAGAAGTAACCATATCATTATGACTTTAGATAGAAGCTGAAAGAAGAAGAAGAATTAAATAAGAAACAAGCCTAAGTTTGGCAACAGGACCTATAGACATTCCAAAAACATGAAAAATCTAAATATGATTACATAAAGGATGTGAATGTGAAGCATCAGGAGATCTTGAAGTAACAAATGGATGAGAAGAAGTCATAGCAAAGGCCAAGGAACAAAATGAACAACGAAGAATTAATGCATAATAAACCTTTACTGAAGGAATTGGCTGACAAACAAGATTCTATTAAGGTGAGGAAAATTAATATAGGATGAGAATATTATTGATATAGATTATATATTAAGTATTTAAATGTGATTACAAATCTATAAATTAAATTATCAATAAATGACTCATAGTTATGGTTTGAAGAAGGGCACAAGAAGCAAATTTGCAAAACCTTTTAGAGGACATGGAAACATCTCAATTCGTAAGACCCTTCAAACTTTCAGAAGAGGTAAGAATTACATGCAATTAAATTCAAGGTGATTTTGTCGATATTTTGGTTGATGGTGCTTAACACAAGGGAGTTCCATTTTAATATTATCATGGCAGAACTGCAAGAGTATTCAATGTCAATCCAAGAGGAATTGGTGTCTCATTATAAAGAAGAGTCAGAGGAAGATATGTGGAGAAGCGATTCCATGTTAGAGCTGATCATTTGAGACCATCAAAATGCAGATAAGAATTTGTTAAAAGAGTTCAAGAGAATGACAAAAAGAAGACTGAAGCCAAGAAAAATAAATAAGTCATTTCAACCAAAAGATAACCAGTATAACCAAGAGGAGCTGCTGTTGTCATACCAAAATAAACAACCTTCTAACACCCAAAGGCTTTTGTAGAAATTATTTGATAAATAAATCAGTATATTAAATAAACAAAATAGAGAAATTCTATAATTTGGTATTATATGATTATGCTTATTTTTACTTGATACATCACAATCATTTTTCTTATTACTATTATTAAGGTCCATCAAAGTCATCTTCGTCCTCCTTTCTTCTATAATAATATGTCTCAAGATTTCTTTTGTTGATCTATAAGAAAGTATAAACAACGACATTACCTTCTTCAACTTTTCAGGTGGGAAGATTCTCAATAATCTCCAAGCCAAATCCAATGATTTGAATATAGATCTGACTTCATATGCTCCTTAACTGATGAAATTATTTTCGAATTTCTTCAAAAACTCTAAATACAAAAGATCTTCAGCAGACAAGGCTTCTTCTCCTACGACTGCCTTCATGGCTGCAGTATCCTTACCAATGGCATAGTTTGCATACAACTATAGTTGATATTAATAACCATAAAAATACCTGATTTGAGACTTCAGGATGATCTTCTCTGGTCATACCCTTACCAATAGCAGACTTCATCAATCTTGATAAAGATGGCAACACATTGATAGGTGGATAAACTTATTTGTTATTCAATTATCTATCAATGAAAATTTGTCCCTCTGTAATATATCCTGTAAGATCTGGGATGGGATGTGTAATATCGTCATTAGGCATTGTCAAAATAGGAATTTGAGTGATTGATCCATTTTTGCCTTACACTCTACCAGCTCTCTCATAAATGGTTGAAAGATCTGTATATAAATAACCAGGGAAAGAACGTCTTCCTGGCACTTCTTCTCTGGCTGCAGAGACTTCTCTTAATGAATCTGCATAGGCTGACATATCTGTCAAGATAACCAAGACGTGCAATTCCTTTTCGTAAGCCAAATATTCTGCTGTTGTTAATGCCAATCTGGGAGTAATAATTCTTTCAATTGTTGGATCATTAGCCAAGTTCATGAACAATACGACTCTTTCCATAGAACCATTCTATTCAAAATCTGTTTAGAAAAATCTAGCTGTTTCCATATTGACACCCATAGCACCAAAGACGACTGCAAAATTTTCATCAGAATGATCAAGGACATCCTTTCCTTTTACCAATGAAGCTTAACGCACAATTTAACTAAAGTTATGGTTATGAAATCATACGCTCCTATTTCGTTGTGTGGCAAACCGTTAGCAGAAAACAAGGGAATTTTTTATCCTCTGGCAATTGAGTTCATGCAATCAATAGCTGAAATACCTGTTTGAATCATTTCTTAGGGATAGACTCTGGAAAATGGATTGATGGGTTGACCCTGAATATCTAAAAATTCTTCTGCCAATACAGGGGGACCTTTATCAATTGGAACTCCTGATCCATTGAATGCTCTTCCAAGCATCTCCTCAGAGATTGGCATCTAGAGTGTTGAACCTGTGAATTCACAATGAGTGTATAAATTATCAATTCCTGATGTTCCTTCAAAGATTTAGACGACAGCCTTCTTTCCAGCAATTTCCAAAACTTAACTAGAATAATGACATTTATGATTACCCTTTTCTCACTGATCCATCTCCTAAACAAACATTAACAATTTCTGCATATCTTGGGAATTTCACATTGTCCAAAATAACCAATGGACCATCCACCTTCACAACTGTTCTATAATCAACTCTGGGTGTCACATTATAATTCCTTGTAGCTGCAGCTGCATTCAATCGAGCTGCTGCAACCTTTGCTATGTCATGGGCCTTATGATGATGACTCATAATATAAAATAAAGATATTTATGGTTTTAAGAATTTATTAACAAATATTAATATTTCCCTTCATTTATTCCATGGTCAACTCAAGAGATATCCTCTATTTCTAAAAGGCATCTTCCAAATTCTAGTTAAATATATCGCGCATGTCTGAAAATAAAGAAAAAATATAATATTTATGATAAGTTTATTCTATATAAGATTGTTCATGCATACAAATCAATTGATTTAGTTATAAGTATTTCAGGATCTCTTATTAATTAATAGTTTCTTCTATTAAATCGACAAATTGACAACTGATTCCTTAAACAAATATAATATAGGATTCTGCGAAACCAAATTTAGAATTTATTATTCATTTGAGACAATTATAATTAAATTAACGGAAATATATTTATTCAATATTATCCAAATGATGATTGGAAGTATGTATTTATTTTGATTGTAAAATTCTTAAGATTTCTAATTGCATGACTCTGTTAAATAATAGACATTTTACCTAATATTTATTAAATCAATAAGTAGACAAAATGAATAGAAGGATTGTTTAAGTTATTTATTGTTGTATTTACATATAAACTTCATGATTTATTCAGATATTTATTTATACTTGATATCAATTTTTCAGTTTAAAAGTGACTCTATTTTAATTTTGTCAACTTCGGTTAAAGCAGATATATATTCTGATATTCTGGCATGTGTTGGAGATCCTTCGATCCTTTTCTCTAGGGAATCAATCTTAGTTTTCATTTGAATATTTTCTTTAGTCAATAAAGAATTTTCTGTTAATAGTTTTTTCTAACTTCACTTTAATTATTACATTTTAATCTTTGAGATTTTTGATAGTTCTTTACAATTAAATTATTTCCAAATCACGATCAAGTAATTATTTTTACATTTGTAGATTTGATTATTTTACAACATTTTCTTTGAGCTAATTAAAATACAAAATTACTTCTGACTTATTGTTTCTCCTCCTCAATACTCTCCGCTACAGTAGTTTTGGTGCAACTTAATTTATCTGTCCGTATATCCACGAGAGAACTCATCTATTAATTTTATGAATCATCATGCTTCATTGTAGAATTGAACTTCGATTCCTCTGCTTGCTTGAATAAAAGGTATAAGCAACCTATGTGAACATCCTTAATTTAATATCAGAGTAGGGAGTTCTTATACACAAAGTAGATCCACAAATTGGTTACTTATTAGGTAGAGCAGGAGCTCTGATGATAGTAACAGGAGAGTTTTTTCTTGTTTCAAAATGCTTTTACAATAAGGAAGTTGACTATCTATGGTAAATGTTCTAAGATGAAATAGACTTCTGTTTACTTGGGTGAGTGGCAACATATATTAAACAAGAAATTAAAATAAAATAATTGTACAATAATTTAAATTTAGATGAAAAATAAAAATTATTATCCAATCTTATTATCATTAAACTCAATTCTATAATTTTAGTAAGGCTACAATAATTATTTTATTCTAATTTTCTGTATGTGAATCATTAAAGGTTAGTCCCTCTCATAATACTCTTTTATTTCCTATCATTTTTGTTTTTTGAGAAGGCCTAATCATTATTATTCCTAAAATTTTTTCTAAATTTGTTAAGTATCTTAATAATCTCACTAAATAAATTGATTCAAATTATTATACTTAATTTGTTGTGCATCGTGTATCCCACTCTTCCATGAAATCTTGAAGTCATCTAAAAGTAAAATTAATTTTGCCGTTGCACTACTATTTCTAAGATATTAAAAAGTAACATTTTTTATTTATTTTTCAATGCTTTTTTGAAGGATCCTTAATTTATTCATCATCTATCTCTCAATAGTTATTAATAATCTAGGAATCAGTTATGCAACAGAGAATTAGCTCGATGAAATGGAATTTGAACAACTTCAAAAATTCTAGTTTAAGTTTTTCATATATACCAATTAGTTATAAAAAGCCCTTAGCAGCCTATTGTTTTTATTTAAAAATTAAATCTTGGCAAATGTTTTATTATTTTAAACTTTCTCTCACATAGGTTTTAAGCTATTAATTAATGCATTCTGAATTACTTTCTTAAACTAGAATAATGAGAAATGGTGATTTGACCATTATTTTTAGTATTTAAAAATTTTTGGAATCACAAAGCTTAATTATTTTATGAATTCGCCAAGGTACAGATTTCTACTATTAAATAAGAAGTAATTAATTTCATCATGTCGTCTTATTAAGGCAAAGAGTTTTATTTCCTTGTTGAATGAATATTCTTAATAATAATAACCTAAATAGATTAAGAATACATAAGTAGAACATCTTATTTTTGATATTTTAAACTCTTTTGAAACAAATGAGTATTTTAATAGGAATAGTGTAAGAGTGATGGTATATAAAAAAGATGATATAATATCAGTCAATTGATAAATGATATTTATACTTAATTTTTGCAATAATAAATTTTAAGAAAATCCAAAACTCTATTTTTTTCTTACAAATGAGTACATGGCAACAAATAGGCTATTTGGTTAAAAAAAATTTGTTGATCAGTATGAGAAACAAAGAGTTCCTCGTTGAGTCAATTTTACCAATTGTTGTGGCAGCAATGCTTTCATTAAAAGGTATATTAGAGATTATGATGATTAGCTCAAATATAGGCTATTTAGTAATTGATGCCTTTGCTATATTGTCTTGCGTTGAATTCCACACAAAGATCTATGTTGATTAAGTTGGTAGAAGAGAAAAGTAAAAGGTATAAAGAATTATAGAAAGTAAGTATATCAATACATTACTCATTAGATTATGGGCATGAAAGATAACGCATATCTTTTAGGTTGGTTAATAACTGGTTATATAAGAATTGGAATTGTAAGTATACTCATTATATTCTAGTCTTTAATAATATTTGAAGTCTGCTGGTATTTGTGTAATATTGCATTCAATATTGAATGGGATGAAGAATTTCATGTATCTTTTCTATCTATGTTGTGGCCATACGTATTATTTGCTTTTGCCGTAAGACTATATAATAAAATTGATAGGCTATGAATTAGAATTTTTTTTTATCCAGTTTGTTTAATGAAGTTAAAATAGCTGGAGAGATGTAATCATTTGTATAGATTGCTTTTACCTTTTTCATCTATTTTTCTTTTGTAGCTAAATTGGCTAACAAGACGATATTTTACATTATTTTGACCCTTGTAAGTCCATAATGTGGAATAGCCTTCTCCTATATATCAGCAATGAATAGTTCAAGTGGTAATGACTTAACGAAATTGAATTTATTCCCTACTGATATCATAAGTAGTACATATTCGACGTAAATGGCTGGAATCCAACTAGGAGTTCAGTTAGTTGCTTATTTAATATTGTTTTTATATTGTGAATAGGTGGTTCCAAATGAATATGGAATAGCTAAGCATCCATTATTTATATTTGGAGTCTCTTCTCAGAAGAAAGTAAAAGTGAGTTAATATGACCATGAAGCTAATTTGGAAGTTAATAATAGTGATGCTCCTTTAAGTTCTGCTATGTACACAGAGGAAATAAAAATGAATAAATCACCAAGTATAACAATTTAGAACTTGTTGAAAAAGTTTGGAGATTTGAATGCTGTAAATAATTTGAGTCTCGCTTTGTATGAATCCCAGATTTTCTGTTTACTTGGACATAATGGAGCTGGCAAGACTACAGCCATAAGTTTATTAACAGGAATGATTCAAAAGACTTCAGGTTAAGTCACCATGTATGGGATGAATTTGGACAGACATTTATCTGATATAAGAAAGTCATTAGGATTATGTACTTAGAAAGATTGTCTGTACAATGAATTAACGGTGAAAGAACATTTAACATTTATTAGTGGTATCAAAGGAAGGATTGACAAAAAGGAAATGATCCTAATTATGAAGACAACTGAATTATTAGATGAATAGGATAAATAAGTGTAAGAACTATCAGGAGGTTCAAAAAGGAAATTATCTTTGGCTATGAGTTTGGTTGGAGATTCAAAAATCATATTTTTAGATGAACCAACTTCCGGGATGGATGCTTATGCAAGGAGATCAATTTGGAATATTTTGGAGAGGATCAGAGAAGATAAAAGAACTATTATATTGACTACACATCATCTAGATGAAGCAGAAATACTAGCTAATAGAATTGGAATAATGTCTAAAGGTCAATTATTAGCAGTAGGATCTTCAGATTACATAAAAAGGAAGTTTGGAGAAGGATACAATTTAAAATTATCATTTGATGATGCAAATTTAAGAAACACAATCTAGGAGAAGGTTTATTAAATGGTTCCTAATAGTTTCTTAGAATCAGAACACTCTAATAATAATAAACTTGTATTCAATATTCCATTTTCTTCTAAAGGCAAATTAAGTGACTTATTTTATAATTTGGAATCATTAGATGTTAAAATTGGTTTAGAGATGAAAACTTTAGAAGATGCCTTTGTAAAAATTGGACTTGAAGATGAAAAGAGCCACTTAAATGATGTCAGAAAGAGTGAAATCAAAGTTGCTAAATTAAGTATGGGAATTCCAGAGAACAACGAAGATGCAGAAGAATTTGAAAAGGAGTATTAAAATATCCTAGAAGAAGGAGAAAATACTGAAAATGACAATAATGTCACTGAGTTTCATTAGGAAAAACAACTACTTCAAGATGTCCCAGAATGTTTAAAAAATGAACCATCTTATAAATTTTCATCGCAATTATTAGCAATCTTTTTAAGAAGATACTATACTGTGGTCAGAACTAGCACTAATTACTTCTCTATCATAATCCCAATGATTACTTTTGTTTTAGGTATGAGTACCGTAGCTGGAGTAGATTTTGATGAATTATTACATAATGTATTCCCTGAAATGGACATTGAAAATTTAAAAGAAGCCGTAGAATTTTTCAAGATTTCATTGCTTGCTAGTTGTAGTGTGTTGGCATTTTGTTTTAATGCAACTGTCTACATATCATAACCAGTCTTAGAGAAAGAAACTTATTTAAAGTAAGCTTTAATAGGGATGGGATGTAGATCTTTTCCATATTGGTTTGGTACTTTAATTTTTGACTACATGGTTTATTTATGTTACGTAGCCTTATTTTATATAATTTCTGCCTCATTGAATTTAGATATTGCATTTAAATATTGGAAGACAGGATTATCATGTTACATTCTCTTTGGTTTCAGCTATATTCTATTTGCTTATCTTATGGGATTTTTGTTTAAAACTCTGGAGAACGCATTAAAATTATATTCAATGTTTTGCTTTTTTGCTAACTTTTGTGTTCCTTTCATTGTAATAGCTTTTGTTGACTTCTTTTATTAGGAGTTCAATAATGAAATTGCCAAATAATTCATCTATATATTCTAAGTGCTCTTTGTAGTTGTATCTCCATTTTATGCCTTTTTTGAGGCTTGCACATTTTTAGCAGATAATTTTTAAAAAATTTATGATTTAAATCTATACTCAACTCCATAATTAATCCAAAGAACTTATATATTCCAATTAATCTTACTTGGGTAAATCATTATTCAAATATTAATTCTTTATCTAATTGAATCAAAAAGTCTAACTGCCCCAAGAAGCAACTCAAACTCAAAGCCATTAACTGATCAATTAGAATAAGAAATCCTAGAAGAAAGAACTAGAATTCAAAAATCTAAAAAATATGACCCAATTGTTTGCAAATTTCTAGAAAAAGAATATATTAAGGATAAACCAACATTGCAACAATTAACATTTGGGGTTAAGAAGGGTGAGATATTTGGAATTATAGGTCCCAATGGTGCAGGTAAGTCTACACTTATCAATGTATTCACTGGAATCAACTCTCCCACTAAAGGACTTGCTTTAATTAAGGGAGTAGAACCTAATTAACGCAATCAAAAGGTTATGTAACATGTAGGAATTTGCCCATAATTTGATTGCATTTGGGAGAATCTAACACCAATAGAACATCTACAACTCTTTGGTAGAATCAAAGGTTTAACTGGATAAGATCTATCAAAAGCAATGAAGTACTTTATCAAGACTATGTAATTGGATTTATTTGTAAAGACAAAAGCAGGATAGTTAAGTGGAGGAAATAAGAGAAAACTCTGTGTTGCAGATGCCTTGATAGGAGGAAGTGATATTACCTTTTTTGATGAGCCAAGTACAGGAGTCGATCCTATTTCAAGGAGATTTCTCTTTAATACTCTTTAGAGAAATATTCGATTAAGAAATTGTTCTGCTATTATGACCACTCACACAATTGAAGAGGCTGAAAGTTTAAGTCAGCGTTTGGGTATATTAATTGCTGGACAATTTAAATGTTTAGGAACTCCTTAATATCTTAGACAGTAAATTATATATTTTATTCATTTAGAAAATATAGCAAAGGATATCAAATTGAGATTAAGCATAACAATAATGAAGAGGTCTAGGATATAGCTGAGTAGGTTGCTAAAATGTTTCCAAACTCATAAATGATGGAAGATAAAAGGAGTGGATTCATGACCTTTAAGTTTGATGATGAAGATTTCAGTTTTTATAGAACATTCTAATATTTTGAAACACTGATAAAAGAGAAACTAATTGAAGATTTTCAAATTAATGAAAAGTAATTTTATTGTATATTATTTAATAGTTCACTTGAGCATATATTTATTCATTTGAGTAAGATCTAATAGGAAATTAATGAGAAAGAGGGTTTAGTATTTGATTGAGGATCTTTTTATTTGTATATTAATATTCAAAATCAAAACAAAAAAAGAAAAATTAATTAAAAATAACTCACAAAATTCATTTAAGCAATATTTTAATTTGCTCTCTCAAAATTTCTGGACTTAACAATAATTATTGTTATTGTAATTTTTAGTTCTTTTTGATTTACTCAATCAAAGACTTAGATAATTGTAACGATTTAGTTTGAACATTGAAGAGTATAATTTAATTGTAATTAAGCAACAATAGTAACATAACAGATAGTTATGTTACAAAATTATCTTAAGGATTATTATTTAGATAATCTACTAGACAATTAATTATGGTTTTTAAATCTTTAATGTCTTGAGGTGTATAGAGCTATTCTCTCACATTGTTAATAGTGATCTTATGTTGATTTAATAAGGACTCAATATCCTTTTTGATTGCTATGTGATTGGGTATGAGGTCAAATTGTATTTGAATGATTTTCAGTAATTGTAGGATACTATTTTTTTATTGGCTTATAGGAGACAAGGCATTATCTTAGAAATGATTGCTAAATGTTCGTTTTAATCTTAAGTTTGAACAAGCATTAAAGTACCCATTAGCTATAATGTGGTTAAGTGGTTCTCTAGACTTTTCTTCAATTTGGAATTCATTTACTTTTACAACATTAGATGAGTTTTCTTATTCATGTACATATTTATTAGATGTATTTGTAGAATTAGATTACAAATTACTAGGAGTTCTATATGAATCATTATTATTAGTTGAGTATTTTTTATTTGGAAGAGGAGGAGTATGTGCATTTTCTAAGAATTTGATAAGTTCGACTCTTTGGGTGGTGAATTTGAGAAAGGAATTATTATTTCTTTCTCTTTCTGATTCTTAGGTGTAGGCAGTAATATTTCTTTAAGGAGTGATTTTTCGATTATCTGGTTGTAGATATGAGATTTTAGTTTTTGTGTAGAATTTGCCTTTCTATCTCTCACTTGATTTGTCTGCATCATTAGTTGGAGTGGCATTGCTCATACTTCTATTGTGTCTACTAACAAAATGATAAGTTCCCATGCTTTCAGTTCTTTGCTTGGCTCTTTGATAAGGTTTGATTTCCACGAAACTTAAATTTTATTTAATTTATGTTGATTCTTATTATTGACTTTAATATTAGGAATACGTATTCTTTTGAATGACAGGTAATGCTTGATTGATTTCTGGTAGAGTTGTAGTTTGTTCTTGCATTCCAGCCAATGAAAAGAGTTGATCCCAAGAGATTCTTTTTTCTTCATTGATTTATAAACATCCCTTGATGATCTTGATAGTTTATTCGGAGACTTTTGGAAAAGGAGGAAATTCTAAAGGCTTGAGGAATAAAATAGAAAATGTACTTTGGTATCCAATTTGGCCATTAATTCAACTAGATTTTAAGAATGCCAAGGAGTGATACCATAGATCAATTCATAAAATATGAGACCTAGGGACCAGATATCGCATTTAGAGGTGTAGGATTGTCTTTTTAAGATTTGAGGACTCATGTAAAGTGGTGTACCTACTAATGAATTCATAATGGTGTCAATATGAGAATCAACTTATTTGGCAAATCCAAAATCTGTTATTTTGAATACACCATCATGGATCATTATATTGGCGGGTTTAATATCTCTGTGAATGATTCCTATTTTTAGTAATGCTTTAATGCCATGGAGTAAATCCTTTAAAACATTGATTGCATCATTTTCTGGGATCGACCTAATATTATGGGTTAAGTCATACTTTCTCTTTTTGAGGTATTCCCTGAGATCGCCACCGTTACAAAACTCAGTTACGATGTAAGTATTATTCACACTTTATAAAACATCAATCAATCTAACAATATTCTTATCCTCAATCAATTTCATAATCTCAATTTCTGAAGCAATGAGTTAACTTGCATAATCTGTTAGTAATATTTTTTTGTCCACTATTTTTAATGCAACAATCTTATCTGTAATAGATAACAATAAAAAATTACTATCAACAATGTTTCTTCCAGCATAAACTGTACCATAGGCACCCTTTCCTAATTTTGCTTTGAAACTAAACTGATAATTCTGAATTTTCTTATCTGGAGGGTATTGTAGAAATTACATTTTGAATTTGAAAAATAATTAAATAACAACGAATGCAATTTGCGCAATTCTTTATTCAAATCTCAATTATAATTAAATATCACTCATAAATAATCACATCCACATGATCAATTTCTATTTACTTTGTAACTCAAATCTAGTATTTTTCATTCTTTATTTTGCATAATCAGTGAGCAAAGTTAAAATAACAATCATTTATTCTACCTTAGATTTTCTAGCTTTCTAGCTTTCTCACATTATTACAATTTACTAAACATTAATTATAATAATTGAATATCAAAAGTATATTCATTTTATATAAAAAGTATTAAGGAGATATCATAATTCTATATGATTAGAAAACTTAAAGATGCATATATTCATTTTTAATCTGATAGATGTGTTATTGTTTATCTGAACCATAATTCATGGTTCCCATTAGTATACATCTTTATTATAGTAGGAATGCTATTACTAAATTTTATTTTTTATTTATATACTGCTAGTTATTGTGTATATATATAAATAATATTATATTTCCTATCAATCTAATGCATTCTTTCTCATTTGTAAATATTGCTTGATCATTAGTTTTTATACTTATATGATATGTCGTCTCTCATATTTTTATTATCCAAATAATAAATGTAAGTTTCATTAATATCATGCATTCTCCTCAATTTCAGAGATCTCTATGAGAATGATAAAAGCAAAATTACAATAAATTTTATTTATAATATGAAGTTTAAAATATTAATTGATTAATCAATGTCCGTCATCAATTTTAATAAAAATCTCAATTATTATTCGATGTATAATAATATTAAAACAACGTATCCAAAAGAATAATCTGGAAATAAAAATTATTGAAGAAAATTGATCAAAATTCTCTTTATCCTAATATCTCAACTTTAAATTCCAATATCCTAAATCCCTATCTTTAATAATATATTTTAAGAAATGCACGCAGTTCCTGAACATGTTACAATCGGACTTCCAAGAGAAGGATTACAAGCCTTCGATGATCATACAGAATTGGCCAAGCACCCAGCTCCATATAGAATCAAGGAAATCGAAGGTACAATTTTATATTAAGATGAATAGTCTAATATACCGATGAACATATCCTCGGAACAGTCTTCAAATATGCCGATGCCAAGGGACACACCATCGATGGTCACGATATTGAAAAATTCAAGCCTTTCGGACATTTGTTCGGTAAAGTGCACAAGAAGCACTTCAAGATTGATGATGGTAATTGTTCAATAATAATTCATTAGACGATGAAATCCTTGAAATCTCAGGACATGCTGGTGCCAGAATCAATGAGTTGAAGTTCAAGACATACAAAGGAAAGGAAGAATCTTTTGGAGTTAAGAATGGTGTTCATTTTGTTTACTCTTTCCCAGGACACACCTTCGGATCTGTTTCTGGTGGTTATGAAAAACATTTGGATTTCATTAGAATTCATGTCAATGAACTCCCCCCTGCTAAACATCATTTGAAAGTTATCATCATCAAGAGTTGAGTTATTAATTATATAATAAAATATGTAATCATCAATTAATAATACAACTATTACATCCATCCAAACAAGCTAAAAATAGAGATGTTCCAGAATCGATGTTATCAATTAAATCATTGCCAAAAAATAAAATACCAATAACACCTTATTTTAACTTAAATTTTAGCAATTTTATAGAGACAGAATGGAATTGAACAAAATTTAAAAGAAAGATAATCTAGAATTGCATGATCAAATACTTAGACTCTACAAAAACAATCAAGCAGCTTAATAAATCAATCTCACCATTTTTACCTAAGATAAATTGTATACCCAACCATTTATAAAACCAATTAAATCGTCAGCTGAAAGAAGAAGACCCAGATCACAATCAACTCATAGAAACATTGTTAATTCCCCTAAAACAAAAAGACCCATTCTAGGAGATGTCTTGAGAATCTCTCCCAAATATATTAACAATAGAACAACTATTTCATCCAAAAATGATATAAGATCTGTTAGAAAAAACATATTTTTAGATGCTTTGATCCTCTAATAGGAATCGCAAGATTTGTTCTGATACTTGTTATCGCAATTGAATGGATGTTTATAGCTGATATACAAATTAATTCTCTAAACTATTCAAATTAGATATGCCAAACGATCTGTTCAAAAACTCTTATTTCCATCTTTTATTTCTATTATTTTTTATAACTTCCTCTACTTTCATTGAGAATTCAATTCATTTTTAAAATAGATATTCAAATTAAAACTAATTTCCATATTTTCATACTCCATAATTCATCTCAGTCATTATTTTTATAATACATATTTGATTGATTTTCTATTTTCTAATTACCCAATAATTATTACAAACAGTCCAGCTTTATATGTTATTGCTAAAGATAAAATTGTCTAATTTTTTAATAATATTATATTCTTAATTTCTAATCAATTATTATTAGGGGAATAACTAATAATTCCATATTTATTTTTTGAACTCATCTTCAACTAAAAATTTATAATTATCAAGATAGTATTTGTGTTACAATTACTGTTAAAAATTTAATTTACTATAGTAACCTAATGTTTAATTTCATTTAACTTGAAACATATCCACATTTTCAATATAGTAAAATTTAAAAGAATGAAGTAAAAATATAGAGGAGTCTATTTAAACTTCAATCAAAGGGTTAGAAAGTAATCCCTTAATTAGTCTAAATTTATACTCAAACAATAAATTTTATTAATTTACAATAAAAAACATAGTTTTTTTTATATTAATTATTATGATATATTGAAATGAATCGAAAATAATAGTAATAAATTTTGATTAAAATGTTAAGATCTTCTTATGAGTTATTTAAAATTTCAATAGGATATTATTCTCATAATCCACTTTAAACAGAATTTTACTTAATTATTTTTAGAATACACTTCTTACTGAAAATTTATTCTATTATATCAATTTTAAAATTGGTCCTAATCTTCGTTTGTTGAATCTAGTAAATTTAGAAATTTAAATTTATTTATCAAATTCATCTAATGATATTTATTTATAAAAAAGAAAGATTTTAATCATGGCTATTTTAGAAATAAATTCAAAAAGACTCTCATAATATAAATAAAAATAAAAATATCTCTTTAATATAAGAATTCTTATTATACATGTTAACACTTATAGAAAAATCTTTGTAGAGGAAAGAATCAAATGAGGGTTGGGTTTTATTTTTCATTTTCTCTTGAACTGCTGTTTTATAAAAACATTTAGCAAATAGAAAAAGATAATCATTGGAGAGATTTACATAAAATTTGATGTCTAAAATGCATGAATAATAATTTAAATTAGTTTATAATGTACCATCCATCAATTTAATTAATACTCAGGTTAAATTTAGAACTTTGAGTTTTAATTTTAGCTTTTTATTTAATGCATTAGATTGCTGCTTTAATTTTCAAGCCCAGAATTTTAAACTTCTGTAGGCTTGTAGTTGGGTTAAACTTAAATTCCATATTAAGGGTACTTTGGAGAATTAATTCCTTGGATATTTGTTTATGGAGAATAAAAGTCCTGGCTTAACTCTGGGAACAAAGGTTTCGAATTACCCAGACTTAATTGAGGGTCAGTGTTCCAAGAATATTACTGTCGAAGAGTATGCTAAAAATTTAATTTATGGATTTCATTTTCTAAAGTTCTAACCTTAGAATCTAGTTATAATTATTTATCCTAATGATATAAATGTAGAATTTACTCTTTCTAAACTTAATTCACGTTCTAAAGTAATGTTTCTTTCACCCAAAAGCGAATTTTGAGTTCTCAAATCTTAAATATCTCTATCTCTTAAATCGCATTAATTTTAGATTCTACGTAGTTCATCTACCAATTTTTTTAGTTCTTGATTTAGTACCTATTTCTCTTATTCTAATCTTTCTTAATGTTAATATGAATTTTGAATTTGAGACTGAAGTGCTACAACATCTACTTTTATATTGTAAAATTACTTCTTTCTAATGAATCACTTTTTTTTTCATAAGTCAATAAGTCAGCATGCATTTCTTTTAATTTTCCTAAAGAAGCAGTTCTTTCATTTCTTAATTGGGTTTATACATCCAGAGCTGCTTTTAATTGAGATTCTGACTTAATGTAGTCATTTCCTAAATTCACTAAAGCAGTCTCCCTTTTCTTTAATTCTTGTTCCAACTGAGTTCCATAGTTCTTCCATTTTTCCAGTTACCCCTTTAGATCTTAAGACAGCATTTACGATTTTTGTTAACCTTCTTCTAGACTCTTCTCCAACTAAGTACATTTATTTTATATGAGTGTGTTTTGTTAAGTCATAGAATTTATTTTTTCTTTTAATTTCTTAATTTCTTAATCCTATTATTGGCATGCAGCTACCATTTTATTATATTCAGCTTTTGCACTTGAAATTGCTGCTTTGCTTTATTCAATTTATCTCTATTCTATTATATACATATAGTAATGATACATTCATTTAATTATTGATTTATCTATGCTATTTTACTTTCCTATTAAATATTCAGAGTTTGAGAAACTTGTAATTCTTTCTCCTTTTACTATAATAGATTGATTTAGTTCTTCAATTACTCATTCTATATATTTAGATTGGATTGACTTTTTTATAAATTAGATATTTAATCTTTTGCTCCTGATGAGATTTAACTGAGTTTTTGGTTAAGGATTTAGTTTTGTTCCTGTTCTTAATTTAAGTCTTAGTTGATTGAATCTAATGCGAGTTTCATTTTTCGATTATCATTCAATAATTACTCGTTTTTTAAGACTTATGATTCATATGCAAGAGTTTAATCTCTAATTTATGATTTGCATTTTTCTATGATTTCTTTTTGATTCTGAAGATCAGATTCTAAAAACGCATTTTATTTTTTTGATTCTAAAAGTTATTTATTGAGGCTTATAAGTTACTAATCTAAATCAATAATCTTATATTCAAGTCCTCTATTCATTTCTACTTATTTCCTTAATTTCTGTACATCTATCAGCAAGAATTGATCTTCTTAAACAATATTTGTCAATCTTTTATTTTCATTTTTTGAAATTAATATTTGATCTCTAGCTTAATACTTAATTATGTTACTATAATTCTTATATTTCATTCATGCTCGATTTGTTTCTTTAATTCAATTGAATGCTAATGTTTATATAAGAAAATTACTTATCATACTTTAAACTTTGATTTTCCTATTCGAGTGCTCTCCACTAATATCTACACATAATTATCTCTCTTACTTCAATGTATCAATTTCTTTTGTTAACTTTTGTATTTGCTCCGACTAATCTTGGTCTTTAATTGTTTGCTTTCCCATCTAAGAGTAATCATATTAGGTATCTGAGGCTAATTTTGACCCTATTTATTAATTCCTATGTTTAAATTTATGTGAGTCTATACTTATTTGGTTATGAAGAGGCTTAAGGAACTGATCTATAATTATTACAATATATCAATCATTACTCATTTTACTCAAGAGTATTTTGATTATAACCATTTAAAGTGTTAGACCCTATATATCGATTTGAATTGAATTTGCTTCTTTCTTAAACTGGTATTTAAGATTGCGAATTGATTTCAAACTGACTCATAGTAAATATAATTCAGAGATATTTTATTCATAAAACGAAAACACATCATATAAAAATAAAAAATATTAAAAACCTCGCTTTCTTTTCCTAATTACTCAATGTTCAATAAGAGGATTAGGACAAAAAAATTGTTTGTATTTCTTCTTTTTATCTATTTTCATCTTTTATTTCAATTCTTGAAACAAAATTGATAGTTTTTTAATGTGATTTAAACTTATCACACTATTTTTTTGACTTCTATTAAAATTTCTATTTTCTCTTCCCTCTTTAGTCTATCTTTTCTATAGTAATGACTATATTTCATTAATTAATACTTCTTTATGACAAAGGGGAATATTTATTTATATTTTCATTAGAATTTCTTAGTTAATACTCCTATAATCAATAAATTCTTGTAAATCACCTTTTTATAATGAATCTTTAATAAGTACTATTTTATTTAAGATTGAAGTAGGAATATTTTTAAATAGTTTATCAAAGAGTCCATCCACAAATATGTTATTTCACTCAATTAATAATATTTTATTCAGAAATCCAATATGCTATTGAATGAGTCTGGTAATCTTATTATAATAGAATAATTAATTGATTATTTATGTAGATTTGGTTAACTCAGTGCTAATATCTCAATTAATAATAAATTTAATTTGTAAATAAATATATTAATTGTTGTAAAATGCTACTTAATTCAACAGGTTAACGAAAACTCAAACAAAATAGTTTGTCCACTTTTAGAAGTCCCATAGTAGTTCCATCGAGTTAATAAGTTTCCCCTGTAGCTTCTGGACTCAATAGTTTGAAAAATCTTCATAGTCCCAAAGGATCTCAGATTGATGTCACCAACCTAACACGATTAATAAAATCCACTAAAATTAATGAGGTAATATAGTTTATATAAGATAGTCAGTAAATAGCTAATAGATATAAGCTTTACTTGCAAAAGCTAGGGAAATAGCAAAAATAACGACAGACTCTAAATCCTAAGCAGCAAAAAAGCATGTTAAATTGCAGAGTTAATAATTTGTAAACTTTAAAGACTTGCTTCATAATTCTACCTCCACCAAGATCTAACAAGAAATGTTCTTCTGCAGAAATTCATTTAATTTTGAGTTTGTCATTGGAATTGGTGGATTTGGTAAAGTATGGAAAGTTGAACACAAAAAAACAGGTTAAATATTTGCCATGAAAGAAATGTCAAAAGCATTGTATAAATTCAGTGTTATTTAGAATTGTGACAAAGAAGAGTGTCCATTCTGTTATGAATGAACGAACATTATTAAGTCAATTGAAGCATCCATTGTTAGTTAATATGAACCTCGCTTATTAGGATAGAGAAAATCTATACCTATTGATGGACTACATGAAGGGAGGTGACCTTAGATATCACATAGGTAAAATGAGGAAATTTGATGAAAACTCAACAAGTATTGATGCAATACTATTATTAAGAGTTTTTTATAGCCTGTATTGTTTAAGGATTAGAATACATACATTCAAATAATATAATTCATAGAGATATCAAACCTGAAAATTTGGTACTTGATGATAAAGGATATGTGCATATTACAGATTTTGGTATTGCTAGAGTAAGCAAGGCTGAAAATAGCTGTGATACTAGTGGCACTCCTGGGTACATGGGTAAATATGCAGCTTTACATTTTAGCTCCTGAAGTTATGTGTAAATAGAATCATACTTATGCAGTAGATTATTTTGCTGTTGGAGTGATTGCCTATGAATTTATGATAGGGAGAGTAATCTTAATATTCTAACTTAGAGACCATATGTTGGAAGATCAAGACAAGAAATTAGAGATTAAATTTTAGCCAAATAAGTTTAAATTAAAAGAAATGAAATACCTAATGATTGGTCTATTGAAGCTGTTGATTTCATAAATAGAGTATGCTCATACGCTAATATTTTAGCTACTTCAACGTAAACCATAAAATAGATTGGGCTTCAATGGAAGTTAAGAAATCAAAGAGCATCCTTGGTTTGCTAATTTTGCTTGGGATAAATTATAGAATTAATCATTAGTTCCACCTTTCATTCCTAATGTATGTGTACCAAAATATGTTAAAAGCAAACAGAAGATAATTTTGATTAGAAATAAATTATTGTTGAGGACGAAGAAAATAATGAGCTCATCTAATAAAACATTTTAGTCTTGAGAGATTAGCATATTTAAGGTACTTATATTTGTCATATGCGAATAGATCAATTCTAAGGATATGAATTTCATTAAGGATATCATTCTACTTCCACTGAATAATCTTCTGGTTCATCGACTAAACATAGCCGTCATCTAAGTGAAAGATTGCAATTCTTTGAAAAAAAGAAAATCATATGATCAAATTTAGTTTCAAATTTTTACATCATTTAATAAATAATGAAATAAAGAGCAAAATATATATGGATCTAATTTATCAATTTAGTTTCATTATACGTACTAATTTAAAAAATTCCTTCTAAAAATTTGACTTCACCTCCTTTCTTTCAGAGTCTCCTTCTCCTCTGTAAACCTGATAAATACATTGCTTTTAAAGAAAAAAGCCAGGGTTTGACACCCTTTTTCATTTTTAAATTTAAATTTTAAAGCTCCTCCAAATTCAATTGGTGATGATCGATATCTTTACATGTTGAATATCTCTACTCATAGATCTTGCTTTAGGAATTGGCAGAAAGAGGGGAGCAGAGAAATTTGTTTCGCTCTTTTTTTATTTATTCAAATAGTTTAACTTTATCTTTGATAAAATGTAATATACTTAATAAATTCTTTGAAAAATTTAATCAATTCCAAATACTAAAAATCAGAGGTTACAACACATGCTGAAGAGAATTAAAGGAATTTTAATCCCTCCAAGAATCAAATAAATTTTGATTAGATTAATCCAATCTAAGATTAAAAATTCATTAATGATACTCATTAGATTGAACATCCTACCTAATTAATCCGGGTTTGATTTTTATTTAATCATAAGGACCTGCTTTTACAATTTATTGTTAATAATTGTAGAAAAGGAACTTTTGATTATTAAATCACATTTATTTTCATTTCTAAACAATTAGGTGAGCATACTTGAAAATTATTCGAAAACATAGACAAAGATACAAATTACGATAACCATCTTTGATCCTTTTAGAGTTCATCAAAGATGTCATCCATGAATATTTGCCCAATCAGATGCTCCAAGTTAAGCATCTCCTTATTTCAAGCAGAGTTCTCTGGAGTTCAATAGTAAACTAAATAAAATTTTACCATTTTTGAGCTTCATTGAGGATTTTGTTAATGAAATAAACTTTATCATTTTTAGAACTCCTTAGAGGGAATTTTTTACGCGCCTTTACTTTTTGAATTAAAAGATTTTTTAACATTATAAATCCTGTATAAAGAACTTTTTTTTTTATTAATTAAATATATGAGTTCTACTTTTTTTGAGATGGAAATAGAGAGCGGAGACACGAGTACTCTCTAGATAGCTAATCTAACACTCTAAAACAGAGTAATTCAAGACACAACAGTTTAAGATGGATTAGATAATATCTTTGTATACCTTAACCTTTCAGATTCCCCTTAGGAGAGAGAAGGCTCATATGATATATATGAGGATACTCTTGATGTGAAAACAAAAAAGGATAACTACATTATAAAAAAAAATTTTCACAATTATTATCAATGCGGATATTGTGGAAAGGTTTTTTCCTCAGCACAGAGTCTTGGAGGACATGTTCAAAAGAACCACAGAACAACTAAAAATAGGGAAAACTGCAATCAAACAATCTAGTTGAGATAAAGACCTACTAGATTTGCCTAACATTGAATTTGAATTCAAATTCCCATATTAATATATACATCATTATTAATTTTTTGAATGGAATACATTATAATTTTCAAATTATTTTCTTATTATAATCAAGAAAATCAAGATATTTTGAGAATAACTAATCTGATATTATAAATTAATATAAATTTATAAAATATTAATCAGTTAAAAATAAAAATAAGAAATGTGAATTTCAAATTTAGATTCATTCAACATTTTTAATATAGATTCTTAATTCATCTCAATATTATTATAAATTATCATAGGGTGTATCCAAAACTATCATTTTTATTATTTTAAATATATTAATCATTATACCTAATAACAACTTAATATTTCTTGAATATGATTACAATAAAATTGATTTTTTTAATAAAATAAAACAAATACTTTAATAATAAAAGATTAAAATAATCTAACTCATTACTAAAAGATGATTAGTGACTTACTTTAGTTAAAATTAATTTACATTTTTATTAGCTTTGAATTTTAATGTCTGAAAAACTTCTTGATCGAGTTAAAGAATGGCTTTTTTTGTTTAATAAAAGGGAAAAGCAAGATGAAAAGAATTTATGGCTTTTTTGAAATTATTATTTATGTTTATTAAATTTTATCCTTAAGCTTGTGATTATTACTATCCCAATGTTTGGTGAATACATCTAGTAAAATAATTAAATAAATTTAATAAAATATTATTTATGGATTAACAATTAGAATAGGTGAGTGTTGATATTCAGAAAATAGTATATAAAAAAGCCATGCTACATGCTTGTAAATATTCCACTGAAGATGTTATAGGTATTTATTAATATAATGAGATAGGAATTTTGATTGGTTAAATTACAGATAAAAGTATTAATATTGTAGATGCATATCCTTTATTCCACTCAAGAGTTAGTTTAAACACTTTGGAAGTTTCCTTAGATATTGTAAATGAATGCTCAAATCATAAAATTAGATATCAAGCGAATTATAAAATGATAGAAAGATTATTGGAGTATATGAGGCAAAAGCAAATTTCAGGGGAATAATGAGTGAGTTAGCTAGGGAAATTTTAAATAATATCAATTAAAACAAAGCAATTTTAATGAGAATTTCATAAATTGAGGTAGATGATACTTTTGTTTTGAATGCTAAAGTAAGAAATTTGAATACAATAAGATTGTTTCGTAGAATGAAAATGTTAAACATGTGATTAATTCTTCAAGTACGTTGGAATGGTGGGTTATTTAGGATTGTTTGAAGGCTGGTCTTCATTGGAAAATTGTAGATTTCGATGCTCATTTTGAGAATGTGTAATTAAATTTCCGAAATCAGTATTTAGAATGAATTATATGAAATAGGTTTATAATATTCATCTTTACTTCCTCTATATTACTTAATGACTGATGTCCTTGTAAGATTCACCATACATATTCTCTGCTTTGATGCCAGTCATAAACCCAGTATATCCAACAATTGGTGGCTTTTGTGTTTCATACTTGAATATAAATGTCTAATACAGTTTGTCTGAATTTATCATTAGTTTCTAGCATGGTCTTTGCCATGTCTTGATCCATTTGATTTAAGGGATGTACATAAGGTTAAGGTTTTTCAGGAGGGACAACTTATTTCAATGGATGTCTAAACACTGGTCTGAATCCTTGATACCCAACGACTGGCAATCTATCAATTGGAGGGATATCATTAATTGTTTTAGGCATAGATCTAATAACTTCAAATAAAAGAATTACTAGTATGTGCGATAATTTCTTTCATTGACAGCTTTTTCTTATCTATGAGCATCTTCCAAAATTCTTTCAGCTGCAGTTTGAAGTTATGGTTTTCTTAGATTGGGTTCCTAGGTAACTGTTAAATTGATACTCCAAACTCAATCTTGTAACTTGTTTACAATCTTTCTCTCTCTTCAGAATTTGTGCATCTAGCTAATCTGTCTTCCATACATTCAGCTGTTATCTTTGCAAAAGGTTTTCCATATTATGATTCTAACATATAATTAAATGAGTACCAGCCTTTAATCCTCTCACATGTCCTGCATACCCAGGTACGTGTTGCTTTTATAATTCGTAAGTAGGACCCCCAATCCAAGTTTATCCTGTCACAACTTATTCTGTCGAAGGAATCAAAGAAATTGTTTTCATTTATTTATTTATATAAATATTTTATGACAATTAGTTATTAACAATTGATCATTTCAAATTAAACATTTTTGTTTCTTGTTATATTTTTTTGAATTTGGTTCTTGATATCAAAGTATTACTTTTTGGACTTAAAAATTTTTGACTAGTAGTTAATTTTATAGGTTATAATAATTATTGAT
Organism: Paramecium octaurelia; assembly: GCA_905182995.1. Classification (NCBI taxonomy): domain Eukaryota; phylum Ciliophora; class Oligohymenophorea; order Peniculida; family Parameciidae; genus Paramecium; species Paramecium octaurelia. The sequence goes on from CAJJDP010000066.1 coordinate 396,794, forward strand.
AAAGTTCCGTCCCTCGAATTTGTCCATTCGACATTAAGGACGTCAAGATTTATTCAGATCGAGTCAATAATATTAATTAATGTTACAATTGATTCTTCATATTATTTTTTTTTTAAAACAACAGAACTTCTTAAACTCTTGGCAGAGATTCCCTAACATAAGGAAAAGTAGTTTCTTTTTTATCAATAAATTTATCTTTTAATTTTTTCAATCTAATCTACTATATTGTAATAGGTTTTAATGGCATTTTATCTAAAGATGTCTTTTGTGTATTCCGATTCGTTAAAATAGCTTTTTGAGTATCTAGTGTTTAAGTTTCGATAGATTATTCTAAATTTTCTGAAGTTTAAATTGGTGGGTCCTGAATAACTTTTGCAGCTGGATCATTTTGTGAGTTTTATTAATTCTATGCTTGAATTTTTTAATATGCAAAGATTTTTTTAGGATATCTTAAAGTACTTGGACTTAAAATTAGAGATTATTGAAGATCTAAAGATTTATAAGAACATTTATATTTCGGTGCTGCCCTTAAGGGACTTTGAGTTAATTAATGTTAATGATCTAGGGGTACTATTTTTTAGGACAATGTTTATTAATAAGTTTTTTCCATAAAGTCATATGGAGTTAATCTTAATGAATGTAGCTTTGGTGATTCAGCATCTAAATCAGGTAATTACTCCTAAGATCTCTCATTGTAATTTGTACATGTAACAACATCTTATTATTATTGTTCATCTTCTTGTATAGGTTTATAAAGAAGAGAGTCGCTTTCTTTGAAGATCTCTGTTTGATGTGGGGTAGATCGTTTTGAAATCGGTTCATCTGGAGCGATTTTTTTATTTTAATCATTAACAATGTCTTTGCTCCTTTTTTCATAGATTTATTTAATGGAGGAACAAAACTCCTTTTTTATTTCTTTAAGTTAACCATCCTAAATATCATCATCGGTACTATCATAATTCTTAATAGATTGCTAATATCTTTTGATCGTGTATGAAATTTGCTGATTTCTTTGCATTAGTTTATTCATTCGGTATTCAAATGAATTTTTGAGCATATCATAATTGAGAATAGGTTAAATGAGAGTGGAATTCATAAATTAAAATGAGGGCACATCTTCTAAACTCGTTATACTTTGATAAAGTTCTTTGTTGAGAGGCCTGGCAGTTGATTTTGGAAGGGTCATTTTCAAATTAAGAATTAAGTAAGGATTTAAGAAATCACAATTCCTGGGATAGAAGTATTTATCTTGGATAGTTTAGATCTGTTCGATGTCTATTTTGTAATTCATAATTTTAGGCATGATTGGTTCATCTACAGTTTTAATCGATTTCGTTATTTTTGATACTTCTAGTTGTAGACGAGACTAGGAATAAAAATGAATGGTATACTCGTTGTTATTTGAAAACATCTTCGATGGTGACACCTCCGTAGTTAATTTACTTTAAAATCTAAATAAATTTGATGTGGTCTTTAATATGGATGGCTGAATTAGCAGGGAAGTGCAATTTGAAGTATGAGAATGACAAGTTTGCAATTTGGAGAAAGTTATTCTGAAAATAGTCTAGGTCATATTATGGCCATCTTTCGGTTTTTAATATTTTATTTTCACTTTATTAGTTTTGAATATCAAGTTTTAAAATTTGAGTATCTGATTCTGTAATATTTTCACTTAATTAAAGCATTTTTGATAATAGAATAAGGTGCTCTCTTTTTAGAAATAATGACACTATTTTTGTTTTCATGAAATAAATATATTTATTTACAAATATTAGCAAATAAACTCCAATGAATTATGTAAAGAGTTAACAACACCAAATGAAATTGGTTTTAATGTTTTTGATATGAGTTGAGGATCAATAAAATAATAAATGGGAATAGGCAATTAGAGAATGAGAAATAAATATAAACAAAATATTAATATTAAAATTAATCATGAGATCAAACTCATCAGCTTATACACCATAGAATCCAGAAATCTTTCATAAAGGACACATCCATTTCTTCGATTTATTGTCATCGTTTCATGGTTTGGAGGATCAACCTGACTACCCAGTTTAATAACAAACAATTTAGGATAAGCTAAGACATTAATATCTCCATGATAATAATTGGGAAGATAGTAATGCATTTTACATTATGATTAGAATTATGCTATAGAACATGTTTCAAAATTCAAGAAAAAGAGTATGTTTAATTCTGTTTGGACAAGAAATGTTAAGGTGCTCCTTATTTGAAAGCAGCTCAAGTCTTGGGATACGTTAAATCTGGAAATCCTACACCCAAAGCTCACGGTCATCATCATCATTGATATAGATATAGCATTTACACATAAATAATAATAATAATATCGAGGTTGATTATGTCTTTGATTAACACAATTCAATTTATTGATTTGTTCTAGAACAATAAGTTGTCCTGATTTAAGTGCGATAACAAAGGGGGAGTGCTTTTATTTATAAATTCAAACTTATTATTATTATTATTAATGAAAAATATATTGAGTTATTTTTACGGATCATCTGTAATTGTTATTAACTACAGTAGGAAAGCAAAAGTACTGAAGTTAAAGATCCCAAACTTGATTAACAATTTGAAACATTTATTTTTGAATTTACTTCGAATGAATATTTCCCTCTCTATGAGAAATGGACCAAGGGAGAGGAATAAGAATACATAGGTCCTTTGTTATTCTTAATTTAGATTTCAAGTTGTAAGACATAGAGGATATTTATTTAAATAACTACGACTAATAGCTAAAATTTTAATAGGAGGAGACAAACTTAATAGATTATATTGTATAAGAAGATGACACTCTATTCGGATTAGAATTGAAATTCAATATTAGGTAATCAAAATGTTAATTCCGAAGTTAGAATAGGATTTTAAAAATAAATGATATTTCACCAGAGTGCTTTGTCCCTGGAATGAGAATTAAAGTTCCTGCTGTCTAATAAGAACAAAGTCAACCTTACTTTTAAGAAAGTGAAATTAATGATTTGCAATTGAATTAGTCCTCTTTTTATGGCAGAAACTTGATGGATGAAATCATGTCCAGAGGATAAACAAAAAAATGTATATTCCATTTTAATTGAAAGTCAATGTTTATTACGTGACTAATTATGGTTGTATAGAAGGAGTGTTAACAGTGAATAGCGATGTCATATTATTTGATCCTAGTTTTGTAGATAGGAACAAAGAATTAGTTTAAAAGTGTCATAGTAAATATCCAATTTAATTCATTCTAGAATAAAGTATTCTCAATTTTTAGGCTTGTCTTATGACTGAAGACGTGATATCAGTTGATTTAAATGAATTGCCTATGAGAATTGCAAAATCTACTTCAAAATGCTTCAAAGACTACTTAGTGATGGTGCATATAAGTGCGAATGTTTCCTGTAAGAAATTACTTGAAGTGTTGCCCATTCTGACTTTCAGAGTAAGTGTTTACAAATTACATCTATAGATTTAAAATGATGAGGATCAAAAGGAATTCAAAGTTCAAAGTATAGATTTATGTGAGACTTTGGCTGATGTTGTTAAAACAAAATCAGAAAGGATGTTAGATGAATAGAAGAAGAAGGAACAAGATTTAACCATCATTCCTTTTTATGATGTTTAGGATGCTACATTAATTGAGAAATTCATAGAAAGAACTAATTAACTTTGGGGAGGATAGGATTTCATTCCATAGATGGTTTCAGATTCTTAAGTTATGGACAATGATGAAATGATTTAAGTAATTGTTATAATTAGTATTAATTAGATAATTGCAAATGTTCCATCTATATTTAAAACATCCAATTGGAAATTAATTTTTTCAAATGTTATACATGGCTCATCTTTCTTGACATTGCTTAATAATTGTGAAAACCATTCTCCATTAATTTTAGCAATTAAAGATTTTAATGAATGCAAGTTTGGAGCATATCTAAATGAATCTCCATAATTAACATTTGGAAAGTTCTTTGGAAATGGAGAAACCTTCCTTTGGACTTTTAAAGTATTGACTTTATGAATAACTTTAGGATAATAATTTCAAAACGTATAATTGGGCTGAAACTAACAATTACTTCATATTTTGTGAATCAGATGGGTTGGCAGTTGGATGTGGAGAAAAGTTCGGTTTATATGTCAATCATTCTTTGATGCATGGAAACACCAATAAATGCGAGACTTACAAAAACGAAATTTTGTCAAACTCTAACGATTTTAGTATATAGATACTTGAAATCTGGGGATTAAGTGAATGATGATTGCTCTTATGATAATTCATTTTACCTGTTAAAAATTCGTTACTCATTTTATATTATTCTCTACACTGACAAATTATTGAGAACTATCAACCTTTTTGCACTGCCAATATCTGATTAACCTATTTGATTGAAAACATGTTTATATTTATACCCAGTCTTAATGAATAAATCTATATTATAATATTTATATTTATTCAAATCTAGAAAATTCCAAATTATTTAATCTTTAAAATTAAAATTTCTCAATGCTAGCCTAATCACCCAATTTCAAAATGAAATAAATGACTCCTCTCAGTGTTCATTAGAAATATCTTATTGAAGATGAACCAGATGATGAGATATTCGAATTAGAAGATAACACTAAAATATCATTTAATGAAAGAATGATTGTTTGCAGTTACAAACCTTGGCAAAATGTGATACAATTATAAAAAACGATTGAAAAACTGAAAGGATACGATAATATCAATTGGATCAACCCTGCCCTTAGTGGAGGATCTGGAATTCCCTCTCGATCTATTTTAAAGAACTCTTCTTTAATTAAGCTTGACCTTTTTTATTAAACTTGATTATTTTTCCTTTTTAACTTTATATAAGTATTTTTGGTTCATAAGGATTTTTGGTTCACTTAAATTTGTTCATCACGGTGTTACATATTTAAAAATACATGATACACTCTTTATGGAAAATGAGAGCTTTCTTTTAATCCAAATTGTTTCAATTGTCTAGATAGTGGATAAAGTTTGATTATAAGGGAAAAGCAAGGTTAAACTTATTAGAATAAATAGTATAGGGAATAAATGATTTTTCAGTTGAACTTAATTATAAAATCTAATTATTAATTTAAATATATTCCTTAACTTTTCTTATAAAAATTATTAAACATCTCTTAAAGAATTGGCAATTTTGAATTATAATTTTGATAATTAATGAATTTTATCTAAAATAGTTTATTCAAAACTCAGGCATACAAAACCCTATCAATAGGCTAATTAAGGCTATTACAATTAATTAAAACAAAGTAAATTTAACTTAGTCATCTTTCTCATCTTCAAATGGTATATTTTATTTGGCTTTAATAAGAACTATCTGTTTGTTCAATTCCCTAGTCTCATTGATCAGGGCTTATTGTTGATCCTGAAGAGCCCCAATATTTTGTTCCATCTAAAAGTTTTGGGATATCTACAAAGAATCCTTTTGCTTTCGTTAACTAATCGTAGATTTCAACACAGCAGAGACAGGAGTGCCATCCCCATTTTGGATTTATGAAACATGCGATGTAAACATAGGGATTCTTCTATCACTTGGCAAAGTAATCTGCATTCACTATTAGTACTTTAAAGATCATACATAAGAGACTGTTTCAGATTAAATGAAATCTGATACTTGCAGGAAGATCGAGGGAAGATCCTTAATTTAATCCTTGAGCAATTTAAATTAGTCCATTATTTCATACTAGTCATTAATTTCCTAAGGTTTATCAATATTCATTGAGATTATCCTGACTTTAACAGCCTCTAAAATAATAAAAAGCAGATACTATCGAAAATAGGCTCTTTGGTAATCAATTTGATAGTTTTGCTTTCTCCTGCCTTTAATATCCCCACGAAGGGATAGGATTTGATCTGTTCTGCAGCTGTAGACATAACCTTGAATGCAAGACTTCTAAGAAGCATGTATTAGAAATTTACTGATTATTTTCCAAAGGGTTTTTAATTTTAATATGAGAGATCCATATTTTATCATTGTTTGATAAAGTTTAGTGTTTGAAACTCAAGACTGGATTTTGTGCATGAGGATGCTCCAAGATTAAATAAGGTTTTTGATCATTCATAATATAAAATAATTTATTTAATTATGTCTAACACTAAATGCGATACAGATTTAACCCGATCAAGGAAGTTTATAATTTGATCCTAAGTAAATCATTACCTCTTTATTCATCAAAAATAATATTAATTGAATAAATTCAATCTCTATAACAATAAGGCCTTGATAGTAAAAAATATGTGAAGAAAATTTAACTATCAATTCAAAGTATTACAGGAAGCACTTGGATGATTTAAGTCAAAGATTTGAAAAAATTGATATCAAAAGCCTTGTTTCTATCATTAATAATATCTTGTACTTATTAGCATTAAGAATAAATTCTCTAAGTTTCCATTTTAAACAAATATATCAGAGGAATCCGTAGACTTTCAAATAAACCATAACATAAATTTATTAAATCATCCCTAAAGCTGTTAGTTTAATATTAATACAAATTGCTAAATGTATAGTTATTTTGGTGAGGGTAAGGAAACACAGATAAGAACATGAAACAATTATGAATAAGAATTCATTATCGTACACATATCGATGGAAGTATTAAGGTAGTTTAGAGTAATATTATTTTGCACCCCTTGTAAATTTAGCAGAATGACTTTCAGTTAGTTTAAATTATGGAAATAGCAAAATGAATTGATGGTGAAATTGAAAATTGTATAAATAGGACGGGGTTATTTAATAACCAGAAAAATATGGAAAATGTGCAAATTTAATATAAATAATCAAGAAATTTATTATTATTATCTATTTATTTTAAATTGTGATGTCAGATAATCTTTAAGTGAAATAGAGAAGAAGAAATTCACCTCAGGAAGGCGAATAGGATTTTGCTTAAAGACAAGAAAATAAATATAATAAAATTCAAAGGTATCTAATCATGAGTAAAAAGAAATGATTTGCAAGCGTATGTTCAATAGCCTAAAATTAAACGCAACAGAGATGATCAAATAGAAGATCATTAAGAAGATGATGATGAGAATTAATCTGAAAAATTTGGTGGCTTCGTATTCACAAAACCCAAAAGTATGCTTACTCTACAATTTAATTAGACGAACCCAAAAAGTAATATATCTATGAGCCCAAAAAATAATAGCCGCCATAATAAGAAAAGAAAGAATATTAACCAAAAAAAGAATAGCAACCCAAGAAAAAGCCAGAGAAGAAAAGCAATAAGTTTTAGTAATAATCGTAACAATAGTACAAATATATTGTAATAAATTAGAAAAGAAATATCTATCCAATAATTAGGTGAATTAGAAAAACTTCAATAGCATCTTATAAATTGTGGCATTTCGATTACTTAAGATTAAGAAAATAATCATTCTGATCTTGTCCTACCTCCTGATTTCAATAAGCCATTGTCCATCCCAAGTAAACCTATGGTAGCACCTCCTCCAGGGTTAATAGATAAAGATAAATCTTCTGATTTTGTTGACATCTTAAATCAATTATAAGATAATGATTCAGATGGTCAAATGAATTATGATTAACATTTTTCCTCCTCAGTTCTAACCAGAGGAGCCTTTCCTATTTAGACCTAACCTTAAAATTAATTTAATAATTAAAAACTTATCCCTAACAATAATCAAAACTTTCCAAATAGTTCTAATGATTAGAAAAACAAGGAAAAAAAGAAAAAAAATAAAAAGAAAAAGCCTAAAAACAATAAAAATCAAATGGATATGATTAATAGTCAACCTGATTTTATGAACTAAAATTCTGCTGAAATCTTTGATCCTTTCAAAGTTGCTCCATTTTCATTTCCTTAATAATAAATGGGTCGAAATAACTTACCAGATCCTCTTAATATTTCAGGTCCGACATTTACAACTCCATTAGGATTTGCCCCTCCTGGAATGATGGGCTTGGGTCCATAAATTGCTCCATTTAATTCTAATCTATTAGGAGCACCACAGGCTCTAGGATTCCCACCTGGACCTTCTTTGGGAATGGATCCCTTAGAACCAACATTTCCAATGGGACCTAATATTGGACCTATGAGAATGAATCAAATGATGCCTCCAAAGTTTAACCAGATGCCTAATATGGCTCCAATGCCTATGCCTATGTAAATGGCACCTCCTCCTTAGATGAAAAAGCAATCTAATAAAAACCATATGATGATGCAACCTCCTCCAAATTAGTTTGATGGCTAAGTGTTTTGTCCCCCCATGATGCCTCCTCCCATGGGTAATCATTTTTCAGACTTTCCTCCATAAATTCCTATGGGATAATAGTTCCCTCCTAATTTAATGAATTCTGGGCCAATATTAGGCATGCCTCCAATGATGCCCTTTGATGACGATTTTGATCAGAATTGGATGCCAAATGACGGGATGATATAAATGCCAACTCCGATGTAAGTATTTTCTAATCAAAATTTCCCAAATCTATCCTAAGCCTAACATCCAGATTCTTATATTTAGGACTCTGAAAAATATATGTCTTAAACTAAAAGGAATTTTGAAATAAAAAATGGAAACGATATCAATAGTGATCAAATGAATTAACAATCTTAAAATGCAGATGGGCAACCAAGATAAAGAAAGTAATTGTCTATCTATTATTTTTTAGAAAATTGAACTTGAATTCTAAGCCATTTTATCCAGTAAATCCTTGACTGCAATAATCCCTATTGTTTTATAAATATATATCAATTAATATTATTAAAACTTTTTATTTAGAACTATTAAATATTTACCTCAATGGAAGTTCCCAATTAAATTAGAGAGACTGTAACTGTTTTTGAAATTTGACTAGACTTAATTGAAGGTTGAAGAAACTAAGAAAAAGATCAAGGAGTTATAAGAGTATTTAGCTCTATAATTTGTTGAACATGAAAAGGAATAAGAGAAAAAAAAATTATAAAAAATCAGAAATGAACTGGCTAAGAAACATCATAAGAATAGATTTTCAAGTTTTACTAACTCCTTGCATCGACCTTAATTTATAAATTAGATTAAAGAGAAAGATTTGTTTGAGAACTAATCTGTTTTTATTAATAAAGATGTTCCCTAGTTGACCAATCTCTAAAAATCATAATTGATAACACCTGATAGAAACTAGAATCCATCCTATAGTATTAATATGAATGATATTAGTAATACATTAATTGGATAGACCAACAAATAAATAAAAAAGCGAATTTCCACCTATAAGGAGGAGATTCTTAAGTTAGAAGGAAATTAACCGCATAGAATTTTGGGATAAAAACTTCAGCCAATTGTAGGAAATAGAGTAGAAGGAAGTATGTAAAGTATTGATAAACCAAATAGAAAAGTAGTATGTTAATTGGAAAAATAAAGAAGTAGCTTATTGAATAAAGGGAAGCAAAGGTATTTAAACCTACGGATTAATGTTTAAGATATTTTGATAAAAATATCTCTTTAATATCTGAAAACCCTATTACTCAAAGATCATTAAGTAGAGTGTTAAGTTTACCAAAGATTAAAGAAAAAAAGGTTTGGATGCCTAACAATAATTATTTTTGAGAAATGAATTTAATCAATTAATTCTTTAAGTTGGACTAATTCTTCTTTACTCAATGATATAGGATAACTTCTGAACAATTTCATTAATATTTATAATCTTTTCATCCTTTTTTTGAGGTTCTTCTTCTGATTCATCTCTTTTGGGTAAAATGAATTTTAATTTTTTAACTTTATCTTCATTTTTTTGATATTTAATCTCTATTTTCTAGTTATCCTGTAACAATACAGAAAGTATTGATGAAGTTGGTATTCTCTTGTAATCTTTTGTCTGTCCAGACTGATAATTTTCCAATACAATTTGAACAAAACATTTTGCAAGTTTATAAAGGGAAAATTTAGAATTCTTTTTGGTCAAATAAGAAAAATAAAAATCAAAATAATCTATTCCAATCACCACTTCATTTTGATACCCGTCATTCTCTAACTTAATCACCTTAAACTCCTTATAATTGAACATTTCGAGTTTCTTTTCTATTTGACAATTCATGTCAGTTAAGGATTAAGATATTATAAAAGAATCTTTGATTCCTGATTAGTTGTATAATTCTCTTATGCTTCCAGCTGCTGTATTATGAATATTGTCAAATTTGAATGATATTTATAGCCAATGAATAGGTAATAAGTGAAGAGGGAATTGAAAATGCAAAGGTTCTTTGTAATCAATATTAATACAAGGAAACTTCAAATTAAAATACCAGTCATTTTTGTTGTATTTATTACCAGATCTTCTTTGCAACTAGTTATAAATATCTTCTAGAGTTGCATCTAAATGATTATTTAGATTATAAAATATCTCATTTTTTGTATCCTCAACTAACAAAATTATCGAATTAGGAAATTGCTTTTTGGTTATTTCAATTGTATATAAATCTATACCATATTTAATTTTATCCACAACTTCTAGAATTAAAACTTTATAGAATATTTTCTAACCCAAATCTAAATCAATCTTTTTGCTTGAAAATGAATTCTCTTCATCTATCACGTAAGGAAATTCTTAATATTATTGAGTTTTATCCTCTATTACACTATCTGCCTAGGAATTGGAAAAGTCAAAATAATCATCTAAACTAGTCAATTTATAAGCTAAGGAAAAATTTGAGTACTTTAGCAAATTTTGATCATAGTTTGATGTTCTTTGAAATTCTTAAATTGCTAAAACAATTAATTCGCAAACCAATATATTTTCATCAACTATAATCATCTTACTATAATCTGAATTCAAGTATTTGATCTGAACTTCTTTGAAGCCATACTTAAAATTGTTTTTCAAAATAGGTGTAAAGAGTGATCTTTTTAAAGACATCATAGAAAGAGTCTTAACACTCCTTTTATTATTTCTATAACGCTTAAGTTTCTCATTTTCTGATATCAATTAAGTGAAGGATTTATTATGGGTTCGAAAGGAGGTGTTACTTCTCTTTAGTACAGGTTTTTAATGACATTCTTCCTATTTATATTTTTAATCATCATTAATCTTTTGAATATTTTCATTTTCAATGATTTCGCTCCAACTACTCTGATTATTTGTTCTTATTAGTCTGTTTACATTGATATTAAGTTCAAAATCCTAGCTGTTTTTAATAATATTAGTAACGTTTGAACTCTATTCCTATTCATAACATTGTCTGTAAAGGATCTCAAAATCATTCCAATTGAGGTCTAAATTCTCTTTTTGACTAGTGTAGAGTGGAATTTTCGGATCTTTTTTCCATTTGATTGGTTGCTCGCAGATTTTTAGATAAAAATTATCCATAATAATAATATTTATATTAATTGAAATCACTATAATGCTTCATAGATTCCTAATTGATTCTTCCTAATTGCTAATAATTTATCTAATTTTTAATAAATTTCAAAAAATTATTTATTTAATTTAGCTTATGTTCTTTTATCATTACTCTATTATGGAATAAAACATAATTATTTAAAATTTCGAACAGAATTCTTGTAAGTGATATAAAATTTATTTTACTTTTTATCTTAAGAACTTTCTTTAATAGCCTTTATTTTAATAATTTTCTCAGATTCCTTATGATTCTTGAACATATCTACAATATAATTTGTTATATACTAGAACAAAGAATAATTTTAGGATAAATTATTCTATTGATTGATGTAGATGATTCGAATGTCAAAATAATCAATTCCTATTATTACTTAATATTGCTAATCTCTTTTTAATTGCATCAGTTCATACTCCTGGTAAGAATATATGGAAGATAAATAATTCCTAGATTCCATTTTAAATAGAGATTCCTATGGATTATAAGATTAGAATCCATCTTCAATATAATTAGGTTGTTTGAAATTTGAAAATTTATTGCTAATATCTATAAGTTCAGGAGTCTAAGTTTCAATTGAATATTTTTTTTCTAGAACTAACCAATGAATTGGCAATTCTTTGATTGGTGTATTCAAGCACAATGGACTGATGTCAGTGTGTATACAGGGGTATTTCAATCTTAAATAATAATCGTTCTTGGATCTTTTGTTTGTTGAACTGTTTAATAAATCAAACACATTTTCTAATTTTGATGTATTGGGACAACTAATTTGTTATCTTGATTGAGTTTGAGCATCCTCAACCATGAGTATTAAATATTATGGGTATAACTCATAGGTCTTTTTAAGAGTGAGTAAATCTATGCCAAATTGTAATTAACATGTTGAATTGACTACAATATCAACTTGTTTACAACTTAAAACAGATGGATAATCAATAGTTATTGTTCTATCTTCAATATCTGCAAAAGAATACTCAACCTAGGATGTGATTGCTCTCTTTATATAAATATTCTTATCATACTTCATCGCAACTGACTCTTCTAGCAGCAATGTTATCTTCATCCTTTTCAATAAAGCTTTTTGCACGTTATATAGGTTTTCTGAAGCGATCCTCATCCATTTCCATTTGATCTTCCAAAGTTTCCAATTAATAAGCTAGAGAATAATTCTTGTATTCATATAAATTTTAATCAAATCTGCGTTCAAGACTATATTCTTTTAATGCAAGTACTATGAACTCAATAGCTGTCATTTCTTTTTCAATGAATAGGACTTTTGAGAGGTTGGTTCTGAAATATTTGACTTAGATAGTGCGCAGATGTTATTTTCCGATTGAGTTTATATTGGAGGTGATAATTGATTTTTGTTTTCTGATTTGTTCGAAATTGTTGACGATTGCCTAATTGGCACGCTTCAAAAATAATTTAGATCTGTGCTATTTTGCCAAATGACCAAAATCTTTTTTAAAGGCCGTTTGGCTCCTTTTCATGGATCTCTTTAATTGTTAATAGTCTAGCTATTTGTTTTATTAAATTTACTGATCAATTTGCTTGATTAAAATTTGATTATGAAAGTTCTCATTTGATTATTGTGAACTTTGTTGAGATTCTTGAATGGAAGCTCTTCTGCAGAATATTTGCGTTTACCTTTACTTCTGTTTGGCTAAGTCCATCTCTTCATCAGATTCTTCTATGTTAATGAGCGATAGAGTTTCAGTTGAAATAAATTATAATTATTCCAATATTTCAATTTTACACTAGGGTGTTGATTCATTACTTTGACTAAGGGTATCTTAAATATCAAATTGATAATTTTCCATAAAATAGAAAATTTAATTGCTTTTTATTATTTAATTTGGAATAAAAGAAAATGGATAAATTGTAATAATTAATACATTAACTTTTCTCTCTTCTGGATGTGAATTTCTTCCTCTCAAGGGAATTTAACAAAATATTTACAACCCATGATAATGTAGAACAAATGGCTTAAGACAAATAGTACAAAGAATTAGCAACTAAATTGATTGAATTCATTTTGTCTATTCATAAATCCAATTAACAATCAGTATTATAGGAGAAAATTGCTCAAACCCATAAATTACTTAACAACTATCAATCTCAAGTGATACTTTAATAACAGAAGGAAATACCACAATTGAACAATTAGACATAAAAATAACACACAACCGAGAGTTTCAAGAGCAATTCCATAACTCCAAGGGACCAACAAGCAAATAATAGAAGAACTTCAAAAAATTAATCATTAACTGATAAACGATAATTTTAATAACAAATTACCAGTTTAAAAACTCAGAAGGGAATGCAAAATAGTGATTCGTAATAAAGGTTATTTGTTGAGCATATACCCAAAATGGGAAGATCTTTAGTTAAAGATGATTAATAACGAAATTTTAACATCATAACAGGAGTTTGATTGAAATTTTAAATATATATTTTATTGTTTTACATTTCATAATGTGATTGTTTTTCCATCTGTTATAATACCCCAACCAATCAATCTGAATTTATTACTTAATCTTCTACTGAATGCCACTTTCTCTTACAAACCAGTACACACTGGATTATTGAGAGCAACTCTCATTATTTTCTAATAAAATGAATTTTAATTTTACATCTTCTCTGACTTCAATGACTCTTCCAGGTGTTTCATTTGACAAAACATTGAATTTCAACATTTCATCTTGTTAAATCTTAGCTATCTTTTGTGTTTTTCCATCTTGTTATTGAGCACCCACCACTGAGACCATCAGATAATAATTGATCTAAATAATATGGTATATGCTTTCGTACTTCTAATTCTCTATAGAGTTCAGGTAATTACTTAGGGAATCCCAAAACGCATCCGACAAGATTGTCATTACGAGTCAAGGAGGGATCAATTAATAATCCAACTCCAATAAGACCTCCTGGGACAGCATAGACTAATTCATTTTGTTCAGCATAGAGAGAAACAACTCTGGTAGTAATAGGATGCCATGTTGTTTGATTGCCATTCTTGGATTGTCTACCTGGTCTGATTTCCACTTCATCTCCAACAGAGAGAATTCCTTGGAGGATTGAACCTCCTACAACGCCTCCATGTAAATTTTCAGGTTTTTCACCAGGCTTATTGACATCGAAGGATCTAAAATTATAAGTATGTATATATTACCTAATGATGATCATTTTGGGTGGAACTTGCAATTGTCTATCTGGGATTGGGAAAAAGTTACAAATTTGTTAGAGAACACAATCAATATTGTATTTCAATTAAGCGGATACTGGTATGATTGGTGAATCTTCTGCAATGGTTCCTTTAATAAACCTTGTAATTTCTTCATAATTTCTGAGAGCAGCCTTGCTTCACTATTAATGAAATTACCTGTTGATCTCTAAAGATAATATCTACTTTGTTTTGGATTACGATGACATATTTTAATTTTGTGATGACCAAGGCAACCAGATGCTCTTGAGTTTGAGGTTGAGGACAGGGCATGTTGGCAGCTACAATTAGTAATGCACAATCCATGACAGCAGCACCAGTCAACATTGTTGACATCAGAATATCATGTCCTGGACAATCGACAAAGGATATGTGTCTGACCAAAGTCATCACTTCCTTGCATAATTCGCATTGAGCATTGCTTTCCTTCTCACTTGAAAATGATTAATAGCATTGAGGTTCAGGACATTTTGGACATTTAAAGATTTTTGCATTGGCATAACCCAATCTAATTGTGATGTTTCTGACTCTCTCTTATCTGAAACGCACAGTGCTTTAATGTATTACCATATCAAATACTTAATAGTTGATACAGATCTCACTAGAGTTGACTTTCCGTGAGCCACATGTCCAATTGTACCCACGTTGATAGTAGCCTATCTACTAATTACTTCTTGTGAATTAGGAGTCAAATTTGGTATTTGATCATAACTTTATTTCAAAAGATGTGGTTAGCGTTTCATCAATTAGTCAACTTCATTATCTGTTAAACGTTGAGTTCCTTTTTTAAAAGTTTCCATGAATTAATTCTTTAATATTTAATAAAAATATTTATACAAAATAATTCACTAAATTAATTTATAGTTATATATAGATGTCTCCACTCACTCCTGTTTATTTCTAATCCCTATCTATTGATATAACCACTAAATTTATTATATAATACATATATTGTCTTTTTCAATATTACTTGATAGTTTTTTAATTAGCTAATAATAAAAATGATTGTTTGCATATTGATTTGGTTATAAATATTATCTATTAATGTTATACAATTTGATTCGTATATAACATACTACCCAATCAACTCTTATATGATAATTTAATTCAACTTAATTATAAAATTGTTATATTAAATGCCTTCACACACTTTAACATCTATGATATCAATATAATTATTATTATTATCACTTATATTTAAAATATTATTACTAAATATTAAGTTGGGATCAAACTCCTAAATTAGCATTATTGGTTAGATTTTAAATAGAAATAATTTTTAATTTAATTTTGAAGTAAAAATGTTTTCATAAGCTTTCAGAAGAGGTCAATAATAACCTTTACAATAGCAGCAATAACCGATGAATATTTCGTTCCATAAGTAAGTATCTGAGGTTATTTAGTTAATTGTAAGCCCAACAAACAAAATCCTTTTCTTAAACTCAATATGAGAAGGAGAATATTAGCCAATTTCTTGGTTCCACAAAAAGATAAAATCTAAATGAGTCCTTCTATCAAGAACAACAAGTACCTCAAATATCAGAGGTCTATCGAATTTTAGATCAACTGCAACAGATGATGATGGTGAAATTCAATGACTTCTAAGGTGTGATCAATGATCAAGAAAAAGCGATCAGGCCATTGATTGAGTAGAATACCCAATTGAATAACTAATTAACCAATGTTCTTTAACAAAGTGAGAAGATACTTTCACAACTCACAGCGAATTTGGAGAAGAGTGAATAGATCAATAATAGGAATTAAAAAAGGAAGAGCAACGAGTGTTCGGAAGGTGATCTGGGAGCAGTGTAACAACTACTCAAGACTCTTGATGACAGATTGAACAATTTATCAAATGAAGTAGAGATGATAGCAGAAACAAACAATAGATTCCAAGTGCGAGTGATGGAAGTTGTGAATATCGATAAGTTGGAACATCTTGAAAACATGTAGAGAGTATTGCAAGAGATGGATAAAGCAAAGAGGTCCATATCTAAAAAAATAAAGCGTTGACATTTTTCATTATTTTATATATATATGTGCTGATTATTATAATTCTGAATTTCTTTCAGTAGAATTATTTTGTTAATATTACACTTTCTAATTATTGTGAAAATCAAATAATAGCAAAAATTTAAGAGAGGAATAATGTAAGAATGGCGAATGTTTCACTTTTGGATATAATTTAGATAATTGCGAAAGTCTAGATTTGGAACTTAGAAATTCTAAAATAGCATAGAATCATGAATATACGCAGATGAAATATGAGAGGGAATGAGATGTGAGAGTTTGAGTGATTTTGAAAGTAGTGGGGTTGGTCAGTTGTTTATGAATTAATATATATTAAATGTTTGAAGGTCTTATTTAGAAAGTATTGTTAGCCATCTTCGGACGGTTTATAGATGGACTGGATAAGAAACAAATCAATTTGTCGTTTTTGAAGGGTAATTTGGTAATCGAGAACGTTTCGATAAAGAAGGAAGCTCTTGAGGCCTTGCAATTACCAATTGAATTGGTGTACAGTTCAATACAAAGAATTGAAATAAATCTTCCGTGGAATAAATTGACTACTTAAAGAACAGAAATAAAGATCCATAGTGTCTTCTTGTTGGTCACAACTGTGTCTGAGGACATGTGGGGATTGGAGGAGATCAATTATTATAAACCAAAAGCAGCTCAAGTGAGAGCCTACATCAAGAAAGTGATGGATGAGGAAATTAGGAAGCAGGAAACAACGACAGATAACTAGGAACGCGATCAAAAGGAGGCAGGGTTTTTTCAAAAATAATTAACAAGAATAGTTGATAATCTTTACATTTCAATTTCCGACGTGCATTTCCGTTATGAACATTGTATTAGCAAACACTCTTTTTCGTGGGGCATCACTATAAATCATATCACTTAATAGACGGTGGATTCTGAGTGGAAAATTTCATAAACATCTCCATACATTCATGAACGCAAGGACTCCACCTTCGTGAACAAACAGATACAATTATCGAAACTGGCAATGTATTGGAACTCCGATGATCATTATCTCATTTTGAGTAGCATCATCAAACCATAACATGACAAAAATATAGATGTTCAAAAAGTAATTAGCAAAATGGACCCATACAAAATCGACTTGGATCTTCGTCAACGTACAGTCTATCAGATTGATGAAAAAATGCAGGCCAGAATATAATCCAGGTTATAGTAAGAATTGGTCTACGAGCCAGATAATCTGACCATGGGAATCAAAACATCCAAATCCTCAAAATACATATTCTGTCTCAATGCTGTAGCTAATGTTGTACAAACCTATCAGAATTTTAGGAAAGTCCCAGAATACAAGATTAAAGTCGAATTACAGGAAATGGATTTCAAAATCAAGCATACCCAATATAAAGAGATCTTAAAACTTGTCTCCATATTCAATCTTTACTAATACAGTGCCAAATAGCAGATGGACTAGTATCTCACCACTGTTCTGCGACCTTAGCCATAAGATTTCCTGAAGATGGAAACGAACTCTCTCTACCTCCGATCCTTATTTTAATATCTGGTTAAGGCTTAGATCATGGAAATAAGAAGGAAAAGATTTCTTGAGTTCGAAATGAATGCCCTACAAAGAAAAACTACACCATCAGCCTTATTGAAATCATAGCATAGAGAGTTAAGACAGTATCAATAAATTGTGATAAAGACTTCAATAACTACATTGTAAATGTGGGCAAAATAAGCCTTGGAAATATATGAGCGAGCCAAAGAGCACCACCAAATTGAGTAGGCATTCAAGAAGGAAATTGAAAAAGCATATAAGCCATCAGCTTTTATGGATGAGGAAACCTATGTTTATTTAGAATTTAGGTTGTCAATTGTTAAAGGCAGTTTAAAATTATTACGAAAGCACAAGAATTTGGAGGAGGGATTCACCCTTTTGTGGAAGAATTTTGATTACTTTTTGCAGAAGAGAAGGAATAATTTTGAAGTGGAGTAAATAATACAAGACATGGAAGTTTAGATGTTCAGTGTTGAAGAGAAGAATGATATAATTGTACCGATAGTTAAGAAGATAAAGAGTTATGATATTTAGGAGAAACCTCTCATCTATTTCAAATTGGAGAAACATCCTCTATCCAGACCCAATTACTTCACTAGTATTTATTTGGATGTTCAAAAGATTGAATTCATGGTGTTTGTAGCTTCATTATAACGAGTAATTGCTTATTTTAGAATGCCTCCCCAAGATGACAGGCAGCAAGAAGGCAAAGTGAAGGAAAACCTAAGCAAGAATAAGAAGGAGCAGAAGAACAAAAATGATGACCCAGATTCTGATAAGAAAATAGAAACTCAAACCAAGAATTATATCAGTATTACTATTTAATCTCCTATCGTTATTATACCAAATCAATAAATAAATGATTTACATTCAGATTGTTGGGTATTGAAACTGGGAGACTTGGAAATAATCACTGTTGATGATCGGCAAGTTCCTGGTTTTATTAAATTAGGATCTGATCATTACAGAAGATTGGGTGTAAGTGGAGAAAGCATGGGGAAATCACGAATAGTGGAATAATAACCCTTATTGACTGTTCACAATGAAAAAAATTAGCTTGTTAGTTAGTTTAATTTTGCTCAGGTTAATTCGATTAATCCTTTGGAAAAGTCATCGTCACTCTAACAATTATAATAACCACAATAGCATTCTCTCTAATAGCAGCATTAAAGAAAGCATCATAAATCTTAGAATTACGATAACTATGTTATGAAATTAAAATCAGTTTAATTGCAATATTTTTCATCGATTCATTATTTTTACAACTACTAGAAATTGAGTTAAACTTCAAGGGGAATGGAGATCTTGAATAATCCATTGAGGATGAGATCGAAAAAGTATGATGTCTTGGAGGATTTCTCTATGGAATTGAATCTCTATTTCAAAAAGAGCAGTCAAGCCAATCTGCCTTAGACAAAGATCAATTTTGAACTGCCTTCTTTGACTGCTTCAATCAATCCAGAAGTGCCCTACACATTTTAGAAGTTGATGCAAACAATAAATGATTTGAGTGCTGATCAATCCCTAAGTAGTATATTGCAATAGGAGAAATCTAAGTTGATAAAATATAGTTCATGCAAAGGGATCCTGAGAAAGAGAGGCAAGTTCTTAAGATCTTGGTCATCCTACTTTGCAGTATTGTCTGGATGGTACATATACTTGTATCAGAATGAGAGTGATGTTGATTATAATCAATATGTTGGACTGCGAGATGTGGTGGTGTCTGAGGCATAATAAGATATTGGAGTGTAGAACTCGTTCAAGATCAAATCTAAGAAGGAGATCATCTACTTCTAGGCCAAATCAGCTTAGGAGAAGAACAGGTGGTTCAAATTCATTCAATAGAAGATCCATGACATCAAGACCAAAACAAACAATCTCAAAATTGGATCAGATAATACAGTGCCACAATAAAATGATAAGAGTAAGAGGGAATTCGAATAAACAACTAAGCAAATGCCTAAATTGAATGATGAATTGCAGACGAAATACAGATTCCAAATCAAAAGGTTTTAAATTGAATTGAAATACAATCAATAATCTGAGATCTTAATTACATTTGATTAAATCAAATTGCTCAGTCTGTCAGGAATAAATGATAATTATTAAGAATTCACAATTAGTTCCATTTCAATTGAGGATCATGGCCAATCCATTTTGAGATCCATCCATTATTCTCAACCCAATACTCCTAACATATTGAAAGTCAGACCAAGTATAACTGAAAATAAGTTACTGAGAAAAATCAAATAAGTTACAGACTATAAGGAAGAAGAAGCCTAACAAATTCACGGAGCCATACGAGTTCGAATGTGCAATACAGATTCTCATCAACCCAATCAACCTTAATCATACATTGTAGCTTAGCTATCCTCTTTGGAAGCTCATTATCTAGAGTCCTTTCTTGCCAAAATCAACTTGTTCCTAGTCCGTCCATCTTTGTAGAAGAGCAAAGAAAGTGCAACTGATTTAAGTGAATTTACAGATACTACACAACAAACTACAACCATGAAATATACTCAAATACCTGTTAGTGAAACCAAGTTCATGTAGACTAGGTAGGATTTGACCAAAGTGAATATTAAGAGTGTGAGATCATTTACATTGCAAAAGTCTTCAGTCTCAGATTCTGATCTGCATGATGGTCAGTAGGTTGAAAGCAATGAGAAATTACCCGAGAGTGTCATAAAGGTCTCCATTCTAACACAGGATATTAAGTTGATTGTGATTGTTTTAGAGAAAGAGAAGGACAAGGAAAAGCCTAACGAATTTTTATAATTGCAAGTAAACTAAATAGGTGCAGTATTGACCATTAATGATGATGAGTACTTTATCGAAGGACATATTTAGAAAATAGAAATTATTGATCTAAAGTCATTGTAAGGGAATCGACATATGTTTTTGGGGAAAAAGGAATAGAAGGAAAGGAAAAAGACTAAAGAAGAGAAGAGCAAGAAAAATATTGGGATTCCAGGATTAACTATATTCTCAAATAAGCAATAAATTGAAAAAGAGATGGTGTAATTTAAATATTCTAAATTCAAAATCCCAAGCAATAACAATGATGTTTCAGATGATCTTTATTTGATCGTCAGAGATTGTTTCATAGATTACTTGCATGCTACAATCATAAAGGTTTTAAGTTTATTAGAGATTGCATAGAAGAAAAAGCAGGCCAATTAGGAAGAAAATGAGTAAGATTTAGAGCTTATCAAATAGAGACTCAATTCTCCCTCATTTTTCAAGATCAAAGTCTTACTCGAAAATCCAAAGATACTTATTAAACCAGCTGGTAATATTAATCAGTCCTTTGAACTTCAAATTAAGTAGGTAAGTTTTGAGTTGGATGCTAGTTAAGAGAAAAATAAATTTCTTGAGATGTCTGTGAGAGCCAATAAGAAATAGATCCAAATAGTTGACAAATTGGATTCGCTGTGGTGGTAAATCATAGTTGTCTCTGCAGACACTATGAGAATATTGATTAGAAGTTCCTCTGAATTACAATACATATCAAACCCTTTTTCTGGAGTGTTACGAATCCAAACCCCTATGTTTGTAAGTGAATACGAAACCATATTTCCAAACATCGTTCTTAATAGGAATCAAGAGATCAGAATAAAAGTAACCGACATTCAACTGAACATATTAAGAAATCATTATTTATTCTTATTGCAGGTTATGCAAACCTAATATGAAATTTAGAGTCTAAAAACTTAGAAGAAAAGAAAACAACAATAGTAAGTTAAGAAATAGCAGAATCAGGCTGCTTTGATATTCAAGCTATCAAAAATCACTATTAGACTAATGGATGAATGCAATTAATTTGCCTCACAGGGGCAATTTCTCAGACCATTGGTGGATTTAAGTTTATTAGATATAGTTTTTCAATTTAAGACGAATATATCCTTGCAAGTTTAAGATCTAAAAAGCACATACTACCAGTATCCACAATAGGATGATAATAATTTGATAGTGAGAATATAACATGTGATCAATAATACTGTTTTGGAAAGGAGAAAATTAGAGGAATTTTTGGATGAAGACATTTTGGAAGAAAAGGTTAAGGAAGTGAAGGAACTGATTAATGAGATGAAGATGGAATTTTATAATGAATAACCAGTGAGCAGATTTGACATAGATGACAAATTGAGTGTTAAAGCAATATTAGGTGAGGACTCTACAGATGTCAGTATCAATATTGGTGAATCGAAATACTTGATTAATGCTTATTACCTTAAGACAATTGCTTTGTTTTTTGAAATACCCAAATATGAGGATGAAGTTAAAAGTTAATAGTCTCCACCTTCACAATAAACTGTTCAGACTTAAAACAGATAAAAGTAACCTTTATTGAATGTGAACATTATTTTACTCAAAACTCTAATTATAACACATAATGAAGCTTTAAAGAATTGTTTGGTTTTGCAATTGGATTCTTTTATCAAGTTGAATGATGAATTAAATAATGAAGCTCATCGTAACTACCATTTAAAGAATAAAGAAATTTATTCGAATCAATAGAACATAAAGAATAGAAAATTGGAGTTGAGTCTCACAATGTCAGTGTTTAATGCCAACTTTGCAGCCATCTAAAAGATATCAAAATAAACTAAGAAAAAAATGATATTATACCCAATAAAAATTGAGTTCATGAGAAACCAATTTGCTTGCGAGTGTGATATGAATTACTCTAATTATAAGTTAGATGGTCAGAATGAATAAATATCTAATATCATCATATAGGATTAATTAAGGTTTGATAAGATCAGAATCAATACTTCACACAATGATTACGCTCTAATACTACAAACAATCAAGTATTAACAAGAGTAGGTTAAGTTGTGCGACTAATTTTTCAGTGATGATCAAGAATCTTCAGTTAATGAAACCATAATTCGATAGTTGCCTATTAAACCATCATTGGTGACCGAGATGACAATTCTGAGTAGAAATGATACAAAAAGGAAGAGTTTCTTGCCTGGGAAAACACAATTAAGCAGATTAAAATCAAGTGTACTCTAAGGGTCTCAATAGAAGGACGAAGTAATGTAAGTGTTTTATGCAGCAGCGGATTAAGAGATGGAGATGGTAAAAGAGGAAGAGATTTTGTCCGAATAGGAGTTTCAATACGAAACAATAAAGCCATAGGTGAAAATAAGTAGAATGAAAATAAAGTTGGATCTTCTGGAGATAGTATTGGTTAATGATATAAATAAATCATTTGCTCCATTATTGCTATTTAGATTCAATGTGAAGAAATTTCTGTTTGATCAAAATTACATCAGCAAAGCATTGAAATGTTTATTCCAAATTGAATTGATGTATTTCAATCCAGTTGTGAGTAAGATGGAACCCATTATAGAACCCTACCTATCAGAGTTATTGATTGTACAACAAAATCAATATATGCAAACCATCCACCTTAATGGATTGACACCCATTTTGGATATGAATCTATCCACTGATATGATCCTCAATCTATACAAAACATTGACTCAATGGCAGTAATTAGACTAGGATGATGAAGAGGACACCTTCAGAAGAAATGAGTCCAAGAAGATTACGAGATTGGCTAGTATGAAGGGTATTTCCTTTAAGGAAAACCAAGACAATGTGACTCTCTTTTCGCTTCACAATAAGAGTGGGTATACTCTTAAGGTTTAGAAGAATGGAAGTGATGGTTTAATAGAAATATCAAATAATGATTCTAAAAATTATGAGGTACAATCTCACGATGAAGATTATGCTAAGACCTTTGAAAGTGACACAAGACTAATGATTAAATTTTTAGATGCTTCGATGGCTTAAAATGCTATTAGTAATGTTCCCATCAATTATGCTGGAGTCAAGAAATTATTTTGGAATGATCAAGCTTAATACTATGTGCTCAGTACTTAAATTGAGAATCTGTAGAAAACGATTACCATCTATTCTCCCTACATGTTTGTTAATTAAACAGATTGTGATTTGTCCATCAAATTATCTTGCATCAAAATCACAAAAAACTTCATCCTCAAACCAGGAGAACAAGCAGCCATGCCATAAGAATTGTATAAGGACGATAGTTTTATTGTGATTCATTTCTCTGATTCCAAATACACCAAATTAACTTAACCAAACGAACCCATATTCATTAAGAGGATATTCCATGACATTACCATCTAAATACACCACTATCCGTGTTACACCTTAGCCACTCTCAATACTACCTTAGTTTAGAATGTCAAATATATTGAATTTAAACCAGCCTTTATTTTATACAATTTATTACCAGTTCCTCTTTAGTTTCTATTTCATTCAAATGAAAATCTGGAAATTTAAAAATTCATCATCAATCATTATAAGAGACCTAACAATGTGATACAATACGAAAAACAATAGTCGGCATTGTCTAGAGGAAATTCATTGTCTCATTTATAGAATGATTAACATGATAACCTTGTGAGGTCAGTAACAATTACAGAATTTAACTACACAGCAACAATCAAAGTAGAATCAGGACTGATAGAAGTGGTTCCTTAAGGGGAATTACAATTGCATTGGTTGAAGAATGGGGATCATTTGGGAATCAATTTACACGTCAGCGGCTTCGAATTAAGTTAATAATAGGATATCACATAAGCCACTGAATTTGAGTTGAGAGACACCAATAATAGTTAAAGTTGTCACATCAAAGTCGAAAAAGAGCAGACCAAACAGACCAAATTGATTTATTTCTCAGTCCAAACTTGCATTATTAACACAACGAATCAGCGATTAAAATATTACACTTTGAAGGATGAAAAGCCGCTACTGTTATCAGGATAAAACAAGGAGCTTAAACCAGATAAGGAGAGCTTTGAGAGCAATTACGACAAGATCCAAATAACTGACACCATTAAATATTTAATGATTGGAGTGGAGGATTGCATCTCCAATGAAGTGAATGTTGGGATCTTGGGGTCTTTGGGATTGCAATTGAAGTAAAAACATGGAGGCATTGTTTCATTAAACGAGTTCGGCATTCACATTTCATTGGCAAATAACGTAATTAGAAAAGGTGTCTATACCAAAGTCATTGAGATAATGCCGAGATTTGTGGTGTTGAATAATACAGGTGTGCAAATCAATATTTGTTAATCGGGATATGAGTCATAACCAAAACGATTAAATCCGAACGAGAGATATCATTTGATTTGGCCTGATTGCAGATTAGAGAAATCAATCCGAGTATAGAAGTATGGTAAATACAATTGGAGTGGAGACTTATTTATTAATGAAATTAGAAGTACAAATTTCTTTTCTTCTGGCACTAATGAAAATAGTTAATAATTAAGTAACATTTCCATTGAACAGCAGAAGAGTCGAATATTCGAGAAATCAGGCATCTACAAATAGTTCAACCTGAAGAAATATGATCCTTAAGAGTTTCTAAATTATAAAGAATCACTGCCATTGCAAACCTCAATGCTTTGCTAATCAAGTTAGGACTTCTTTAAGGATTGCTTGTTCCTGACTGCCGAAATTACGAAGGTCAAGGCCACTAACTTCATTCTATTGGAATAACAAAATGAGGAGAATCAGCTCTACAAATTGGTCAACAAGTGTAGGCCATTCAAAATACATTATGGTTAGGATAGTTATAACAGCTTTTAGGAGTGGGTGTTGGATTGCGATTAAACAGTGCCTTTTTCTTGGGAACAGCCAAGTCATTCATTCAAGTTTAAAGTTAAATTTGTTTACAATCAAAAAGTTGAACACATTGAAATCATAGATTTCTAATAATAGGAGAGTCTTTAGGAGATCAAGTTTTCTAATTATTTTGTGTGGATTAAGTCTGAATTCTAAGGATAAACCAGAGTCATTACATTTTAATAAGTCAATGAAACTATGCGCAATATGACTACTTCTCACAAACGAGAAGTTGAGGATATTCACAAGTTAATTAAATTGTACATCTCTCAATTAGGTATCTCCATAATCACAAAGCGATAAAACATGCTTCTAGAAGCCAACTACATATATTTGAGTGGAATCGAATTAGGAATCATGTAGACCGAAAATGAAACTACTGCTCAATTGAGAGTTAAGTTTTTCCACATTGATAACAACACTTCTTTGGATACTACTACTCCTGTATTGATGACATTGAGAAGGTACTATCAAGTCACCCATGATCGAAATTACTACTTTTTAGAAGCTAGTTGTTCCTTTGAACATCAAGTCAAAGCCATTTTATTGTACAATTCCATCAAGATCTACATTCAGCCATTCCAATTACAATTTGACGAAGAATATATTCAAGTAGTTCTTGAAACCATCAAGTAAGTCAAACAATGTCTCTAAAACTAATTTGAATTAGAGTATAATGGATCACCTCACTCAATCAAATCTTTATGTTTCTAAACTCCTTAACAAAGACATTATTACTTGGAATCTATGTTTCAACAAAACTCATCCAACCCTTGTATTGTATGGAAGTCTCTAGAAATTAAAAGATCAAAGAAATAGGTTTACATCAAAGAGTTTGTTCTCTCCAAAATCGATTTACGATTCTCCTTTCATAAAAGATTCAGAACAAATATTTAATACGATGAAAATGTATTCAATCTATTTTCTACAGCCATTGGAGCTACGGTCTAAAACTTTAATGAAGCTGAAATCATCCTTGATTGTTTCAGATTAAGATCAGTCTATGATTCAAAAGAGATTGTACTCCAATCCATTTAAGATCATTATAAGAGTGAGATTATCAGAGCTATCTTAAAAATTATTGGCTCTATTGAAATCATTGGAAATCCAGTTAAGTTTGTTCAATAAATTACAAATGGGGTTGTTGACTTTGTCGAAATGCCCATACAAGGTTTACGACATGGTCCACTTGAATTTGGCGTTGGATTATGCAAGGGTACAGGATCTCTATTAAAAAATACAGTTGCTGGCGCTTTCTACTCTGTTAACAAAGTCACTGGATCTATTAGTGCAAGTGTTTCATTACTTACTATGGATGATGACTATTTGGAAAAACGAAGAATATTCATGTTGAAAAGACCTGATCACGTTTTGGATGGATTATCTTAAGCAGGTCATTGTCTTTATAATGGATTTTCTAATGGTATTACTGGTGTTGTCACCCAACCATATCAAGAAACTCAAAAAAACGGATTTAAAGGATTCGTTAAGGGCACCCTGAAGGGATTATCTGGTTTGGTTGTTAAGCCTATAGCAGGAGTTCTAGATGCTAGTGCAAAAGCAGCTGAAGGTGTTGTTTCGACTGCCACTCATTTCGATGATAAACCAAATGACACCAGAATCAGATATCCGAGGATTTTCTATGAGAAATCCAAATACTTTTAAAAGTATATCGCTTTAGATGCTCAGGTAGTTAATTTCCTTGTTGGCTTTATGAATGGAAGATATAAGGACATCGAAATCGTTACTTGCATTCCCTTGAAAGAATCTGAAACCTAACTTAACAACATGTAGAGACAAATATTATCTGCTACTAAATCAATTCATGAATGTTTCAAGTATACTTCTAAAATACTAATATTATCATATTAATATATTTTAGTACTTGAGAACATGACACTTGTCTAAGAGATTATAACAAAAGAAATTGTAGAAATATCACAGCCAATTAATGGATTCCTTAGACTCTCAACAGAATTCAAACCAAATATAGAAATTAACATACTGTTGGATGACATTGAATTGAAAAAAGCCACCTCATTATTAGATTACTTACATTAATAAGTTAAAAGTCAATATGATTGAAACAATTTTATTCTTATCTTTATTATTATTATCAATTTATATATACTGTTCATTGAATAAATATTTGAACATCTTTTTTATAACCAATATAATCAATACATTGACTTAAATTTTGGATTACTTTAGTATATAGAAGATTATCTAATACTTTTTTTTAATAATAATGATAATACTCTAAGCACCATTTTGTGTTTATTTTGTAATAAAAGATAATAATAATTATTGTTAATTTAATTAGCTAGCTTTATTGGAAATACTTTAATTGACTATTTAGAATTAAATATAATTTAAGAAAAAGGAAGAGGATTTTGTTATTAAATTGAAAATACAATATCAAATAAGGAGTAAATACTTTTTGATTTTCATAGAATTTATTATTTCTAAAAAATAAAAATGGCATTATCTTATCTTTTATATTTATAATGTATTTCAACGCTTTCTATGAACAATGGTTGGACCATTTTCATCGTATTCGCTTCTTGTGATCCACTAATTTTAGAAAGGGACGAGTGATGAAAGAATTTTTCCACCTATCCAGGGTAAGTATCTTGACTCAGGGCTGGCATCGACTTTGATCTTCATTTATGATGGTACAATTTTATCTAATTCTCTCTCAAATCTTTATTTGAATCCTGGGAACAACGTAGTACCTCCTGACAGGAAAATAGATCTATAACTAAGATGTAAATTTATAAATTCATACATATCTCTTCTACTTTCTTGTGGGCATTTTTAAATTTAGTTGTATGTTAATTCATATATTCCTCCAACTTCAAAACCATTTAATTTTGGTTTGAAGAGCAATTCAGGACATCGAAACATTTGGTCTTCGATTACAAGTATGTTTCCATCTGGTAACTCATAGGGTTTGTTTTTTGCCTTACTTTCCTTATATATCTTCATTTCCTCTTCATAATTAAGAGCAACATAGCATAATTTCTCTTTCATGTCTCTGGCAATTTTCATATCAGTAGGTGATTCTAATGAAATTTCCAATTCATTCAAGATCCTAACAAAATATTCTGTGCAAGCATTTCCTGCCAAGCAAATTCTAAGAGCAGCATATGAAATAACCTAGCCCTCAATGATTGGGATTGTGTATGTACAACTTTCTCCACTTTATACTACAAAACCTGTGGTTCTTCCAAAACTATAGAGAGCCAACAATGCTTCGTTATGAACCTAAAACTTTGGTACATTGAATGTTTCAAAAAAGACTTATGTAGCTTTCTCTCTGCTGGATTCTTAGAAGAACATTGGTTCAGTCAGAAGAACTGGATGATCTTTTGGATTGATTCTTAATTCATTGAAGAAAGCATGATTCCAAATACTTTCCATGTCTTCCCAATTTTTTATAAGGCCATTCTGAAATGGGGACTATATTTTTAATAATCCTCTCTTAGCTAAAGCCTCATCACCAACGTAGACATCTTTGCTGTCCTTACCAATCATTCCTTCATCTTTTGGTTTTCCTACAACTGCAGGGAAGCAGTAAATTGGAATTTCATACCAAGACAAACCGACTCTGCACGATCCTGATCCGTTATCAATAACGACTGCTAGGTTTTCATCATCTATATACATGTATTATGTAGATAAGTAAAAGATACTATTATTAATCAAATGGCTTTTTATTAATTCTATTAAGTATCAGGTTTATTTCATCAGTAGTTGGATTTGATTTGAACATAAAGTATGATTTCTCTTGCTTAAAAAATTTGATACCAATTTGTTATTATCCAAGCTTACAGAAGCTTTGGAGCAGTTGAGCTTGATGGATATTAAAATTTGGAAAAAGCTAAAACCGCAGAAGTGGTAGGTATCATTTATATCTTTTCCTGTAAAGGAAGTAATTAAAATATGGGAGTAACAATTTAGAATAAACAGTAATGTGCAAAATAGCGGAGTTTTTAACCTTGATAATCAATATTCTTAAGTCTATAGACCAACAGTATGGATAAATGTAGAAACCTATCCTAACTGTGATTGTGAATGGAAAAGCGATTAAGCATGCAATCGCAATTTCTTATTAGAAATTGCGAATCAATTGAAAGAACATAGCAGATCTGTAGGAATATGTTTGGACATTCATCTTCTGAAATTCATAGGGATATTCTCACTTCTCTCATCTTTCATTATGGTATCCTCATTATGATTAAACATCATCCTTTGCTGACTCTCCTTATAAAAATTTGATGGTTAAACTACTCTAAGCATTAAATAACATTCAGTTGCAATTTTAGTTTATTGTGTGAGTATTGATTTAAATATCATGTGTAAAAAACATACGATAATAGATTGATAATGAAAACCTTTTTAAGACTATTCCTCTTTAAACAAGTTGATCAAGAAATTTGTGGCTTTTATCACTACGAATTATTTATTTTTATTTATTTCAATAAAATTACATGAAATATTATAATAAATAATCAATAATTTGATTTTGATAACAATTGTTAACAATAATCCATTTCTTATATTATATTAACAAAAATATGAAATTGTGTCAAATGAGTTTCTTTTATTTAAAAAAATTCTTCAATTAACGAGCTTAAACAAAATTTGTCAATGACATCAAAATCAATGTGACTATACTAAATATAATTATTTTGTATGAAATTTTGCTAACATTTGAAAATCTTGTAGCTTATCTTTCTTCTATTTCTTTTTATTCATGCTAGAATAATTATATTAAAAACGTATACTTCGACTGAATTTATTAATCCATTCAACTTCTTTAGATGTATTTCAATAGGTTTCAAATCCTCCTTTTAAGCCACTAAAGAAAAGTCTTAAGCATCCATTCCTGTAGCCAAACTGAAGTTGAAATTTATTCCAGCATTAGCTAAGTTATGAACACAAAACTAATAATTTTCTTAAGTGTTATTGGTTGTAAATGAAAACTTATTAAGTTCCAAACTATGAGAGTATTGTAAAATGCTATCAACCTTTTTTTATGGGACCTTGAGTATATTGATTTATTCTTACATGTATTTTTAATGAATATTCACTTGAATTAGCCTAAACTGAGCCAACAACCAGACTATTTTATCCAATGATTTCTCCAAAGCATTTCAACTCCTTTGATCTTAATGGGAATGTAAACTGTATGCTCAAGGCTCCATAAAATAGAATTGCAAATATAGTAAACATTACGTGTTAAAAAATAAATAATAATCAAATTAGTGATATAAGTTATTTTGCTATTAGCTCATTCTTTTCAGCTTCACTAATAATGAACGGTTTTCCATTGTCATCTAGTAGTTGCATACCCATTTCCGCATCACATAATTGCTCTCCAGCATATGTACATAAAAGTGTCTTTTATTGTTTGCCCAAATATAGCAATCCTATGTAAATATGATATTCTACTTCGTTTGATTGCTTAATGTAAAGGGGATATGTTTTCGGATTACTTCTTTTAGGTATTTCCTATTTATGGTGCCTTTGCAAAATCTTCATTCAATAATCTATTAATGTTAATTAATTATGAAGATTTAAAAGGATTTTTTGGGGATTGAATTCTGCTTGATTTACCATCTCCAGTTATAAACTCAATGCTGTCATTGGAATCTAAAATTGAGTTTTCATTGAAATCGGCAAAGTCTTCTAGACTAATTTCAAATTGACGTGGATTTGGTTGTTTTTTCAATTTTTTAGATACACTTTAAGGTCTATTTTTTGTAAAGTTTAATCCTGCACTCGTTGAATTGGTGTAAAAACTATTGGATTTTAAATTTTTAGGAGATAGTATTTATTATACGCAGGGAGATTTGATAATTTTATTGTTTTGTGTTATTTTATATAATTCCTATTACTATTTTTAAATGATTAATTAGGACTGCTCAATCTCTTTCTTTAGTTCCTCATTTTATTTTAAGATTGATTTTATTTTTTCATCTTTTTCTTAAATCTTTAATGTGAATTACTATTAAATTTATGAAAATTTAGAAACTAAAGAATTGTATTGTTATTTAAGTTATTAAGAGTTTTATCTGGCAGTTTATTAACTCTGAGAATTTTCTTTTACCATTTCTAACATGGTTTCAATTTAGTTTTATGCTTATTGATTAACCTAAATCAAGGAGTTATTAATAGTGGTTCTAATTTTATTAATTTCATCGTTTTTATCAGAATTAATTTTTGCAATCAGTTGATGAGCCTATTACAATTGAGTTTAGTATTATTGTTGTAGGATCGTAACGGATTAAGCAATAATCTATTCAGCCCTGTTTCGGTCAATTTTTTATTCTAATTTATTTTGTAAAATTTAGAGTTCTTATTAAAAATGCTACTCGTCTTAAGTTAATCTAAGTGTTGTATTGGACAGAAGGTTCTTTGATAAATGTTCATTTTATTTTAGCTTGTTTTCTAAGTCCGCTTTCATTTCATCAATTTAGGAATTTATATTCCCTTGTAAATTGAGTACTTTTCTGTCTATTTCTTACATAAAATATGTGGTGTAATCATTAAGTTAAATGTTTAAGTCTATTCCTTTTATTTAGATTTAAATTTCCTCCTAAAACTTTTTGAATTCAATATCAAATTTTTCTTTCAAAGACGAGTAATCATGAACCTTTTCTGATAGTCTATTTTACAATTCAGAAACCTATTCTTACAAATCAAGAATAGCTTAATTTTTTTAATTGATTTCTTGTATATATTTCTATTGTTGCTCTTATTGTATAGGGTTATATTCCACGCTTATAGCCTTTTTATGTTGCATCGGGATGCTCTCAGCTGGTAAATTTTGAAATTAATTCACAATAATTTGTTCTGGATGAGGGATTCGAGTCATCGTAGTTGGACTTGAGGCTCTACAGTTATAAAAAAAAGTACCTTGGTTATGTTGGAAAGTAGGCATAAGTGACTGGTTGAGTCTCATGATTAGAAGATAGACATCTAATGACTTATCGAGTCTCAGTAGTATTCTTTGTGGAGTTTGGTCTGGGTGCTCTTTGATCATAGACAATGAATGGGTTTGCGATTGTGCAAACAGGTGGTCTTGAAGGCTTCATTATTAACGAATTAAAAAAAATATATAAAAAAAGCACTTAAATCAGAAATAATCAGCCGACATTGTGGAAAGTGTTAAAGAATTATTATCAAATCAATATAAAATTAAAATATCAAAATATTGATGAAAAAGAAATAGGGAAAGAAAAATGGCAACTTAGAGGATGGAATCAGAAGGATAGTGAACTTCCATAGATAGAATATTTCGGATATCATCTTCAATAAATTGACCCTCTGTATTGTGGAAAGTTAAAACATAACTCCAAATGAATTTGCAAGAAGATGGTTAATTGAAAATTCTACAGTTCGTACTGACAACCTTTTGGCTGGTTTCGTTGATGAACATTATGCACCTTATGTTGAACTTAAAAGCTTCAACTTTGATTACTAAGTCATAAATACTAAACTATTAGAAAGCAGTAATTGGAGTTATAAAATTCTGAGTACATATATTGAAATAATATTTAGAAAAATTTGTTACAAGTGCCTTGCAAAAAGATATAGACATTATACATTTATTAGCTTAAATGCAAGCAATCATTACTGGATTATTCTCTTAAGCAGATTCATCTATGGTTACATCAGTAATTAATTTTGAGCATCTTGGTCCACTTTAAGCCTTCTTTTATACAAAAACAGATAAAAACATAACTCTGTTTTGGGAAGTTGGAATAGATAAAATTCCTAAAATTGCTCGAGTGGCTAAAGAATATTAGAAAGATTTGCTAGGTTATGATTATATACATACAATAACATTCATTGATTGTAGATATGATTGCAATGTTGAATAAAATGCTGCAAAATTTGTTACAAATTATTATTAGGAAGTTAAAACTGCCATTCATAGATAAGATTATTAATCAGTTATTTCAACTTCGAAAAGTTATCAATCGACAAAGCATTCAAGTTAGGAATATTTATTCTAAATTGAAAATAATGATTTAGGAAGTTTACACGGCGAATTGGATTATAACAGAAGATAGCATGAAATTTTAAAATGGATGCCACATAGATTTCCTACTGTTTATTTAACAAAATAAGAATAGTAATCATTTAAATATGATGAATCGATTAAAAGATGGGTTAGTAAAGATTATGAAGCCATCTAGTAGGCTAAGAAAATGAGGGAATATTAAGCCAAGATTAATAAGGATTTATTAAAAAGATATGCTGATTTTTCATCAGCAGCTAGACTTGTTGAATTATTACAAAAAGTCCCTAATTTTAAGATAAAGTTAACTGAAGAAGAATAGGAAGTGGTTGGATCAGATGGAAATGTTATGGTTATTGGTAGGAGTGGGACAGGAAAGACTACATGTTCAATCTTGAGACTATTTGCAATGGAAACCTTGTTTAAACTAAGATTAGAGTTATACAAATAGAAACACGAGAATGTCCTTTAGAATTATAAATACGATGATGATGAAGTAAATAATAACGTTGGATTGCATTGTGTATTTGCAACTGCCAGTCCTGTATTGACTACAGAAGTGAAAAGATATTATTAAAAATTGACAGCGTAAATCAAAGCTGAATTAGAGAAGAAGAAATAAAAAGATCGATTGGCACGTTTACAATAAGAATAGCAAGCATAAAGAGAATAAAGTGAGAATTAGTTCAATTAAAGCACGGTTTAAATTGTTGATGATGCTAAATAGATTGAAGAAAATTACTTTGAATAATAAATTGGGGGAATCTAACTATAAAAAGAGTAGGAAGGATTCTAAGAGGATTTAGATGAGGAGGATTGGGAAAAAGAGGAGGAGAAATTGAAGTAAGAATTAAATGCTTTTCATTCATTTGCGGATATGTAAGATTCTGATTTTCCAGCTTTTTTAACAATTAAAAAGTTAGTGTTATTAATTGATGGGTCACTAGCAAATCCTTTCTTCTCTCGTACATAAGAAAACAAAATAGTCAACTCTGACACTCATGCTTAATGGAGCACTGAAAATACAGGAGTGATATTTATAAACAATTACAAAAAGGGTGGAAATTAAGATATGGAATATGACGAAGAAGAGTATGAAGCATTATTTGAAGAGAATGAACAAAACCTAGATGATATGGATGAGTATGAACTTGAATAGGAATATTAAAGACAAGTGTACTTGATGAACAAGCCTTAGTTGTAGGCAAAGGAGGAGAATAATATGACCAAACTCTCTTAGGAAGTGGATTTCGACTTTTTCCTAAATAATTTTTGGTATAGTAAAAAAAATAGATATTAAAATAATAATTTAAATCCAGCATTTGTTTGGACCCAAATTTACTCTCATATCAAAGGTGCTGCTGCTTCTCATACATATCCTGGACATTATATACCAAAAAAAGTATATATGAAATTAAACAAACAAGAGAACATTTTCGATGAAATCTTTGAATGCTATGTTCATTATGAAAAATGGAAGATTTAGCAAGGATATTATGATTTTATGGATGTAGTCAACCACATTCTTGTTTAATTAATCTGCGGAAAATGTCATCTTATTCCCATTCATTATCTGATGATTGACGAATGTCAGGATCTGCCTCATGCAGTATTGCTGTTGTTATGCAAAATAACTGAATAGGGTTTATTCTTCAGTGGAGACACTGCTTAAAATATCGCAAAGGGAGTTGGATTTAGATTTTAAGACTTGAAGTCTCTTTTTAGGAAACCTGAAATTACATATAATGCTAAACAAAATGATTTAAAAATTCATTAACTCACAATCAATTTTAGATCACACAACAACATTTTATAATTAGCAAACTGTCTTGTTTCCATATTGGAGATCTTCTTTCCAAACACGATTGACAAATTGAAAAAAGAGAGATCCAACATTTCTGGCCCAAAACCAATCCTAGTCAATGGGGATAAAGATGAGTTATTCTATCTCTTATCTGGAGAACAGGCAGATAAAAATTAGTAAGTTGGGCAGAGATTGCCTATTGAATTTGGTTGCAATTAAGTCGTACTTGTAAAGGATTAAGATTCAAAGAAAGATATTCCCTCCATTTTGCAGCATGCCTTAGTGTTAACCATTTATGAAGCAAAAGGTTTGGAGTTTGATGATGTGATTCTCTATAATTTCTTTTAAGATCATTACATAGGAGATACCTAATGGAAATTATTATAGACTTGTGAAATTCTGGATGAAGAAATTTCTAAGGAGAAATTCATGGATAGTTGTACTAAACATTAAACTTTAGATGATGAAGCAACCATTTTTACAGGTTTCGAGGAAAGGAATGGTAATATTATAGTTAAAAGAATTGCCACTTAAAACAAATTCTATGACGAGTTAACATACAATTATAGCTAGTTATGTAATGAGATCAAATAACTATATGTTGCTGTCACAAGACCAAGACAACGATTAATTATATATGATGAAAATCCTTAAGCCAGATAATACATATAGAATATTTGGTAAAAACTAAATTTGATTGAATACTTTGTATAAACAACTAAGGAAGATAGAAATGTTGAAAGGTTTGCCAAATAAACATCAAAAGAGGAATGGAAAAAACAAGGGTTGAAAATGTTTAGAAATAAGTATTATGAATAAGCTGAAAAATGCTTTGAATAATCTAAAGATGAATTGCTCTTCATAAAAGCAAGGGCTTTCAAGATTGCAACAGAAGCCAATGCACTTATATAATAATATTCCCAAACTTCATCTAATAGTGTAATGAAGAAGAAAGATAAAAAAAAACTCTTAGCCTCATTGAGGAAACAATAGAAAGAGAAGTTTTCTGAATCAGCACAGTTATTTCTGAAAATTGAGAATTACAAATAAGCAGCATAATGTTATTATTCAGGTGAAATGTATAAAGAAGCATTAAACATATATGTTAAGCAGGAAATGTTTAATGAGGCTGGAGAAGCAGCTTATAAATGTGAAAAGTATTCTGAAGCAGCTGATTATTTTCTAAAATCTAGTGATTTTATAAGAGCAGTAGATGCATGCGAAAAGGCAGAAGCTTATGATCAGATATTTAAAGTTCTTCATGAATTGAGGGATAAAATACCAGTCGAGACTAGATCTGCATTTCTAAAGAAATATTTGCCAATAATCCTAAATAAAATGTCTACTTAGATTGGATAACTTGAATAAGTGAATGACTAACAAACAAAAAATGAAGAAAAAAAGCCACTTGTTATAGAAGAGAGTTCGGATGAGGAGGAGGAGGATGAGGAGGATGAAGAAGATGGAGATGGAGACAAAAATTAAGTGGAACAAGTTTAAAATAATGAAGGAAATGAAGAGTAATAAGAAAGGATTGTTGAACTAAGTAGTTAATTAATACAATCACTTCCTGATCAATCATAGCCTTCTATATTGGTTAAGTAAGAAAGCATGAACAATAATTCTGAAGACTCTTAATCATTTTCAGTATAAAACACATAAAGCTTTTAAATTGAATAAAGCCAAGTCTAAGATAGTAAAATAATTAGTGTTGATGAATCAGGATCATTTTAAGTGGAAAAAACATTAAAAGAGGATGATGAATAGGAATAAAACTTTGAACATTTGTCTCACTTTGATCCAGAAGATTAATGGCTGAAAAATGATAACAAATCTATTATTGAAACAATTGTATCCAAAAAGAGTGAGCAATCTGATTATTCAGCTTTCTCATATGCTTAAATGCAAAGCAATCCGAATGTTTAATTTGTAAAAACCAAAGCAGATATTTTTATTCAGGATACAATAATGTAATAAATTATTAAATACATCTCAATGTTCTCTGACGAATTTAAATATTAATTGTATAATTAAAGAAGTAAATCAGCTTAACTCAGTAACAAATAGGTTGATTAACATTAATTTGATTATATGGTTGACTTTATCTTGGACTTAGATTTGGTTGACATCTCCTTTATTTTTTTGGTTTTAGATATTTTAGAATAGTTCAAGAATTACAAATTATGCATTTTCGTTTGCAATAGATACAAATTAGCTGATCAATTAGGAAGATATTTAGTCTCAATTGCATCAACTTATTCTCCTCTTGCATTGCATTCAGCTAGTTTGAATGTTTAATACTTAATTAATGGGAAGCAAAGATAAGCCTAAATTGATAAAGGCTTAGTTTCAGCATTTGCAGTCCATAATGTCTTTGAAAACATCAATCCAGAGTTCATTACATTGAAATTTAATGATACTAAACTTACACCTTAAAATTCATTAGGCTTAGAATGTTATTCATAATTGCTATTATTGGGATTTTGGAAGAAAACTGTATACTAAATGGATGTTTAAAATTCATTATTAGTTTGTAAATTGTTTATGGATTTTAAAAATTGGAGATTTATTTATTATAGCAATTTAAGTCATTAGGTCACTAATAAGATGATAGAAAACGAACAAAAAGATAGAGATTTGGCATAAGTCTATTAAACAACACTGATGCTGATATAAAAGAAGCTTGATATCTGTTTTTCAACTATGATTAGAGGAATTGATATGCTAACAATTACATATCCAAAAGATTAGTAGGAGATGGAATTTGCAATTATTAGCTTGGAGCAATATTATAGCGAATTAATTACATAAATGGTACTGAATCAAAAGGCTCCACAAACTTTATTCTATAGACCTCATACATTAGATCTTCAAAAAACTATTAAAGCTGAACTAAATCCTAAGTAGAATCTACCTAAAATGTATTCATTAACTGAAGAAGTAGTCTTTTACTTGATTAGTAAAACAGAAGTTCCAGAAGAAATTCTAAATAAATTATGTCGCATAGTACTTGATTACAAGAATCCTCATAACGAATTAGAAATTTATCAATCCGTCTTCCTACTCTTACTTTATTGTTAATATGTTGTACATAACTCAGGATTGGTTAAGACTCAATCTTGGATCACGTAATTAGATGCGAAAACATATATTACACTCATAAAATCTCTTAGATTTATTAGGAATTTGTTGAATACAAACCAACATTGCCTATAGAAATTATCAAAAATTGTTACGAGAAGTGTATTATTCTACTTTAAAATCAGATAGCCAGATAATGTAGCTTTGCTCAAACCATATGTTAATTCGGTAATAATCAATCGATCATCCGTGATAATATAGGGTTTGATTGAAAACAGACATAATTTACAATTGAAGGGAAATACAATTGTGTTGGATGATTATTACTTTGTAGATATTGATTTCGAATTCATTAGTGCCCCAAGATCATCTGTGATATTTTTGATTTCAAAGAAACTTAGCAATGAATTGAATTCCATTACTTTTTTAAGGAAGGCTTCTTTTGATGAATATCATTTTGATCAATTGTACCCACATGAATACGAGGATCACTTTGAAAACTTGAGTATCTATTTATATAGTAGATAAAACTCCACTTTCAATTTTCAATCAAGAAAGAACACTAGTTTGATATCAGTTGATGATTGGATAAAAAAGGAATAATAAATAAGTGCTTAGAAGATACAAGAAGGCTTAGAGAAGAAGAAAGCTTAAGAAATGGATGATTCAGTTGGTATAAAATAGATGTTCAAGAAAACCAAGAAAAATTCAAAATAATTACATTCGTTTTTGAGGAACCCTTATCTTAAATGTTTGTCGTCTGAATCAAGAAATTATTGCACTCACTAAGCTTTAAAATATATTAATCAACAATATAAAGATTCAGGTTAATTCCATGCTGGTATGGTAAAATTCATCCATTTAATGAATTATGCTAGTAATAACCACTTCACCTATCAATACATCAACAAAAAGATTGAATAAGGATAATGTAGCAAATATGAGCCTTATCTTCAATATTTAGAGTCCTTAATCTGTAAAAAATTTAACGTGATTTCTGATGCCACCGATCTTTATTTTTCATTCCTGGAAGTACGAAAAGATTTAATGGCTGCAGATGAACTCTATTACCAATTATCTTATTTATTAGTGAATAGCATTGTTGGATATTTACTAAAAAGTAAGAATAATTGTTAGATCAAAATCGCTAATCGATACTTTATTTACTTCGATAAGATTACTCAACCAGATGAGTAGTCGTATCTATATGAAACAAACTTCCATCCAATTTAAAATTAAGATGGTATTGCCAATATCATAGAATAATTGTCAAATTTATAAAAAGATTATCCCTAGGAATTCGGTTTTAAAATCATGCTGCTAATTTACACTTTAGTGCTTAATTTAAGTGATATCAAAGCACATGTGATAACTGAGATTAAGAAAATCATCTATAATGTAACTGCTTAGTACGAGGTGGAATAATACGAATAAATTATGAAAGTTGTCAACCTACCTGATAAGCAAAGATTTGATGCTCTGACTATGAATTCTAATGTTATCAAATTGGTCTTTGCTTAAAACATTAAGTTGTACTCTTTAAATGTTGTAAATAAACTAACAGTTTAAACGATTGATGAAGCATATCAGAGTTGTTTAGATGAATGGTCAAATATACAAAAAAGAAGTGAAGAACTTGAAAATAAAACAAGGAAAATAGTGACAGTTTTAAGGGAAAAGAAGAAATAAGGAAAGTTCGTCAACCCTTACCTATATGGATTTGGTGAATATGATTATTCAAGGAAATTGAAGACATCCAAATACATTGACATAATAAATGAATTCATTAGAGTGAGGAAGATATTATTGTCTACATTCTATTCTATGTTGTTGACAAACTCAATTGATTTCCACTTTATCTCATTGCAATTAAAACAGCTGGATAGGAAGGAGGATGAATTCAATACTTTATGGGGATAATATTAATCGAAAAAGATGATCCAATCAGAGTTTATTAAATAATATGACGAATAATATAGGAATACATCAGTAATCATTGAAACATTGTTGTAATGGTAAAAAAACAATGTGACATTTGAATAAAATGCTAATAAATTACTTGAAAGGAATAGGAAACTATTGGCCTTAAAGTGGATGAATAATAGAGCAGGACTGGCACTCCAGAAGATTCAAAAGAAAAAGAAGGGCTTAAAGAGACAAAAGGTATAAGAGCAAAAGAAATTATTGATGAAACTATCATGATTTAATAATAATAATTTATATGATTAATAAATAGAAATAACAAACATATGATAATTAAATTATTTCATTGTCTTCTAGATTGTTCAAATTGAGGATTCTTTCTTTGATTAATAATTCCAAAGATTCCTTTATTCATAGTTTATTTTATGTTAATTTCCCTGGCTTTCACTTCATCCAAGTATTTAATTTAGGGATCGAAATTGCCAAACTTTCTGAGTTCTGCTCTGACATCCTTAATCTGAGGTTTAGAGAGGTCTGTTGTTATAATGATATAAGTTACGTTCCAAGAGTAAAAGAACATCCTTCAAGACTTCATCATTCTGTTTTCCATCAAAAGGCTTGATGAAAATACCATTGTCTTGATATTAATACATCCTCTCCGAATCAGAATCAAGAACTATAACTCTATTTAGAGGACGATTGAGATATTTCAAATCCCTAATGTATCTACCTTTCTCAAACACCATTGATTCTCTACCAAAAGCCCCTGCAAATATCTATCTAGTAGGATCCAATTTTTGGGTAATTTGTTATGTAAACTGCATAATAATAATACCAATACCATGGTTTCATCGTCACTCAAAATAACCACTTCATACATCTTAGGTAATTTTTCAAGAAACCTCTACAAACCATTTCTTCTTTTGATTTCTCCTCTAATTGTTCAATTTCAATAAATACCCAACACCAAACACATAATCCATATGCAATAGAGTACCTGAGATATTAAGTACCAAAGTCTTGGGTATCTCATATCCAAATGGCAATTCAGGGATATCGGGCAA
Organism: Paramecium octaurelia; assembly: GCA_905182995.1. NCBI lineage: Eukaryota > Ciliophora > Oligohymenophorea > Peniculida > Parameciidae > Paramecium > Paramecium octaurelia. The sequence continues at coordinate 438,497 of CAJJDP010000066.1, forward strand.
TAATTTATCGATTGCTGGCTTAGTCATAAACTAATGCTAGAATTAAGTCCTTACATCGTAAAATGCTTAGTATTGATCCTAGCAATATTTGGCAGCGTCATTGATATGCTTTTAATAGCCTACTCATACATTGTCATTTTACCCAATTCTTATGTTGGATCAGTTTTATAATTATTTAGATATAAATTATAGCCAAACAAAGCTGATGTAGTCCACCAAAATATCCTTGAAAACAATCTGAAGTATGAAAATGCTTTCTCTTTATTCTCCAATGTTGGATTAGCCTCTTCTGCCTCTATCGTTCTCTCATCCCATTCATCCTACTATTCTTTTTGTTGTTATTGCTGTTAACTAAACCTATATCTTGGGAAACGTAATAGAGTTAACGATCTAATTGAATATTTGCTTAACATCCGTAATTAAAATATAAATTTTCAAATAAATATATGTTCAATTTTATCCACCTTATTTGATATTCTGATTATGCAATAGTTACCATAAAGCAACGGACCAACATTAACCACTTTACATTAATTCATCATTCTACTTCCGACTCCATCATGTGTGTGTCCGTGCACATTTAATATGATGTTCTTCTTGTTCTTGATCAAATTTGATTGCGAATCACTTCCAGATTTAATTACATCATCCCATCCATTTTCGCTGCTTATTGTCGTTTAACTTAACGCAGGACCTATGTGAGTAATGAGTATTATCTTCCCCTCTTTAGGCAATTTCAGTTTCTCAAGATCTTGCGAGTACTCTTCATCACTCTTGTATGGATATCCTTACCAAATCAAACCTTGCTTATTGTATCCTTAGGATAAATCTCTATACTACCTGGAATGCTTCCTCCCAAACCCACTATCCATAAATCATCTCGTATTTGTAATGACTTTTTATGAATGTTGATGAATCCTTCCTCTAGATACTTATCGTACAACAATTCATCACTATCATGATTTCCAGGAATAAAGTATATTGGACAACCAAAAGACTTAAAAGGACTTAACAACTTTCTCAATTTATCCAACTCTGAATCCTCACCTTATTGATGTTACAGATTCAAAAAATCGCCCAATAAAAAAACTGCATCAAATTGTTAATGTTTTTCTCTCTCTATCAACAACTAGACTGTTTCAAAATTGAGATGAAGATCAGATGCACATAAAATTACTTTTTAGTTATTTTACATATATAATTAATAATGTATCCAACATAAGAATGAAACAATTAATAATAAGTGTCATATTATAATAATATATTACTAAATATAAAATTCTCATTTTTTAATTGGTTTTTTCCCTTGCTTTTTAAGTTCGGCCAATTTTTCTGCCTAAAAATTTTAATTTCCTGATGCTTCATCCAACATATCATCTGCAGCACTTGTGTCTATACCTTCAATATTTAATTATTAAATTTGATCAACACACTTTTGTAATGTATCAACATCAAAATTTTACAGAGCCGTGTTTATTTTTTCTTGAATTATTGCTATCCTCCAATTATTTATGACCTATCTGGCAGCACTTACCAAAACAGGATCTAATTATGAAGGATCAGCTATTAATTTCTCTACATCCTCTGGATTTCCAATTTTTTCTTATTTGCATAACTATGTTTATTAATGCATATCTTACATCAAATAATTATTGCTCTTTTTTCATTAATTAGGTCAAATCCTATTTGATAGAATCTCGTTATTAATATATCTCTGCAAGTTCCTATTTGTATGATGACCTGTAAGATTGGAATTCATTAATTAAGATTTCTTTATTATCCCTATTATAGTTAATTTTAAATAATACTTTTAAAGAAGCTTAATTTCTTCTCTCATTTTAAGATTTCTTTGGATGATTCCAGCAATCTCTTCCTTTCCCATCAAAATTCCTTCCACTATTTCCCTTTTCTACACATCACTTCTTACATTAATCAATCCAGCATGTCTAGCATAATGATCCATTATTCTATCTTATTCTAAATGCTATAAGAATTATGTAATGGCCTCATTAACATGATTCTCAGATTTTGGTATTTATCTTTATTAAGGAGCAGTTTCAACTGGTGCCTCAACTTTTGATTATTTACCCACTTTTTTATCATCCTTTTTCGGTCCCTTTTTTTGGGCTGCTTACTTGGCTTCCTCCTCCCTTTGCTTTTTTGTCATTCTGGGTGCATTTACAATAGCCTATTCCTCAGGAGTTAATTCTTCCTTTAATGTTAGTAAATATTTCGTTCTTGATTTCTTAGCATTCACAGCTCTTCCTGGCTCTTTATCCTCCCAAGACTTTTTAATTGCTTTTTCTTTGTCTTCCTTTGTTGTATCTCTTACAAGTGCAACAGTGTCTGATGCAAATATAGTTGTGAACCAATACAAATTATCAGTTTCTTCAGATTTAATTTTAGCCTCTGGCCATTCTCTGAGATCAAAAGATGCTTATATTACATAATTTTCATCTTTAGGCAATGTAACATTTGAAAGAGTGACTGAATTGATTCCATAGTTATACACAATCAAATCATCCCCATGATATAATTCTAAACGAATGAGTCTTTCTCCTCTCATTTCAGATTCAACTATTTCTAATTCCTAAGCTCCTCCCTTTGTTTATTTACCTTTAGCCACTTATTATTACTATTAAGCTTGTTGTCCTTCTGTTAATCTAACATAGATGCTAACTTGAGCTTCATTTGCAAAGATCCTCTCCCTAAAAATAGTACCATATTTGGTTGGAACATATTTGTCATAATAACGTGTAGGTTCTATATTTTCTAATTATGTGAAGGTGAATTCTTGATTGACTAAGAAATCCAATTCGAAGGTGCCTTCTTAAGTGTTGTATTAAGGAGTTCCTTCCAGTATAAAGTAGTAAGTAGTTTAACTTCGAAGCATCATTCTTTAAGTACCATTAATGATGGATTCACTTTCAAATAGATTCTTATGAACTCCTTCTATTGTAGTAAGCATGAGGTTATTATCAGGTGGTGGAATTTCACATAATTTAATTTTGAGAAATTTCAATAATTGATTATCTGTTGTGCTCTTCAATCTATAAACAAATGACCCATTTTCCTTGTTGGAATTCAAAAACACTTTGAATCTAAAGTACACATAGTATCTATTGGCTTCACATGCTGGATAGTCAATTTGGAAGGATTACTTTTGATAGTTTTCATAATCAATCAAATAATCGAACACACTTTAAGTGCTGATTTTATTATTAGATGTCAACCACATAGTGAAATTGAGTGGAGAGTATATATTCATTTTGAATATGTGATTTTTATTATCTAACAATAGCATCTATGAACTAACACATTGGTTTAACAATTTGTAATCCAATATAGACTCGTATGTTTCTAAATCAAAACGCTATAACATCGAATAGGGTCTAATTTATTCATTAAAATCTTTATTCTGAGAATATTTGGGTTGAAATCCTACAAGAAATGCAACCTATGCGTTATCATCAGAATCAGGATCTCTTTGAACAATTACCATTTCAATATTGTCATAACCAGCAATATCATTATCTGGATTGCTTTGAATTTGCAAAACTTACATGTTATATCTCTTTGGATCATAAGCTATTTGGATGTAATCAAAAAGACTTAGGAATTCTTTTTCATGCACCCAGAATCCACCCTCTCCTCTGTTAAAAGGTTCTTAAGCATTAGAAACTGAGGAGAAGTCCTCTAAAGGTTTCACAGTGAAGCTATCATCAGTATTCTTCATATTGGCTGAAACCACAGATTTATCATCACCCTTAATTTCAGGAATATCATAATTAGGAGGTTTGTTTAGCTTATTAGCAATACATTTTTTAGCAATATATATTTCATCAGCAGCAAGAGGACTGAAAACAACCACCGGATCTTTACCTGAGACATCACTCTTTAATCTTAAGTATCTATGTTTAACAGGTTATTGACTAATTAATGAGATCCTTTTTTTGTCATCATCTTGCAATTTTTCTTTAATTTCTTTCTTTCTTCTTCTCAAATCCAGTTTCTCCTCCTTGGTCATCTTATTCATAGGTGTTTTGCAGAGATCAAAATATTCTTATCTCAATCTCAATTCTCTATCACTTCTCTTTTATGCATAAACCATATTAAATCCATTCTCATTCTAAAACTGCTCTACAATTGAATATGAAAAACATGTATTAATATTAGTATTTCCTGGAGCTTTATGGGGTTTAGGTATGGAATATGATCGACTTAAACTTTCGAAAGAGAACCCCCTTTGAGTTTTCCTGAACCTTTATACCTTTTGCTCGTTTTCCTCCTACTACATTTCTTCCTATTGTTCATCCTATTCTTCTTATTGCATTTGTTGATGTTAAGAGGGCGAGCCATTTTTATTTCTGGCTATTTCATAATTATCAAGTTCCTTTTTGGGATTCCTCAATAATTCCAATAAATATTCTTTCTTGGATCTATTATTTGTATTTAAAGTAGATTGATTTTTATAACTATAAGTTGATACAAACACATCCTTCTAGACATAATGATTATTATTCATCATATTGTCTATGATACCCCAACTGTTGATGGTCTTCAAATCAATAGTTTCGGTCAATAAACCCATCAAAGAATACATAACAAATCCATCTCCAACCAAACTGCCCTTGCTTTGATAATCCCATAGTTATAACACTGCCTTACTGATAATCATTGGCCATAATTAATTCTTATCGACACTTTAGGGTAATAATGCTTTGCCATCAAATGACGTAGGCATGTGATCAGAAACTTATATTTTTCTCTCCTTTCCCATAAAATACAATTTGACTATATATTTGCCATTAGGATTATAAATTGGTGCTCCATCTTTTTATGGATATATCTTGCTGGAGAGTGACTTCTGAGTAAAACAATCCTTTATATCTCTGTCCTTAATCTGCTATAATTATGAGGCAATCCAACGAGAATTGGGTGGCAATGCATCACTACAAATTAGATCACTTAATCTGACATCAGAGGTCATCTTAGGATTTTCATCAAACACTTCCTCTGCTTGTTTTTTATTACCCTTTTTATTTTTTTATTGAGCTGCCTATTTTTCTAAGAACTCCTTCCTTCTCATCTCCACTTCTTCAGGTGTTTCCATTCTCTCATAACTCTCACAAATAGTCAAATGATGTTCAACTTCCTTCTCCATATAGTGTATTTTTTCAACTGTTTCAAGTCTAGTCGAGTAATAATCATCGTTCATATTATATCTATTCTCTCTCATGTCCATGTAAGGTGGTTCATGTTCAGATTCTCTAACATCAATTATATATTGGTTTACTATTGCCATCTTTATCTTAAAAAATTCTTTGGTCTTCTCCAAAAAGGAAAATATTTGTCAGTTTCAAAATTATACTTAGTAAGTTGTGCTTCTCCCTATAGAAGGTTTATGGCTTGAACGGCTTCATCACCCGGCCATTCATCAGGGTCAGGGAATGGTTGATATTCTTTTACATTAACCAATTTGCTTTACCATGCAGACTCTATTTGTTAATTTGATCTGGTGCTTTGAGTGGTTTTGGATCTCTTGGTGGATTCTTAACACTCTATGGTATCACGTCCTTCATTGGTGTGCCCACTCTAAATAGCTATCGACCCTTTTGATCCTTAGTTGTTTTAGGAGGCATACAAAATAATTAAATTAATAATAATTACAATAAATCATGTTTCCATACATATTTGCTTTTTGTCTTTGTCTCTGTGTCTAATTAACTAAGGGAGTGTCTGATAACATCGAGGTTATCACTTCATGTTGGCTTATCACATTGCAAGACAATCAAAAATTCAAGGTATTTTAATTTCTCAATGCTTTTTTAGACATTTGATCATGTAGTGGATTCAGTCGCTAAACGTTATTCACAGAGTGACAAAGACAAGATTGTTCACGACATCAGAGTGTACATGGTTAAAAAGTGTTTTGCCACCCTTCCCCTCGCAGATAGTAAATAGGTAAGCACGTCTATTTAACACGCGTTTTTTAGATAATCAAAGATTTTGAAGCTGGACAATCCTTCCATGTAACCTATCGAGAAGTTGTTAAGGGCTTTGATTACACTCATTACATTAAGGACCTGAAAAACAAGGACCTCATTCCAAACCCATAATTAGATGACACCATTTCAAGCATTGTCAAAACTCTTGAAACTGAATTTCTCAAGGAAACTCAAAGTGAAATCCAATAAGCAGCTCCTCCCATAGGAGTTTTCGGAATGAATTTCAATTACCTACTTGTGTTCCCAATACTCGGAGGAGTTCTTTTGACCTATTTTGCAATTAATGCATTCAGAACTTTACAAACAACCCCGAAAAAAAAGAAGTGAAATTGTAATTAAATATTTTAATATATTAATATTTAAATCTTTGATATGAGTAAAAAGAATACTAAGCGTAAATAAAACAACAAGGTAGAGAAGGACGACGATTACAGCGACATCTTTGAGGACATCCAACCTGTATTGCCAATTATAAAAAAAAAATCAAAAGAGCAACAACAAACAAACTAAATTCAGTTTGAGTCCATTCGCAACCAAGAATAGGCTAATCTCATTCGATGCCCAATAGAATCCATCAATATTGAATAAGTTGATTATTCCCACCAATAATTTAGATTCTGCAGGACATTTTGTATGAGTCTTCCAAAGAGTCCCAATACTCCAAGACTCTCAAGCAAATACTTCTCATGGGACAACGAGAATTGAAAGACAAACAAAAATATTACTAATTTAAATGGCAATCATTAGGTCACTCAAATATCAATCGCTAAGAATATCAACGACAAGAGTAGATGCTCAAAGAACAATAATCCAAAGACATTGCTGAAATTCAAAATAATGTTATTGCTGAATTAGGAAGGAAGAGAGTCAAAGGATTTCAGTAAAGAGAAGATATCCTGGATGAATTTAGAATTAATTTTATGAAGAAAAGACATCTCACACCCGATGGACCTGTGATGGAGGAATTCCAATTTTATGTCGATCCTGAAGAAGCTAATCGATTGAAGAGAGATCAAATTTAATTGTTGGAAAAACTTATGGAAGAATCACATCTGATTCCAGAAAATCATCCATTAGAATTGAAAAGATACTATAGTTAACCAGAAAATGCAGGACACCAACCACGTTATCTACAAAGAACCTAAAGTAATTATATTTAAAAGTATTATCTACATATAATCTTAGTAATAATGAATAACATTAGAGTGATATTTAAAAATTACAAATATTTCCAAAATTGCAGATTGACAAAATCATTAAGGAAAAGATGGAAAATATGACACCTAAGAAAATTGAAGTAAGTGTTTCTAAAATAACCCAAGCTTGAAGGAACTGCTCAAACTTGATGAGTAAGATATTCAAGTCATTCCCAGAAATGTTAGAGTCATGCTTTTAGATTCCAAATCAGATGAATTATACACCGACAAGGATTTCCAATTGGATTAGGCTGAAAGATATATCGAAGTCTTTAATTAATTGAAGGTTTTTATTTTTTATTTTACATCAATAGAACCAAAACTTCTATGAATTGGATTTGGAAAAGATGTTAGAACTTACAATTTATATTGTGAATAATACTCATTATCAGCAAAAGTTTAAGTTGTCCGAAGACAGAAAATAAGTTACACCCAGAGAATTGTTGAATTATATTGAAAAATTATAAAGATTATGAAATATCAAATTTAAATTTTTGCCAAATATAACTCAAATCCACATCTAGCTATTAACATTTCCGGTATAGTCTAGTGGTTAGGATATCAGGTTTTCACCCTGGGGACCCGGGTTCAATCCCCGGTATCGGAAAAATTTTTTATTTTTTTTGCATTAACTTTCACTTTAATCTAATTAATCAAATAAAATTAAATGATTCCAACAAGTATTGTGGTTTGCGGAGGTGGAAATGGTTCTCATGCTACTGTAGCATCAGCAGGTCGTTTTGAAAACATTTAAGTGAATGTCTTTACCAGAAAGCCTCAAGATTGGAAACAAGAAATTGTAGGTTTGACAAAAGGAAGTCCATGGGAATCACTTGGAAATTTTGTGGGTATGACCTTATATGTTGAATCTTTAAGGGAAAATTAATAAAGTCTCTAATAATCCTTAAGATTTTCCAGGAGCAAAATTATGGATCATAGGAGGCCCAGCTCATGTCCATCATGAAATTTTGTAGAAAATTGCTCCATATGTAACAAAGGATTCGTTTGTGGTAATTACAATTACAATATAATCAAGGGTACATTATTTGCTTAAGGTGGATTTGAATGGATGTGCAGAAGCGTTTTTGGAGATAGAATCAGAACTGATAACATCAGCTACTTTGGTCTTTACAATATTCCTTGGCTATGCAAAATTTTTAAATATGGAGAATCTGTCAGAATAATTGGACCAAAAACTAAGCTTTAATGTGCACTCTCAGATTTAAGCAGAAAAGAAGAACTCTTTTTATTATTAGAAAACATGTTTTAAATCCCTGTCCTATAGGCACCCAACTTTTTGACTTTAACTCTAACTCCTAGCAATCAAATCATTCATCCTGCTAGAGTCTATGCAGTATTTAGAGTATGATAATTTTAGTTATTTTTAGAATTGGGATGGAAAATAAGTTTATCAACCTAGTGAAGTACCCACATTTTATGAAGATTTTGATGATTTTAGTGCCTACATGCTCCAAATATTGGATGATGAAATCTAAGCTATCAAAAGAGAGATTCTCAAAAGATATCCTCATTTTAATTTAGATTTAATCATACCAATTAAGGAAAGAATTATTTAATAATATGGTGATCAAGTTAAAGATAAATCTAATTTGAAAACCGTATTCAGAACTAATGCTGGATATGCTACTATTTAAATTCCTACCAAACCTGTTTAGGGAGGTGTCTAATTAAATACCGAAGCTAGAATCTTTTGGGAAGACATTCCTTATGGATTATGCATACTTAAAGTAACAACATCATAATACTCAATTTTAGGATCTCTCAGAAATGCTAGGTCTTTAAACACCTGGTACTGATAAAATGATTGAGTGGCATCAAAAGTTTATGAATAAGGAATATATTCAAAATTCAAGATTAAATAGAAATCTATTAAAAGAAACAGGAGCCCCCTCTAAATATGGATTGGATACATTGGAAAAAGTATTAGGTATTTAGGAAGTTTCCACATAAAAACCTAAATTGTGAAGTTTATAGGTAGTCTAATAATAAACACAAATATTATAATTTTATTTTGGAAATATGTTTTCTTCTCTCATAGCTCAAGGGCATCAGATGAAATGCTGTAATCCCACCTCAACTTACTTGAATGTAGTTTGAGCATGTTTTATTTATCTATTCTCTTTGAATTAACTAATATTTAAGATAGTAATTAGCTTGACCAAGAATTGTATAAATTATATTTGTAAAATCTACTGTTTTAAAAAGAATACTTGCTTTTAATTTCAACAGCTAAAATTAAAAAAATTAAATCAATAGTATTTTATATGTGGCTAAAGGTTTAAGTAATTGCCTATATCTATACTAATAATTGTCAGAAATACTAAATATGAATATAAATATATTTTTAGTTTTAAATATACTAATTCAAAAATTCTAATATTGTGAAACAATTATGATGTTTGTGCATAATCAAAATTTCTGAAAATTATATTAGCCACCTAACTATAAAATCTTCATTAAGATAATATTTTTGTATTTGTAATAAAGTTACTTATAATTACCAAAATTACCTTAATTAGTCCTTTAGCCCTATAAATATGTAATTGTATGTTTGCACTTTAAATCTTCACATTCTTTGAGGTTATAAAGCTTTTGCAACAATAAAATTGATTTTTTATAATCATAATTTATGATATTAAAATTGTAAAAGAAATAAAACACATTATTATTAAAATATGAAATAATCTGTCGAATTTAACAATTATCAACTAATAGAAGAACCATACTCTTGGTAAGGAACACAGAAAGTAGAAGAATTAATTTAGGATAATTTACTTGCTCAATATCAAAGACTTAAAGTTAGAATTGCAATTACAAAAGAGAATGATCTATATTATATCAGAGATGGATAAATTTTAAGAATGTAATTTTAGAAATCAATAAGCTATAATAGTGATAAAATGATGATTCCCTCCAAGTTACCTAATATCTTATATAATTTAGAACAGATACAATATTTATAATGGGAAGGAGAGTATAGTAAAAGTAATGAAAAAATTGGAAAATGGAAAGCTAAATGGAAAGGAGAAACTTTAATTGATGTTGGAGGATACTACAACTGGGATGAAAAAAAACATGGCCTTTGGAAAGATATAATATAAAATTATTCCAAGTTAATTATTTTAATATAATTAAGGCTAGTTTAGGTTTATGAATGTGGAATTTATAACAACGACAAAAAATAGGGGGAATGGAAGTACCTCTATGAAGAAGAAAAGATGTAATAATAACTTTTAATTAATTGAATAGTGGAGGTGGTATCTACAATTAGAAGAGTCAAAAAAATGGTAAATGGATAGATTTGAGTGATGATTTTATGTAAGACACATATGTAACTTATTCTGGTGAATATAAAAATGATAATAAAATTGGCCTATGGGAGATTTGGTTAAAGCACAAAAAGCGAGCTTTCACTCCTTACAATACTCAGTGCATGTAAATTTATTATGTTTAATATCGAAACCTAAATGTTTAGCGGAGGAGGATCATATGATGATAGAGGTGATGGTATAAAGATTGGGAGATGGATTGAATTGAGTGACAGATTATATGAAAGAATATTGATAACCTATAATGGTTAGTATAGAAATGGGAAAAAGGCTGGCAGGTGGGATATTTGGTTAATTCAGTAAAGTATATATCAAAGCCATAAGACAAATTTATTGATGTAAACCTAATTATATAAAGATTTACATAATGTGAAAAGTGGAGGAGGATCATACAATGGGGAGAATGGTGTTAAAATTGGAAAGTGGATTGAAATAAATGTGGGGTTTTCTGAGCATGAATTAATAACCTCTAGTGGGGAATATCGAAACGGTAAAAAAGTTGGGAGATGGTAAACCGTTAATAAAGAGAATTTTTAACATGGTTTAATTTTTTAAACTGAAGAATAATATAGTGATGATGGGGATGGGTTTAAGACTGGAGATTGGATTGAGTTAGATGAGATGTAAAGAATTAAACAATATAACAATTTAGGGGTGGAGGATAATATGCTGAAAAAGGTTAGGATTTGAAGAGTGGAAGATTGATTGAACGAAGTTATGATTTTTCCAATGATTTAAAAGTATTTTACAAAGGTTAATATAATGATGGTAAAAAAATTGGGAAATGGGAAATTGAAAATGAAAGGATGTAGATGTAAGGAATTAAAATATAAAAACTTTAGAGGTGGAGGATATTATGATGAAGGATAAAACGGCTTTAAGGTTGGCAGATGGATTGAATTGTGTGAAGAAAGTAGAAGTAATTCATTAATAACTTTTACTGGTGAATATCAATATGGAAAAAAAATTGGAAGATGGGATATTTGGTATTAAAACTATGAAAAGAATAAATAAATGTAAATAAGCAATAAATAATTTTAGTGGGGGTGGATTATATGACGAAAAAGGTCTGAACATTAAGATAGGGAAGTGGATTGAATTAAGTGATAGATTCAGTTAGGGCGAGAAGGTCATTTATAGTGGTGAGTATAAAAATAATACGAGAATTGGGCGATGGGATATTTGGTATTAGAAAGATAAAGAATTTTAAAGAATGTAAAATATTAAAATGTAGCCATTTGTAGTGGTGGAGGATAATATGAAGATGATGGCATCAAGATTGGGAAGTGGATTGAGTTGAGTAAAGAATTTCGTAGTGATTATTAGCCATCAGAATAAATAACCTATCATGGTGAATATAATAATGGTAAAAAAGTTGGTATATGGGTTGAAATGAATCAAAAATATAAGAAGCTTAAAGAATTGAAATATAATAATTGATTAATAATGATAATTTTTAATTCATTGAGACTTCATATTAGTTTAGTCTTATTTATTTTCTTTTTTATATTAATTTAACAGTTTAATTATCTTCTATTGTGATATGCTAGTGGCTATTTCTCAAGAAGATTGGAATTTCTATTTTCAATTTTTCAAAAATCAAATTCTGCTATTTAGACGAACATCATATATATTGATTAAATAGATCACTTTTATATAATACTAGTCATAGTTTAGTCATTTGAATTCACAAGAGTAATATCCAAAAGTTCACGTAATTATTTAATACTATAAAATATATAATTAAAATTTTTCATCGTTTTAAGAATTCTAAATTTAAGAATGGTAGAGACATTCGTTATTCATTTTTTTATACGTTAATGACATTTTTAAATATGAAATTTAGTATAAAAGTAATATTTATATAAGGAAAATATCTAAAATTTAAGGATTCAATCTTATTAAACTAATTTACCGTTTTCCCATACACCAACAATCTCTGTTCCGTTTGCTTCAATTAAAACTCCTTTTCCATACTATTTACCATTATGCCATTCTCCTTTATAGGTTTTCCCATCTGCGAAAGAAAAGACTCCGTAACCTTCCTTTTTGTCCTCTTTGTAATCACCAATATATTTATTGCCATTGGCCCAAATAAATGTACCTTTACCATTCATTTGGTTCTTCCACCACTCTCCAGTGTATTCTTGTCCGTCTGGCCATTAGTAGGTGCCGAATCCGTCAATGTAATCTTTGAAATAACTTCCTTCATAGCAGTTTCCATTAGACCAAAGGTATTTTCCTTTTCCATGCTTCATACCTCCTTAATATTGGCCTGTATAAGTATCTCCAGATACCCATTTCTCTGTTCCCTGACCATCCTTTTCATCATCTTACCACTCTCCTTCGTAAATATTACCTTCACAATCCACATATTTGCCAAATCCACATTGTAAATCATCTACCCATTCTCCTTCCTTAGATTTATTAATAAAGTAATCTATACATAATATGAGCCATCAGAACGAATCAATCTTCCTTTGCCATTGGCTCCGTGATTTTACCAATAGCCTTCATAATAGGTGCCATCTGGCCAATACTAGCGCCCCTTGCCATGCTTTTGTTTATTTCTCCATTGGCCTACATATATAATGCCTGTGCTAATGAATTACTAGTTTATATGGTAATAATAATTACATGAGGAGGTAGAGAAATGCAATCCTTAAATTTTTTATTCAAGTCAGGATCATATTAAAAGGGAGGAAGAGATTTAAATATTTTGGCTACGTTTGGATTAGTAAAATCTGGTTCTTTTACTTAAATTGCAATATCAGAATCTGGGGCATCATTATTTTTGAAAAAATAGCTATCCTACTCCTGCTGGAGAAATCGATGTTTCAAGGGTTCAACTTTTGTTAGTTCGTTCTTGCTGGCTATTGACTTATCATTTAGATCAGATCTTGGTGAAGTGAACTAATTTAATGTCAACATTTACTCCGCTGTTTATTTATGGCTTAGATGAATTTTCTTTAACATGTATCTGATTGGTTTGTTATTAAGGTTATTGGGATTCCGAAGCTTGACGTTATGTGTTTTAATGTGTGGATACATTTGTACTTTAGGATTGCCGAGATTAAATTTATCGCTGTTGTTATTACCTTTACGTATTAGGTTGCTTTTTAATGCATGCTGAACCCATATTGAATTTTAATTTATATATAATAAAAGCATTTTAACTAAATATCATCTTATATACTGATTCTCATCCTTAGCTTAACTTGATTGCATCCTTGATTGATTCATTCTGGATTGTTGCATAATAGCTATAATTGTAAACAAATATGGTACATTATGTTTTGTTTGTCTTGTCAAGTCTTGTGATCTCTTGAGTTTATTGGCTTTCTAGTTCTTTTCTCACATTTTAATATTTTTAGAGTAACCTAAAATTAGATCAACAAATTCACTTTTCTAATTCTTGAGATCGAATTTTCCTTTATTCCTCTTATCCACTTAGGATTCTCTATGTTAGAGCATTCAACTCATTAATTTGTTTCTGTCTCAATTGGGTAATCAAATTTCTAATCTTTTGTTATCTACAGGAGGTCCACTTCTCATATTCATCTCTTTCTTAGGCCTAGATTCTAGACTAAATAACATGTGCTTCTAAATAACTAATTGTATAACACTATAGAGTACTTTTCTTGTCTAGCCAATTATTCTTCAGTCTTTCTCAAGGCCAAAAGCTCAGCTGAATCCTTTGGTTTTACAGGAAGGCTATTTTCTAATTCTTCTGAAAATTATCTTAATTCTTCTTCGTGTCTTTACAGAGTTTATTCCTTCACTTTTTAAGCTTCGTTATCAAATTCTACCATCTTTTGATCCCAAAACTAATTAAATTAATTGAATTCTTCAAGATGTGCTTTTTCAATGTCTTGTTTCTCTGAGCAGTGTCTATCTTTGACATCTCCTTTGTTTTTTAGATCTAATTCTTTCTTTAATTCTGCCAGTCTTTTCTTTGCTTGATCAGCTTCCAAATACTTGCCAGCTTTCTCACAACTCTTTTAATGATCGTATAATATTTGACTACTATCAAAATCAATTAATACATATATTCTTCTAAATCTCCTGATTGGATTGGAAGAGTATTAGTGCCTTTTCTTGATGATGTAGGTCTTTAAAATTAACTCATTAGTGCAGAAAATTGGATTTTTAATATTAACGTTAAGAATTAATTTTTGCGCTTAAATATTTGGTGAAGTACTTAACAAATAATTATTAATTTGTAAATTAAATGTAAGCAAGATTCTGACATAATACTAATAATAAGATGTTAACTTAAAGTATTCTTTTATGTTATCTACTATTTGATATAATTATATTATAAAACATTATTTTATATATATATGCAAGATTAGTAATTATTAATTAAAGTCATTTCGGTTGGAGACACTCAGAGTGGCAAATCTTGTTTGATAAAACGATTTTGTGAAGGCAGATTCATCAATAAGTATGTCACAACAATTGGGGTTGACTATGGTGTTAAAAAGATGATGATTTAAAATAAGAAGGTTGCTGTATGAAGTTTTGCATTCATGTTAGATAAATTTCTTCGATTTATCGGGTGATGAGGATTACAAGGAAATACGAAATCCATTCTTCGCTGATGCTTAAGGGGTGGTTTTGGTTTGCGATTTAACAGACAGACAATCATTTCAAAATTTACCTAAGTGGGAGAAGATGATGACTGATAATGGATTGGATTTGAAATAAGCGGCAGTTTATGTGGTGGGGAATAAATCGGATTTGAAGAACAAGGAGGTTGATAGTGGTGACATTCTTGCTTATGCAAAGAAGAAGGGGTTCGAAGGGATGATATGCAGTGCAGCTGGAGGGGAGAATGTGAATGAAGTAAATTCCGATTAAAATTGTAGTTATTTGAGAGGATGTTCGCGAAGATTGTGGATTAGATTGAAAATCTGAAATAAAAAATCAAAGCTTGAATGGTGATTTGATTATTACTTATATAATTTCTAATTGAAATTTGAATGAAAAATGTTTTGGTATAAAATTGTAAGGTGTTTGCCCCTAATTTTGGATGAATAAGACAGAACACCTAATTTAAATTAGGAATCTATATTAATTAAATTAATTTAATGATGAGCATTTTCTTAAAATTTATTAATAATTAAGAGTTCAATCTTCAGTTGGTGTAAGATTAGTAATGATTACAAAAAATTTATTTTCAATTCAAAGAATTAATATTTATTTCTCAAAAAGCAAAAATGGGGTAAACCTGTACAATGAACACTTGTTGTACGAAGGAAGAGATTTAAGCTTTAAAAAATTCAGGAAGATCTCTCGAAATCTAAACGAAAAAGTCGAAACATATTCATCAAATAAATAAGGACGAAGAAAGGGTGGAGGATAAAACACAAAAAAAGAAAAGTGATACAGTTTCTGATTTAATGGCATCCTCTCAGCATA
The DNA here is from genome assembly GCA_905182995.1 of Paramecium octaurelia. Lineage (NCBI taxonomy): Eukaryota > Ciliophora > Oligohymenophorea > Peniculida > Parameciidae > Paramecium > Paramecium octaurelia. The sequence goes on from CAJJDP010000066.1 coordinate 454,475, forward strand.
GTAAGATGTCCATCAAGCAAATTGAAAAGAATCTTCCTATTCAAAATTAAGATGCAAATTAAAATCCTCTTATACAGAAGACTGTGGGAGTAGGAGAGAGAATTAAGTTACCAGTAACTATGATGAATTATCTAGGTTATGTTGTTACCGAATGGTGCGTAATATGAAGGTGAGTGGCTTGAAGGAAAGAGGGATGGATATGGAAAATAATCTTGGCCAGATGGATCCGTTTATGAAGGGGAATGGAAAGAAGATAAATCTTGCGGAAAGGTAAAATTGAATAAATATCATAGGGCAAACTCACACATGCAGATGGAGATGTATACGATGGGGATTGGGTGGATGATGCTGCAAATGGATTAGGGATTTATATCCATGTTAACGGAGCCAAATATCAAGGAGAAGTATAGGTTTTAACACATTAGTAAGTGGTTAAATGATAGTTAACATGGAAGAGGAATAGAGATATGGCCAGATGGAGCTAGATATGAAGGAGATTATTAATTAGGTAAAAAGCACGGCAAAGGCAAGTTGAATTTTGCTGATGGTTCTTGTTATCAAGGTAACTGTCATTTACAATTTAGGTGAATTTTATGATAACGAAATTCAAGGCTTTGGGAATTATCAATGGCCAGATGGGAGATTGTATGCTGGAGACTGGATGAGAAATAAGATGCATGGTAAAGGTGAGATCAAGTGGCCAGACGGAAGACAATACAAAGGAGTATTTATAGTTATAATAAATGAGGAATATGAAAACGATAAGAAACATGGCAAAGGAGTGTTCCTTTGGGAAGATGGAAGAAAATACATTGGAATTTGGCAGGGAGGTAAATAGCATGGTGTTGGAATTTATTATTCAAGTGATAATGTAATGAGAATAGGAGAGTGGGTGGAAGGAAAGAGAGTAAAATGGTATGATAAAGAGGAGATAAACGAACTAGAAAGAAAGGGTATAATAGATGAACTTAGAAATTAATGATTTCTATATATTTATATTTAACTACATTACTCATTTGAACTTATTTAATAAAGTTTATATGTCAATACTTTTTCTATCAGTAGGATCAAAAATTTATTCTCTATTTTGTTTATGCTTTTTAGCTGCTTTAATGGGATTCCCAGCAAAGGCCTCTTCTAATCCAACTAACTCTGAAGTGGGGTCAGGCTTTTAGTTTAAGAGAAAACTCTTACATTATAATTTTGTTGAACTTATGCAGTTTAAGGTCGTTTTAATTTTGACTTTTCAAGAGGCCTTTATTTGATAGATAAACTAAGTAATCTATTTTCATCAGGTTCTTCCAACATGTCTTTGTCTAATTAATATTTGACTTATTCCTCTAGGTTTTTCAATTCCTCTACATTTCCGAGCTTAATATATATTTCGAATATACATCAAATTTAGAGTGCATCATCTCTGCTATATCATAAAGCTATTTGATTTGGCTATTCTCTGAAATTATCTAAGACTCTGTTGGTAAGTCATTATCATCAATATAGATTTCAGTGGCTGGTAACTTTTCATAGAGTTTATCCCTCAAATGATCATCTTTGATTAATGGGTTTGAACTAATAATCAATTATTGCAAATTCAAAGATTCTAAATAATCAATTTAGAATTCGTCAGCTAATTCATTACCTTCAATATCCAAAATGGATATCTTTTCATGAAAGGCTAAGGGACTGATGTCTTTGATATTATTAAATGAACAATAAAACTCTACAAGATTTGGCATACTCATAATTCCTAATAATTGTATAAGTTTAATAGTTATACCTGATATATCGGTTAATTTTGAATTGCTGATCCAAAGAATTGATAAATTCCTCAATTTAGTACCTAACAAACGTAATGATTCAATTTATGAATTATTCAGTTTAAGTTCTTGTAAATTTGATAAGTATTCTCCTAGCATATAAAGTGAATCATTCATAGTATTGAATCTGAACTAAATGGATGTGATTTCATCAAACTAACTCTAGAATTAAGTTGTATATATATATGTACTTCATTTTTTTTTGTAATTTCTTATAAAGTATCAATATCCATAGTATCGTAAATCATGTCATCAACTTTTCTTTTGGCAATTTAAAATTAAAATACTGGTTCTGATATTTGAGATTCTTACTTCTTAGGTAAGGACAATTTCTTTGTTTCAACTTCTTATTCTTCTTTTTTGATTTCAATTTTTTTAGCATGTGATGTCAATGAAGATCTTCTCAGTATTGAAGGCTTTGCTACAAGGGAATTATTAAGACTTGATTCTTAATTCTGTACGATAGACTTCTCTTCATCTTATTATTACTATTTGGCAGATGAGAGTCTTTTTAATGCAAAAATTGGAGGTTTTTGTTCTTTTGGTTCAATTTATAATTATTCAGTATTCTTTTACATCTTCTTAATCATTAAAGGCCTTGCTGGCTAAGCTGATGTAATTCTGTTTGTTATAATTGATTGTTTTAGTTAGGAAATCTTGCTTTAATCCAATAATTTGGAAGTATTAAGAGAGGAAGGAGGTTTAGATGAATTTGGCGTGGCTGTCTCCTTATAAAAGTTGGATGTGGCAGTAGACATAGCATCTAGTTTGCTTTTCTTCATATTTTCTTGCCGATCTCCAACTTGTCTTACTCTAAAGTTTCCCTTGTAATCATCACTTATGAATTCCTCCGGTGCAACCTTCCTATTTTTCTCTTCTTGGTATTTAAGAACAAAACTTTGAGCCAAAGACTCATCTAGTCTTTCTAATAATTTTTAGTTTAATTTCATTCAAATTTTTATTATTCACTTAAACAAGTTTCATTTATATAATTATTTTATTAACTGACACACTAGATGAGTTAATTAACATCAAACAAAGGAAATATCTATGACGAAAATGCAATGAGTGATGAAAAAGGGAAGATAAAATCGCAAACCTTATAAGTGTATGTATCACCAAATGAATAACCAACACTATTGAGCTAGAATTTTGTGTATGATGGATTTAATACTCCAAAAGTATGAATCAAATTCTACTATTCAGATTCCGTGTTTGTATCATAAAGGAAATATATTAACTAATTTTTGTTCATGCATTTAGTGCTTACTACCATTATGTCCTTAATGTGTAGAAGAGCACATCAAAAAACATAAGATTGAATAGACCTCCAATAAAATTGAATGTCTGGAGAATGTCTTAAATACTGTTTATAAAGATATTGTTTAAGAAAGTTTAAATATTATCCTAACCTAATTAGCTAATTTCTTTGCCAAAAGTTATTTTGATTTGAAAAACAATGTTGATAGCATGGCTTATGCAACAGATAATACTATTAATAAATTACTCGACATTTAAAATCGTATCATCAGAGTTGTAGAACAATTCTTTAAGTCGTTGATCAATGATGTGCAAAATAAACAAAAAAAGAATTAATAAAATCAAGAGAAGGATGCTGAATCACTCAAACAGTTGGTATTCATTGCATATGACTTTATAGGTATAATAAAGATGGTCATCTCACGTAACCTTTTTGGAAACATTGAATTCTGAAAATAGTATGACATCAGTTATTCAATTCTACGGAACATCCTTACTTGAAGACAATGAGAAGTACTTCAATATCTTGGATGAATACTCAAACAGATTTGAGTAGGTTACATCAGATATCATTTTCCATTAAGAAAAAGCGTAATTCATAATGAATATCATCATATAGAATAGAAATTGCTGCCCATCTAAGTCACATTGTCAAAATTAGACATAATGATGTACCTGAATTTATTAAAATCCACACTCTACCAAGTCCAAATATATCAGATGCTGTTTCCTTCCACTCTAAGACACCTAGTCATATCAAACCATCACAACCCCTATATCCATCTATCTAGTAGCCTGCATTCAGTCCCCCCTAACATGTGATTACAGGAGCCACTAGAATACTTGATAGTGGTACATTTTACACAGACAAACGATATACAGACTCATTGAATAGGCTTCCATAGTATTAAATGAGATGATGATATTTTTACATGTAACATAAGACTTTACTTATTTGCATTTAATTAATAATTGGATGAATATGCAGAATTATTAAAAATAATATCTAAATAATTTTAAGAAGAAAATTTTGCTACTCCAAATTGGTTAATGAAATAAAGCTGTCTCTTAATGATTCACCAAAAAAAACAATTCACTATTTTTGAAGATTAATCTCAAAGTGATTAAATTTTGATGAGAATACTATCAAATAGAATATTTAATCTTTAAAATATTAGCAAAATAAAACTAAGAATTCTAATCAAATTTATAGAATTAGATCACTAAGTTTACAATGACCTAGGAATGGAATAAATATGATTAGTAAGCTAAATATGATTTTATTAACCATAAATTATTTATTTTTCTTAATAAAACTAAAAAGATGAGTAATGATACCTATCAAAAAATGGACCTTTTGATAGACTCGCACATCTAATAAAATGAAAAGGGAACCCCTAATAACTAAAGCCTTAGAAATAGCTTTATAGATTATGTGTTAAAATCAAATGAAAAGAATTAATCAATTCCAATTATTAATTATTTCAATGATTAAAGATTCCAGGATGCAGAATATGAAGTCACACCAAGAAAAGATTTTGAAAACAGAGGACTTGATAATCAGCAGTTAATTTTTAGGTCTGAAAAACAATATAACTAATAAAAGGATAAATATTTTCATTCTCCTTCAAAATAATAGGGTGATCAAAAACATAAGCAATAAATTAAAGATAATGATGAGGAGACAGATTTACAAGAGTAAAGAAAATAGAAAATAAGAGAGTTAGAACAAAAAATACAACAAGCTCAAAGGAAGATTGATGGGAAAGATGGATAAATATAAGCAAATTAAGAAATAATCACTAATTTTGAAAGTTTTATATTAAAGGATTACAATCCTGAAGAATTCGAGAAAATCATATTGTCTGAAAGTAATTTCGTAACAGATAATATATTGATAAATAATCTTATATCAAAATTGAGATCATTTTTATCCGAATTTTAAAACTCAATTATTGATTTGATAAATAAGGTTGATGACAAAATAAAAGTAGATAAAGATGGTGAAGGGAAAGATTTTCAATAAAATTTGCATTTATTAACTAAAGAATTCCAAAAATTTGCAGAGAAGCAATCAAAAAATGACATCTCTGATAATACCAATACCAATACTCTTCAAGAAATTAGCGAAATTGAATTAAATTTGCTTGTTTCAAATATAATTACTTAGACAAAGTAGTTAAGAGATATTATATAAAAAAATTGTTGTCTATTAATCAAATTTAATTGTGACATGTATAATGGTTTATAGGGAATGTCTAAAAGTATTAAACAACTTGAATAAATTCAAAGTATAACAAATTCTGTGAAATTACAAACATAATACTTCTAATCAATTATTAATGATCAAATTAATCTATAAATAACATCTGATGACAATGATCACATATTGTTATTAGATTTATTGAAACAACTAATACATAAATAAGAATAAGCTTTCTAATTTTAACAATTCTTTGCAGAGTCTTTATTTAAAAGAATCGATCTTGTTCATTAAAGTGAAGACAACTTAAGAGAAGATATGGCCAAAAGGCTTCAAAGTTTCAAATGAATTACTATATTTTTATATTTTGAATCCGAATCTCTTATATATATTCTAAATGTAGAGTTTCATTTTTTTTAATTAAAATTTTCAAATTACTTGTTAAAATTCTGAAAATGTTTAATTGTTAGGAATTCAAGTTAAGATACAGGCAATAATTTCTAAAATTAATTTAAGATGGCAACAAAAAGGAATAGTCTTAGATTATCTTTAAGATCGTATGAAATTTTTGAGTTGTTCTTTAATGCATCTTTTAGAATTAAAGCACAAGAGTATGATCAAACTTGCATATTTGACTATTTATCCAAAGACCGTAAAATAAAAGCAATAGCTATTATTAAGTTCATTCTTTTATGAAAGGTTGCATATTAGAAAGAATATCAAGATCAAAAGTGAACTATTAAACTTAAATTTAAAAAGGAATAAATTATGTAAAGTCTACTTAACATTAAATCTATTAATTAACTTAATAGAGGTTCAAAACAATAAGAAAAGTATTCTAAATCTGTTTGTCTGCTACTCCTATATCGCCAAGAATCGTTTGCTTGCATGAGCAAGATTAAAACTAATTTTTTCAAGAATTTATTAAAGAAAGAATAAATACTTAGGCCCTAAATATAATGAATAAATCATCCTCCTTACCAATTTGTTGAATAGTTAGAACTTATATTAGAAAGAAAATGGTGATGTTCAAACTGTAGCCAGATGTAGTAAGTGTCGAGTTTACGATTTTTTCTAATTTTTTTAAAAATATGAATAAGGGAAATAAATGATGATTTAAAATATAAGTTATCATAATTTATTAAACTATTAACAATTAAATTGATATATATTTATGCATCTAATAAATCCGATCATAATTAATAGAATTATTTTTTTGCAAAATTGTAAAATATTCTCTTCTAGATTAACATTAGAAAGTTGTTGCTAGAATTTAATTGACTAATAACCTAAGCGATCTTGTTCAACAATATACTGAATGGAATTGAAATAATATGAAATTTAACAAATAATTTGAAATCAAAATTTGTAATCTTCTTTTATTGTTCCTTCATTAGCGTAGTTTAGTGGTTGAGTGCATTTTCTCTTGCTTTACATTCTTTCTTTTATTTCTTATTGACTTGGAAATGATAATTCTTGAAGGATTTTAGTTAATGACAAATCAAAATTTTGTGTTAAGTATGCGCTGCATTTGTTGCATGCGAGGGGTGGTTGTTGTTTAATCTCATCGAAAATAGAATTAAATCTTTTGGTTTGAGAATTGAGATTTTACAATTATTGAGTAAGATTGGTGAGATTGTGTTGTGGATTGTTGGTCTGATAGTCTTGAGGATTTAGATCGCTCAATTATTGTTTCAATAATTTGAGTTATTCTTTATGTATTGATTTGGTCAGCCTATATTTGGAGATGGAATGTGTTGCCATTATTTTGTATTTTTAGTGTTTTTCTATTTTAATTTAAATGTGAAATTGTGTTCAATTGTAGATTTGAATTGCATAAAATTAGATGAGGCTTATTAAAATGTAATGGAGGAGAATAACAGCTAAGATTTTGGACAAATTGAAATAGAGTGTAAAGTTATACACAATTTTGATGATAAAGTTAATAAGAAATAAATAATAATTATGATATCTAAAAGTAGCATATCAGGTTGTGTAAATTGATATGAATGATAATTTTGGTTGTGTGCTTTTGTTTGAATATTTATAAATAAGATACTTCTTAAAAAAAAGGATACTGAGTACAGGTATGTAAGTGATAAGTTGATTTGCTAATTTTGATTACATATTTTTAATTGACAAAAAGAAATGTTTGTCGACTTATGGTTAAACTTCTGTTGTGCCAGACAGTCAAAACAGGAAGCCTAAGATCAGCCGTTAAGCACGTGTGAGGATTCTAATAAACCAATGCTAGATACAGGGTAAGCATATGTGCCATCTCCTGCTGCGCAGAAAGCGCTGCAATCAACTTCGCAGGAATTATGGCAGAAGTTATAGGAAGCGTAGGAGAAGAGGCAACAATCCTAGTAAACATAATAGCAGAACCACTTTTAGAGTATGATAAATAAAGGAGCAGAAAAAACATCAGTTGAAATGGAAGGTATGTTGACAATTACTATTAAGAGTGGAATCTGTTGAAGGGTTTCTCTCGTTGTCTGGAATCCAATATGATGGCTAGTTGGGAAGCATAAGAACAATCAAGATAAAAATATATATTAAATGAATTGGCTTAGTTCTCAATGTTGGCAAAGGCTGTCTGCTCCAACAATGGAGTTTATTAAGGTAGTAATCCATGCAGTCAACCAACAGCTGATTAGCAGATAATGACAGGACAATCTCACTAGTAAGATATCATTTAAACATTAGGTAAAATAATCTAGCTTAAACTACATTATTGTAAGTGGTAGAGGAGTCCCCAAAAAGATAGGATATGACCAGGTAAGAAATCTGCATTACACCTTAGATCATAAAACCAAGTGTCCTTAGAAGCAGAAAAAATTAAGAAAAAACAAATCCAAAAAGAAAAAAGGTCAAGGAATACCACTCGCAGAGGATCAATTATGCAGGACGAATAAAAATAAGAAGCCAACTGTACTAAACTTTGGGATAAAAATGAGGATGCAATTTTGAAATAGGCCTACATTAACTTCAATGGAAATTGGAGAAGCATAGCAGAATAATTGCCAGGAAGAAATATGAATTAGTGTTCAGAAAGATGGAGAAGTTTGAAACCTTAAGAAGTAGATCATATTATTTATTTGAAGAATAAAAAGAAGAAGAGATGGGAGTTTGAGGATGATTAGTTAATTATCTAACTTGTTAAATAATACGATTAAAATTGGGCAGAAATAGCCAAACATTTACCAGGTAAAAGTAGTAGCCAAATAAGGGAAAGGTATCTAAATAAATTGGATCCATCAGTCAATATGAATCCTTGGAGCAAAAAAGAAGATGAGATCGTTTTGAAAATTTTCAAAGAACAAGGACCTAAGTGGAGTGTCGCTTAAAAATAATTGAAAGGAAGAACAGTAATCATACAATTTATAGCGATTAGGTAGAGAATATAAGAAACAGATTTTATTCTCACATAGGAAGATTATTAATGTTTCGGTAGGAACCATAATTAATGAATTTAAATGATGGTGACATTAATGACCATGAAAATACATTGTATCAGGATGATGAACCCCTTAAATAAACTTAATCAATGGACTAAAGTTCTTCGGTAATCAGTTTAGAGTTATTTAGATCACTATTTCATCCAACTTGGATTCTTTAATTGATGACTTATTGGCAGATGAGTTTGAACTAAGTGAAAATGGTCTGTTTAAAATTTGATATTATTTTTATAATGGGAAATTAATGTAACCATGCTGAAATCAATGATAATGAGTTCAAATCTGTTTAAATTGAAGATGAGTCCGACTCATTTTTGGTCTACAAATTTGATCCCAAAATTCATTTTCTTAATTCCTCTGATTTAGGAAAGTTTCAATCTCTTGATTCACTAAACAGTACAAAATCACAATTTCATGACAGAGTCAAAAAGGTCCCTTTCAATCTTAAATTACATCGTAAAAGAACGTTGCATTACGAAAGTATCCATGATTCTCAAGCCTAATCTCCAACAGCCTAAGTCACTGAGTATTTTGAATACCCAAACGGTGTTTATCAAGGTTAATTAATGGATGGTAAGAGGGAGGGACAAGGTTAGTTTTTTTATCATGATGGATCATATTTCAAAGGCACTTGGAAAAACGACATGGCAAACGGTTAAGGCAAAATAAAGTTTTAGGAAGGAGAATAATATGAAGGAGAGTTCAAAAACGATTAACAACATGGTTTTGGCAAGTACATATCAAACTAATTGAAATACGAAGGATAATGGAAGGAAAATCTTCCTTCTGGACATGGAATTGAGATTTATAACAAATATTATTTTTATGAAGGAGATTTTTAGAATGGAATGAAGCATGGGAAAGGCAAGATTTAATGGTACAAGGATGACTCAAGGTATGAGGGCGAGTTTTCTGAGAATTAAATAAATGGATAAGGCACTTACTATTTTGGAGATGGTGAGATTTATGAAGGCGAATTTAAAGATGGGTACATGCATGGATTTGGAAGATTTATGTGGCCAAATGGTAATAAATACGAGGGGAATTATAATATGGGGAGAAAGCAAGGTTTTGGGATATTCACTTCTAAAGACAAAGTGTATAGTGGAGAATGGTATGACGGAGTGTATCATGGGTATGGTAAATTAGAAAACAAGGATAAAGTGATAGAGGGATATTGGGAAAATGGTGTTTTTATAAAATGAATTTTTCCTCGTTTACTTTTTATATGATTTAATCATAAATGCTGATTTTATAAAGTCTACAGTTGTGTGTTGACAGCACGGTGTTATATGTCAATAATGGTTGATAGTAATTATTTTTAGAAATATATGTATTGAATGCAAATTATTTCTGCACATATTAATGAAATATAAATTAAAAACGGATGAAACGAATTGTATTGTTAGCATATTTGTGCATATACACATTTGCGACTGATTCTGTCAAAGATTTTGAATTCCTGACTCAAAGCGATTATGGAAAAAAAGTTTTAAAAGAATAATAGCTAGTTCTGAAATCTAGTTAAAGTAATTATATATAAATAATATTCAAGATCCTGTCGATTTGATAATTAATCTGAATCATTTTGAATCTGAGCTTGTGATGGATAGTGAAAAGACAATGAAAGAGTATTAGACTGTCTATACAAGCAGTATTAATTTTCAAAATTTATAAATTAGATATTGAGAGAAAGTAAGCATTGAAATAAAAGATCTTCCTATCAAAATATTAATTGTAAAATGTTGGTGAAGAACTTACAATTGTCACAAAAGAAAAAGAATTTTCAGAAAAAATATTTGAGGAAAGAAAAAGATTATTAACAGAAGAGAATAAATTTGTACCTTAAATGCAAGCTATTCGTAATGATGAAGTAAATTAACCCAATTTTATGCTAGATTGATAAACTCTAAAACTTAAAAAAAGAAATAAACCAAACCTCAAAAGTCATTAATTCATTTTTATAACAATTTCAAGGCCTAGCTCATTTCTTAGCCAAAAAACCAGATCTGAGCGAATCCCCAGCATTCTTAGCTAATAATAAGTAGAATGATGAATTGAATAAGTTTAAAGCGATGTGCAATGACATTAGAAATGAATTGGACACTGTAGTTATCGATAACCCTTATACCTTAGTGTTATGTATATGTATAATTTAACAATCAAGTTTCCTTAAAGCCATTACTGGCACCTGAGAATGCTCATTTAATTGAAGAGGTTCCTCAATTGCTAAAAACATTACAACTCGCTTTAGAATCAAGTTCAGAAGAGATCGAAGCTGTCAGTAATGAGAGATAAGAATTGTTTAATATTGAAAGAAATGAACTTAAAAAAGATGTTGATAAAAGATCTGCTGAGGTAAAAGAATAATTTATTATTATTTAGTGTGACTAAATTAAATAAATATTTGAAAGATCCTCTGTCGATTTAGAAAAATTAACAAATTAATAGGCAGAATTGAAAAAAAAGATTGCTTAGTTGTAGACAGAACAGGAACAATTGCAATCCGATATGGAAGGATAATAAGTATTGAAATTGATTTATCAAATAGAGAGAATACAGAAATAAACTAAAAAATAATTTAGCTAACTTAGGTTTAATTAGGAAAATTAAATACTTATTGAGTTAAAACAATAAAGGCTATTTGCAATTCATTAAGAATTAAAAATGAGGAGCATTTATATGTTTGTTTTAATCTATATATTTATATCATAATTAAAATTGCTTCTTTTTATTAAATATAAATTATGAATTTTCATTCTTATTATAGATTTACTGTAATCACAATATGAGTTTAATTGAAATTATGCAACATCATAATAACCCATCATTATAATCTATATGATAAAAAGATTATTGATATCTGAGTTATTATTATATAAATTTGCAAATTAAAATATCATTACAAATTATATTCAAATCATGTTATCTTAATTAGGTACCATAATCTCAGCATTTCCGTAATCTCCAATTAAAGGAACCATACTCTTGTTAAAATAGGATCTAGCTGCCATTGATTAATTATCTTTGACAGGCAGACTCAGCATATTTTTATCTGCAATATTGGTCACAATGAAGTTGTTCGTATTTGTGTTTTGATTCAATTGCATTTGTTCTTCTTCCTCTTCATTTTCTAGTAAATTCTTTTTTCTAAAAGTATTCCTTTTACTAATTAGATTTAGATGTTTAATTTAATATTATTTTCTATATTCCGAAGCATTGCTTACAGCTATAGTTTGCAATTCCCAATTAACCTTTTCTTATGGAGGTAATGAATGGTGAAATTAACTATGTTGATCTGATTTATCTGACTGAATCTTAGAGGATTCTTAGGAGATGTTATCTTGTTCTTCCGATTGATGCATGTCTGGTCCACCTTGTTAAACTATTCTTTATTATTATTCAACAACAATTTCTTCCTATTGGGGAGCTGTCTAAATGAATTTGGCTAAGGCTTGCATTTCCATACTAAGATTGAGACTGCTATTTTTAAGATGCTCCAAATATTCAGGAATGAAATCAGTTGTTTTCATTTCTACTACTTTATAATTACTGGATTCATTTTTCCTTTCAAGAACTGCTTTGATATAATTATTCTGCAAATTTTCTAAAATGACTAACTTGTCATCAAGGGTTTATTCTCCAAAACGTATACTGAGAAATCTTACATCGTCAAAGAATTGCAGCACACTACTGAAATAGTACTCTACATTTTGGATGTTGTTTTTAATGAATTCTTCTCTATATTCCATAACCTTATAGAGATCCTTTACAAATTATTGAAATGATAAGGTTTTAAGAAATTGCAAGAAAAAGAGTTGATCCTAACTTTCAAAAGAATTAAGAAATTTCTTATAATCAAACATAACAATCTTTTTCTCTGATTTCTAGTTTGATGTATCAGTACTGAAGTACTTATAGATGTCATTTAACATTAGTAACTTGAAATTGTAGAATGCTTATCGATATTTCATAATGCCTTCTTCAAAGATTTCCTATATGATACTTCATTATTCTTACATTCTCATAGAATTTAAGTTCTGCAAAAACAGTATTCATTTTTCGAATGAAGTAATTTTGATATTATTTAGGACATTTGGGATCATCTGATCTTGAAAGAATGCGTCCATCGTCAATATCATAAATAACTCGTTTTAGTTCTTTGGGCAATGGTTTTTCAGACTAATTTAGATGAGTTTACTTACTATTTCATAGAGATTTCTATCCAAACCAATGATGTAGGGTAGTTGGGATTTATGAAAATCAAATGATCCAGGTCTCAGAAATGGAATAAAGAGACCACGCCATTGCAATGGAGCAAGCAATTCCACTAAGGATTGACAAAATAATGTGATGCCTGCTGGTTTACGAGACACTATTATAATCTGATACTCAAGCATCATGTATAAAAGTAACTTGTATAAGTTAAAGATGGGTTAGTTGAAGATCAGAACATCGAAGAGGTTGTTTGACAGCTTAAAAATAGAAAAGTGAGTTGTTAAATGTGAGTTGGAGACATAGTAGTTCATCCAGATCTCAGAACTGCTGAACTTTAACCTATACTCTACGCTTGCTATTTATTGAAATACAAATACTTATCCTATACGATAGGACATTAAGTAAGTGCTGTTCGAATATAAAAGTCATAGAGTTTGATTTCTTCAATTTAATATTCCTGTTGTCCTCTTTTGATAGTAATTATTTTATCTCTTTCCCTGTTTTGTGAGAGACGCAGCTTCTGGATTTTGAGCAATTGCAGCAAAAAACTCCTTTGAGTGATGAAGGCAGGGTATCGAGATATGACACAGAAAGCCTTAGGCACAAAGACCTACATCAGTTTGTCATTGGGGGGCATTAACAAGAACATCTTTTCGTAGAAGCAAGCTGAAGTGCAGTAAAACTTGATGTGCTATTTAAAATCATTGATAACAAAGTAATTGATCTCGTTTGTGGATGCCTGAATGTCATCCTCTTTGAAATATTCTTCTATTTTATTAAATCTGTTGTCGCCCTCTTTGATGGTCTTCACTCCCAAGGGGAAGCACCACTAAATGATTATAATTCACATCAACTTACCAAGGCGATATCTGCTAAAACATGGTTCATCTTTCGTTCCACTGGATTTGGGAATATCGTTAGTATGGCAAGATCCTTCTTATTTGAAGTAGTGCATGATTACAGAATCACATCTATAGATAGGTTGATGACTTATGATTACCTTGATCATTAGTCTTGATCCCAGCAGTGACAAAGAATTCAAAAAGATTGCCTAATTTCTCCATTAATTTTTAATAATAAATCAATATAAATGGTTAACAGAATGAATGAGTTAGACCTTATTAGACACAATTAAGGATTGAAAATACTACTCAAATTATTTATTAAGATGAATTTAATATATATTTATAAACATATATACATTGCTGAGATTGATTCCAAATTATTAATAAATAATTAATATTTGATTCCGATTCTCTGCAAATACAATAGCTGAATTTCTAATTAACCAATTATTTAAGCAATTTAATAAATTGCGCTATCTCTCCACTTCTTATTTATTAACTTGATTGGCGCCAAAATGTATAATATTTATATTTTGCATGGCAAACCTATTTGACGAAGAGTAAGGACAATACTTAAGATTGAATGCTCTCAAATATCTTGAAAAGCCACCCGAAGTCTAGCGACAAGACGATCCATTCGTTACCAATGGCTCTTTGGCAATCACATATATTCTAGTGGAAACTGTGGAGTAGTATAAGTCAGATTAAGGGTTGAAGTTTTAACCCAGTTACGTACATCAAGTGTTTAGATAAACCAATGAAATTTACGGTTACAAGGATCTCAAAATCACAATTCATGTCACAGCCCTTGGATTGAAGCCCTTTATTCAAGTATTTCATTCAGACTACCTAATTTAGATATCCTACAGCGAGCAAACTGAAGATGCAGATGATCTATATGAGAGCTTCAATAAAGTCTACGAAGCTGGCTTCCTTTCTACTGAAGAGCAATTCATCAAAGCCCTTGAGGAGGAACAAAATCAAGAGCCTTTGGGAGAATTAATTGAAGAATATGGAGACTTCAGAATCTACAAATGTTAAACGGCAACCACAAATGGGTTTATCCAATTCAAACCATTTTTATAAGCATTTCTTTTAGTTTTAATTGATGGAGTCCAATATCCAGGCGATGAAAATGAATGGGTTTACTTAACCTTATATGAAAAGCGTCGGTTTGTTGGTTTGACTACTGTTTTTAAGTTCAATATTGCGTGGAATAAACAAAGACATCGTTTGAGTCAAATGCTATTCTTACCATAATACCAAAGAAAAGGACATGGCAGTAGAATGTTAAAGACTGTTTATAAACAAGGGTTGGAAGATGAGAAGTGCCTACAAATTACACTTGAAGATCCATCTGAAGACTTTCAAGTGATGAGGGACATTACTGACTCCAAAATCTTGCATGAACATTTCAAAGATATAATACCAAATAAAGTAATAAATTAATCAATTGAAATTAGGTCATCAATTCAATCCAAGAGATTGTTGAAATACCTAAAGAAAAACTATTTGAAATAATGAAGAAAACTAAATTACATGCATAGTAAATAAAGCAAGCCTATTCAATTTATCTGTACGCCTTCATTAACAAGTAATTGATATGTCTATGATATATATAAGGAAGTCTTCAAAATTGATGACTGAATTTGCTAGGTATCTACTAAGAGAACATTAAAAACCCTATGTGAGAAAGAGAAATATTTTGGTTCGATTTGAGGATGGCAGTTCATTGGATCCTAAATAAATGCATCTCCTTGAATTGAAGGAAAAGGAAGATAGGAATATTATTGCTGAAGAAAGTTTAAGAGATGAATTTTGCTTGTTTGAACTTATTGCTACAAAATTAAGGAAGGATAAAGTAATTTGAAATTAAGACATTATTTATATTTATTAATATTTATTTTATGAACTAAACAACTGAAAATATAGACTTGGAATTAGAAAAACTAAGGACTTTTTCAAAAAGAGTACTCAAAGAGTTGAGAATTAAATCAAGTTATGAAGAAGAATAAATGAATTGCAACAACCTCAAAATTGATTTGGATGAATTTCAATAATGTTGCAAAAATCTCATCGATCTTACCTAGGATTTGAAATTACATATTAGAGTCAATCAACTAACAAAGAATTAAAGAGTAGATAGAAGTGGAGAATATGAAAAATTATAATTAAGTATTAAATAACTAAATCAATGAGTATTTAATAAGTGGTGTCTTTTTTCAATTTCAAATACTTTATATAACCAGTACCTAATTACCTATAATTTATTCAATTCTTTCAAAATGAACATAGCAATTCAAACACTATTTTCATAGTTTTGTAATTATATTAGATTTATAAATTCTTTGATTATTCATCTTTATCAAATTTGGAATTATCTTCTTTCTTATTTTTGTATCCTTTTTAACCTATTCATTCTATGGGCCTTATCATTAATATTTTTAATACTAAAAATTAAATATCAATAAAAAAGTAATATAAGTGGGGTTTTGATTTAAACATTATTTTTACTTTTTTAAGGTAGTTTTTTAAGATTTAAACAACCATCATAAGAGGATCATTCAAGTGAATACTATTCTTGAATTGATAAACACTTATAGAAAACATAGAAAAAATAAATTTAAATGTGAGTTTATCATTTTTGTTTCTTATCCCAACATCTTAGAGCTGTGAGAATATTACCGAATAGTCCTGATTCCTTTTGCTCAAGTTTTGCTTTTAAAATTCTCGGTGACTATATTCATATCTATTTTTACATTAGAAACTTCTAAGTTCACTTGCTTTTATTAAGCCTACGAAAGTTAATCTATTAATTTCTGTTTATCTTCTTTGTCTTAAATTAGTTAAGTTATATCGTCAACCATCTTTGGATTGATTCTCAATTAGAGTCCCGCTATTACTATTAAGATTTAATTCACCATGGGGATTCCAGACTCTATAAACTAGGTATTAACATTGAACTCCTACCAAATCCTTTTTAGCACCAATGATATATTGCTTTGGCTCCAATTTATACATCCTTAGTAATTATAAAAATTAATAATCTTTAATGCAGCCATTCGAAAAGTTCTTCTTCATTCATGAAATCCAAATCAAACATACGACTCTAATTCAGATTAGGAAAATAGCTTCATTTATTTTCACATATTACTTATTGAGAAACTATTTGATTTAACTTTACATATTTTATTATTAATTAAAATATGAATTCCAAGAGATGCATATGATATTGGAATTGAAAAATAGCATTATTGAATTATAATCAATTGTCCTCTTTTTCGTATTCTCTGCCTTATTCAACTTGAATGCCTGAATCTTGTTTTTCTTTGTCTTGTGACTCGGATGCACTTTTTTTGGTTTAATGACCTCCTTCTTAGTTTGGAGGTTAGGGGACATCTGATTTTTCTTTCAAACCTTGATTACTTTCATTTTAATTATTTACTATATAATATAAAATTTTTTACTGTTATTTAATGGAAGGGAGCTTTAAGAATTATCATCCTACTTTATACTCAAGGATGACTAATGATCCTAAGAAGATGACTCTTCATCAGTCTTTTGGACTTTTATTTTTTTTCTAACACCATCATCTAAGTTGAAATATAAATCTTATTTATTTGGCTCCGTCAGATTAGTGTTCTGATTATTTTTTTTCTTCTATTTTGACGAGGGATCGTTCTAAAATAATAGTTTTTCATTTACTTTGATATATACTTGTTTTAAATCCTAAGTTGAGGGAATAGATTTATTTGATAATTTCATCTTAGATTGCGCATTTTCTCGATTGTGTTCTCTCAGCGTCGTGATTAGACTTAGAGAGGCTGTTAATACACCTACTCCAAAGCCAATCAATATCTTTGCATCGAACAAATACTCTAACAAATCCATGAGCAATAAACTTAATTAATAATAAAATTAGTTCAAAACAAACAATAATTCTAATTAAAAAGCAATTATTACTAATAATAAAATTAAATTGAAATCAACAAAAGTTGTATCTTTCCAATCGTTCCATATTCTTCATTTTCCTCTTAATTTTCATTGTAAAATCTGGTATGCCCTTTATAATGATAGTTAACACATTATCAAAACACAAAAGAACTAAATAGCTTAATAATTATTAAAACATGAATAAAAATAATTCAAAGTCGATGAAATTTTCAATTAACTTTAATTTCTAAAGTAGGAAAGAATGTTAAAAGAATTTCTTTAAGCAAACCTTAGTTCAGAGGTTTTGTCATAAAATAATCCATTCCATTTTCGTAACACTTTTGTTTAGTTTAAAGATCACATAACCCAGTTGTAGCAATACAATAAACCCTTTTAATTTCTTCGGTTTATATTTATGTTTTGATTAATTTAATAGTTTGAAACCCATCCATAATTGGCATATTGATATCTAAAAATATAAGTAGATAATGCTAATTATTGCAATGTTAACATGGATTCTCCTTCTTCTAACTAATTTAAGCCAGTGATTCCTAACCATTAAAAGCATGATCACATTTTACTCCATATTTCTGCATTATTAATTTCAGACATCTAATATTATAATATTCATCATCAACAATCAATGCTCTGGTGCAACATTCACTTTGTAAACAATACTCCAACATATCTTTCTTTTATTTTGTTTAAAGAGATGGTAAAAATTGGAACTTATTTTTATGTGATTCACTCAAAACCTCACTTTCAATTTCATCTTCAAAGTGATGAACTACCGAAAATGATTTCGTTTCTTTTCTCTTTCTCTTGAACTATAGTGTTTGTGAAGATATATTTTATGAAATAACGTGAGATTGTTATCCCAAAGGTCCCTCAATGTAAGAGTTTTATGAAAGCAACTTAATAGATTGAGTTCCTGATGAATATTCTCTTAATGCCTTTGAATTAGAAAAGTAGCTTTCTTGAATGTCATTTGGCAATTCAAAATAAAACTAGGTTCCTATTAGCAGTCTCTTTACCTTAATAGGAACTCCTCTATTAATTTATTTGACGATCATGTTAGATATCACTAATCCCATTCCAGAACCAACAGAGTTATCAGAAACTTTAATAAACTCATCTTTATCCAACAAATAATTGAGATTTTGTTCCTCCTCTTCACTTAAACCAATGCCAGTATCCTCAATTGATAAAATAAATCTATCAGCATTGTTATATATATTAACTCGAATTTATCCAGATAAAGTGAATTTGACTGCATTTTACAACAACTAAAAATATATTTATTCAAATCTTTCTTTATCTGTAATTAAATATCGATTCTTTAAATGATACTAAACTGATAATTCAATGCCTTTACTTTGAAGAGGCTCCTCAAATAAAGCATTGATAAATTCTACAGTTTGGATAATCTGCATCTCTTCTAATTTAAGTTGAAATATCTGCAATCCCAAATGAGTAAAATCTCTCACATTATTAATAATCAGATTAAATTGCACACTATTAATTAGAATAGGATAAATATAAGTTGTTTTAATCTATTCTGAAATTCCCTCATCTTCAACGGCTAAATTGCTAAAGGTCATCAGAGAATTTAGACTGGTTCCAAGTTCATGTGATATCTATTTGCACATATCAAAAAACAATTATTTTCTAACTCTACTTTATTTCCTTTAATATTTTTAAGGGACATCTAAAAACAAAAACTAAATTAGCGTTTCGCTTTCACTATTCTTTACCTACTCAATTAGTAAAACTGTATCTCTAAAATCAAATATATCGTTATCTTCAATTGAAAAATAATAAATATTTGATAATTCCTCATAATAATCAGAAAGAAAGTCTGATATTTTAATTTTATGTGTAACATTGTTATATTTGTATAATAATGATAATTAAAGAAATTCTTCTTGAATTCTAAAGTCTCTTTTCTGAAGATCATTTTCAAACTCTTTCTTTAAATAATCTTCTAAACTTATAGTACATTCAAAAATTTCCATTTTTGTATTAAATGTTAACTTCTTGGTTGAAAATCGATCATAATAATTACGTACTGCATTTGGACTCTTCACAGATGGTAAATCAAATTGGAATGTTTGACCTAGCTTTAATTAGTTGGTTGTTGTATTGAGTGTACTATTTGGCTAGTGATATTACGAATTCCTAGAATTTTTATCTAAAATTAAAGAGAGATGATTTGCATCCAAAACTACTAAAATGATATCCAGCGAAAAAATAAAGTAGCAATCTGTTGTTAGAGTGAGATAATTAAACATATTGATGAAAATTAAGAAAAATGCATAGTATGGCATACTTCTTTATTGGATGCTTTATTCTTTTGAAAAATGAAATTGAATTATTAAATGAACATTTAATGAGATGGAAATGTTTTCTTAAGTTGAACTCCAAACTGATAATCCCTTGATTGCAAAACCTAGGTAAAACAGCATCAATTTTGTGAAATTAGAAAATCTCTGTTGAAATGATGAAATCCCTTATATAGTACTTCCGAGTATAAAACTAAGAAAATATATTACTAATAATGAGGAAGTTTCCTCTATCTCTTAATAATTGCGATACCCCAACTGTAGAAAATAATTTCAGCCAATACTACTAGGTCCTCAGAAAATCTCAGTACTTCTTTATATTTCATTTATTTAATTAACTGGAGTTTGTGTTCTAATTTAAGTTCAATATTGTTATTACCAAAGGACCATACTTGAAAAAATAAATATTTGAATTTCAAATAAATTTTAAATACATAAATCGTTTTACTCTCATCAAAATTATTAAACTCACTCTAATTATTTAGTCTGTACTTTATATTGGAATTAGTTCTCAATCGAGGTTTCATCTGCTACAAATGTGAATTAAGGAGAAACAAATTTAGAGGATTTTTGAGATGCCATCGCTTAAAATGTCTAAAAATTAGAGAAAAAAGTTCTTTTATCCACAGGGTCATTATCTTAATTTGGTTCTGAATCAGATGATTAACTTAAACTAATAAATTTTGATGCAAAATCATTGCGAAATGTGAGTTACCTGGTGCTTTAACAATTATATAAGTTGTTAGCTGTCTTATGCTTCCCATCAAACTTATCTTGAGAATTATTAAACTAAATCTCAATCTGGATTTCTTTTTCGTTCGAAGATTTTTATCCTTGCTAACAAATAGAGCCCATTCTCAAATGGTAAGAAGTTAATAATTTTTATTATTTATAATGATTTATCCAGAATAAAGAATTCACTCATCATCATGTTAACAATTTAAGTGCTAAAATTTAATTATTGTAAATGGATATTAATCTAACAATTCAAACATTAAAATGAAAATTCAAAAATTTATGGTATCTCCATTATTATTAATCTTTTTCCATCATTTTGGGCAAATTAACTAATCAAATGACTCAATTATCTCGTTATTTAGCCAATACTAGTACTCAATAACTAAGATACGCCACTCATGTGATGAACTTAAAACAAGTACTTTTTTGTCTAAATTATTATAAATAAAGACCAATTAGTATATTATTTTTTCTATTTTTTATATTTAAATTTCATTTGCATTGGTGGTCCGCATTTGTACTTTACAAATTTCATTAAGTGCTTTCTATTAGTAATCTTATTTAATATCGATTCAAAACTACTTACAATTTCAGAATATTATTATGAACTCATCTAAATGAAGATCAAACAAAGTTCAATATAGAGTTGTTATATTTATTCAAGAAATTATATTACAGATTCTAGTCAATTGTTAATACTTATTTCTAAAATTGATTTACAATAGCCACTATAACTTCCATAGAATGAATTTCAACCAAGTTTTTCTAAATCCCACTTAATTACATAGGGAGGTTGTTTCAATTCTAATTTACTACCAAAAAAACAGCTTGACTTTTGATTCCTTTTGATAGAGACTTCAGCCACGTGACTTGCTTAAAGTTGATTTATTTCGGTATATTAGTAAATAATTATATTATTATCATTTTGATTATATTATATCATCCTAACGGCTGTTTATATAGACCCTAAATAATAGCCATAAGAGCCTTAATTCATTTAATTAGCATTGAAAATTCAAATGAAAGACTTATGAACTTATAAATTAATATTTGATATAAGTGAACAACTACTTCATATAAAAAACATATTCCCATATATAATTATTATAGAAATACTTTATCATTTCATAATTTTCTACACAAAAAATGTCAAAATTTAAGCTTTTTATTAACAAGGTTATTTTTGTTTAACTAAGGTGAGAATGTTGACTTTAAAATTGTGATCTAACTAATTAGAGTAACGATTTATATTATATACTCTTTTAAATGAATTAATAATAATTTATGTATTATTTTTCAATACTCCTCATTTATAATTGATAGTTTACCATTTAAACCAGGAATAGTCTAAACTGTTACTAATACTCCATTAAATACATATTTATTTAGATTGCTTTAACGATTTTTTGAATTATACATAATTGATAAATTTAGATTGCCAAAATAACATTACTTTCTTCTGTAATTTCTTCAAACTTAACTTTTCAGATATTATGGATTTCGGATTCCTTTTCTATGTTTGGCTTGTTCAATTTAATACTCTATCCCTCTACCAATTAAGATGTTAACTAACTATATACTTATAAAATAATATTGAATCAAAATTTGCAATTAAATATTAATGTTATTAAGTAATCAACATTATCGTGTTGACTGAGCAATTTGCTTCTCTTTCCAGACTTTTTATATCGAATATTCTCATTGTTTAAATGCATCATGTAATGTCAAATAAAAATGAGAGAGATTATTTTTCTTTTCGAATCAACTTCCTCCTTTTAAAATTAGATTAATAGATATGAATTAATTTAAATTCTCTAATCCATGTCTATCACTATAATATTACAACTCAAGACGTCATCGATAATTGCAACTGTTTTAGCTTATTTTTAATGAGGAATGAAGATTTTTATGTCTTACTCAAAGAATAGGTTTGCTAACTTTGGGGCATTATTGTGAAGTTTGAATTCAACTATTATTTTTAATTTTTAATAATTAAATAAAATTATTCAAAAATTTAAATATTACTTTGGATTTGAAGTCTTTTCTAATACTAATCATTATTGTGATTGATTTTAAATATGATTAAATTAAATAATTTACATTAGATTATGTGAAATTATACTATTGATTATAAAGTTTATAAATTAATTTATGATGATAACTTTGTTTATTGAATTTTATTAATGTAAATCAACCTGATTGTTAACTTTATTGTAATTTTATAATCACAATTTTTTCAGATAATGTTTGAAATAAATTTTATGAAATTATTAATTATTTTTGAGGATGGTAAGTGCAATTTTTCGAGCTATTTAAAACACTTATAATAAATTTACCTCTGCATCATATTAGCAGTGGAAGCAGTCAGAACATTAGATAGAGTTGGATTTTATATAAAAACCTGCTCTTTTGATATCTTTTTTATTCGTTTTAACGAGATTGCTACTAACTTAAAGTGATATCGAACTTTATATTCAACTTGCTATTAATTGTGGATCACATTTGATATTATTTTTACTAATATAACTCCATTAATCCTTCAAATCAGCATACTTGGAAATACCACGAATATCTCAACTTTTACTTTTAAATTGGTATTCCTATTACTTTTACTAGTCGAACTCCTCTTTTTTATTGATTTACACAACTGTAAATGTGGTTTAGTTCAATATATCATATAGTGTATCCTTCAAATTGATTCATTTAGGAATTTTTGTGACTGGTTATCTGTTGATAATTGAAGAAAAATCTAATGAATGCTTGGGTATTGTTATATCAATCATCCTCATGCATATTTTGAGAAAGGAACAAAATTTGATGTCAATTTATTCAAAAATACAAGCACTGTTTCTAATCATAGATTCATTTCCTTCAGCCATGTGTATTGTTAAAAAAAATAAAAGTCAGTTACTTTATTCAAATAAGAGTTTTGAAAACTTATCCTTAACCCTTGAAGGGACAAATAGTTCAGAAACCGATCAATCACCTGATAGGATATAGAATTATTCAAAATTTCAATTACATTTTTTATCTAATCTTTAATTGGCAGAACTGAATCAAAAAGGAATGTCACTAATAGATTTCGGAGATGAGTTCCAAATAGATTAATTTAAAATAAGGAAGGTTATATATAAAAAAGAGGAGGAAAGTCCTGAAAATAGTTCAAAGAAATTAATCTATAATTTAAATTAGAAAGAGAAACCAAATACAAAATTAAAATATCAATAACAATTTTTTTCAACATTCACCACAAAAGATGATGACTCAATTGTCAAAAAACAGTATACTGCAGATATTGCATTGCTTGTTGAATTAAGACATTAGCCTTATATGAATTTAAAAAGGAGACCACGGAAGAGATCATCATATAGAGTAAGTATCAATAAACCCTCAACACCAACCAGTGGAAAAATGTCCTTTGAGCAAATGATTAGG
The DNA here is from genome assembly GCA_905182995.1 of Paramecium octaurelia. Classification (NCBI taxonomy): domain Eukaryota; phylum Ciliophora; class Oligohymenophorea; order Peniculida; family Parameciidae; genus Paramecium; species Paramecium octaurelia. The sequence continues at coordinate 478,724 of CAJJDP010000066.1, forward strand.
GAAAATCCTAATTAAAAAAACCCTGGGTAATCTCCCTCAACGATGTAACATGAAATGAAGTTCCTAATTCATGTCATAGAAAATTACAAATTGTTCAATGATGATGATGAATTGTAACTATTTTATTTACAAGAATTGAATCCAGTTCTATTATAAACCAGCTTGAAAAAATTAGAATCAGTCAAGAAAAATTTATTAAGATCCATTTCACATGAATTATTAACTAATTTAAATGCAGCTTATGGTTACATAAAATAGTGTTAGGATAGACTATTAAAAGGCGAAGAAATGTCAGAATAATTGGCTTGTGCCTTGAGATATACTAAATTGTAGTTATTCAAAGTTTAAGACTTTTTTGATTATAGATATTTACTAGATGATAAATTAAAGTTAAGAGAAGACAAGTTTGAACTGATCAATGCAATAACAGAATGTGTAGATTTAATCAAAGATCAGATCTCCAGAAAACAATTGAGTTATGAATTAGATATCCCAGGCAATTGTACCTATATTATTTCAGGGGATAGACAAAGATTTTGTTAAGTAATTTTAAATCTATTGACTAATGCAATTAAATTTACTTTACAAGGAGGAATCACAGTGGAAGTGAAAAAAAAAACTTATGTTCCTTCCTATTTCGGTATAATAGATGAAGTTTAATCCTAAATCTATTTGGATGATTCTAATTTATTGGAAATCCATATCAAGGATAGTGGAGTAGGAATGGATGAAGAAGAATTGATAACACTAAGAAAGAAGGTATTCAAATTATAATTTAATATAGTTGTATGGTGCAGATGAAGATGAAAAGGTTTCAAAATAATCAGTGGGTATAGGTTTGGGTTTGTAAGTATGCAAATCTATTATTCGTTAATTGGCACCTTCTCATTTCAATTCACTATTTGTAGAATCAGTTAAGGATAGCGGATCTTAATTTTATTTTTGTTTAAAGTACTTAGAAGAAAAGTCTTCAGTTTAAAAGTCATAATAATTAACTTTACCATTATAAGAGGCTTAGAGTGCATCTGTCAAAGTATTAAATTACAAAAAGGGGCACTCTTAAAATGGAATGACTTTTTTTAAGAAACCTAGTTCTCATGATATATCCATTGAAATTCCAAGGAAAATTTAATTTTAATGTAATTGCTAGACCATTTTAATTGTGGATGACGAATAATTTAACATTGATGTGATTGGCCACATCATAAAGGAAATGGGATTTGTGATTGAGTTTGCATTCAATGGTAAATAAGCAGCAGAAAAAGTTTCGAAAAAATTATAGGATAAATGTAGTGGTAAATGCACTGGTTATCATTGTATCCTTATGGATATCAATATGCCTATAATGAGTGGTTGGGAGGCGGTTTAAATAATAAGATAGATTGAATGCCAATTATAATTGATCAGAGCTATACCAGTCATTGCAGTCACAGCGTTTTGCAGTATATCTGATTAGGAGAAAAGTATTAACGAAGGTTTTGATGGAGTTATTATTAAGCCAGCTACAAAAGAAAAAATTAAAATGGTTTTCGAAAATCTAAATCTATGACTATAGAACTTGTATATGAATAAATATAATAATAGTAAATCAAGATATTGGTTTTTTGAGTTCTTTTCTATTTGACATTTATGATGATCTTCGTTAAGCCTATTCTAAAAGATTGAGCATTTATAATCCTGTTTCTTCCTCTTATTATCTATCTTTGGAGCCGATTCCTAGTTTATCAATAAATATTCTTACTTCTTTATTGTTGCAAAGGTCTCAAAGGTTTTCTTTCCTATTTATCTAAAGTGTCTCTCATTATTGATTATAACTCTTCATACTAACTCTTCAATTTATTGTATTTTTTCTCAGCAGCCTCATCTAACTCTTTATATTGAAGTTCCAAGCTTTAAGCAACTTCAATCTATCTTTAATATAATTGATTCATGTCCTCATGGTATTGGTTTCTCAATTCGACTTCCTTTTACTCTATCTCTTCAATTAGCTTTTACTCCTTCTAAGCCAAATTAAATTTCATCTAATCCATTTCTTATTGTAATTGTTGATATTTTTATTTTTCCTAAAAAATCTCTATTTACAATTGTTCCACTCTAATTTACTTCTCCTTTTTCAAAGCTTCATTATCCAAATCGAATTACTTTTTCTATTCCTACAATCTTTTTCTTAAAATTTCACAATTACTTCTTTCAACATCCAATTGGTCACTTATTTTCTGTAGTTTTTGATCATATTATGTCTTCTATAACCTTAAGGATTATTCATTTTCTTATTTTTATTATTATAATTAATAGGTAAATGTGTCAGTCAATTGTTTAATTTCCTTATGTTTTTATTCTTCAAACAATTACAATGTTTAATCTTTATCCATCAAGGTTCTATTTTTCCATTATTCTAATTCTTAACATCTTAATTGTTCCATCTTTTTAATCTCCTTAACATTCCTTTCCAATAATTGTGATTTTTCTCTCTAAAATTCACTAATCTACAGTTATTATTCTCTTTGTTGTTTACTCTTTAGATTACTGATTTCTTCAATATTTTAGATTTTAATATTTTAAATTTCATCTTACAAACCTTAGATTTCATCTTTCAACAATTTTACACACTTTTCCTTTTCCATCTCGGCTGCATGAGATTAGTAGGCCAGATCTTCCTTTAGAATCTTAATCTCCAACTCGTATTATTACTTAAATCTATTATTATTATTTATAAGGTACCTCTCCTTCTCTTGATTCATCTTGTACTCAATTTCCTTTTATTTGACAGTCAGAATTTGCTATATCTTTTATTCATCTTTCATCAATGATGATTTTGGCATCACATTCTCTTGATCTTTAAGTGTTCTTGACAGACCCAAAGCAAGTTTATCTTCAAATCGATTAATCATTAAATTTAACAGTTAAAAAAATTAATATTTATTCCTAAAATCAATAGTTTTCTATAAATCCCTTAAAACATCCTCACATTTATGTTTAACGAATCACTTTATAAATAAATATTAGTTATAATACTTTTTAGTTTAATATATATATTCATTGATACTTCTGTGGTTGATAAGGTCTTCTATTTTCGAATTTACTCGAAAAGCTAGTTTAGTTGATAGTCTAATAAATTGATCTCTCTATGTTTTGATGAATCTACCCTCCCAATTCTTCTAGTTGTAACTTCAATCTTTCAATGTGTTCCTCCATTTATTTTCTTGTCTACACAAATTAATTTCAATAAAATTACTTCTTCTGATTAATTCAATTTTCTTGCCAAATCATCCTTTTCCTTCTCTAAGTCTCTTTTTTCTTAAGCATTGATTTCTTAAGCCTCCGCCATTTAATGAGCATAAAGTTCTTTGATTTTTTAGACTTATTTTTGTAAGTCCATGGTCTCAGCTTGTAATTGTTTTATAATCTAATCTTTAGATTATAATTCATTTCTTAACTTTTCTCTCACCTAATTAGTTTATTTGAATTAAGAATCAAGTTCACTAATTTCTTACTTAAATCTTGTGTAATTTTGATCATATTCCATTTATTTCTGTTTTAAAAGTCTTTCTTTATCGGCCAGTTGTGAAAGTGTATTATTATAATCTTTTGCTAATTTATCTCTTCCTTCTTCTGAGGCTTTTAATTTTTATTCTACATTTCGTAAATGTCCAAGATATTTTCTCATTTCCTCATCTTATACTCTTACAACAGTTTCTCTAATATTTTCTTCGGCTTCCATTTTTATTCTCATATTCTCATTCATTAGATTAGAAATGTCTTGATTTAAATCTTAAGCCTGTGTCTTGAGACTTCTAATTTATGCTTCTGCATCTTCTTTCTAAATTTTATAAGTTTGAGTCATGTCTGATAATTTTTGATCATGTGATTTGATGAGTCTCTCAAATTCAATTCTATATTTTTCATCGTTTTATTGTAATTATCTTTGATAATTTTAATCATTTACCTATTTAACTACTTATTCCTGTCTTCGTATTCCCTTAATCTTTAGTTATATGATTCCTATCCTCTTATGAATTCATTTCTCATAGCAACATTTTCCTATTCTAGAGAATCGTTTCTCATCATCGTGTCTTATAATTTGTAACTAATTATAGTGAATTTGATACTCCAATTCTTAGATGATGTTTTCCTTTCTCTAATTATCATCCCTGAGTGCTATGATCTTAGTTTCAAACTCTATCCTCATTTATCTTTCATTCTCTAAATTATTTTCTAGTTGTTGTCTCACATTTTTCATGTTCTTTCTCTCTTCATCTAATCTAAACTCTAGATCTGATAGGATTTATCCGTTGCTTTGTAATTCATTTAGATTTTTATCATATCTCTAATGATAATCTCTTAAATAATCTTCTTAGGGCATTTATTAAGCATATGGGTTGCCATACCTGCTATTCATTTATTAAGACTGACTAGGCTGGCCTTAATAACCGAAAGGCTTTTAAGGTTAGTAGTACTTCTAGGACATTCCTGCTTATGAATTATTATACATATTTTTTAAAATCTAACTGATTAATTAAACAATTTCTCCTCATTAATGTGTAATTAATATTTTAGTTATGAATTAAAGAAACTTAGAGGATAAACCTGTAGATTAATATGAGATGTCATCTCCATTTCTTGAGGATGGAATCAATAAATCTAATAAATAACCGTTGCTGTTGATTAACGAAAAGAGCGATTCTTTTCTATCAAGCAATTATAAGATTGGCACTCCTGGTTTCAAAGGTACTTTTAATTCAGGGTCCATTGATTACGGTTATGCATTATTGAACTATTTTGATGAAGGAGAAGAAATAGCTGGAAATAGGAATGATTAAATAGTAAAAAACCCTAATTCCACAAATAGTTTGTATATATGTAAATATCTTGAATATATGTTAAGTTTATTAAAAACTTCCAGTTTTTTTACCAAATTCTGTTGTTATGTTGATTTGGAAGGCCATCATTGCTGGGATAATTCTGCTCTATTTTTTCGTGGTACCAATCACAGTGTGTTATGGTAGTGATGTTTGGGTATTAATACTATTAATTCAAGATTTTCTTGCCCAGCACTAAGTACATAATAGATTCATTATCTTTCCTCTTCTTGTTACTCGACATAGCTTTAGAATTTCTGACAGCCTTTTATGAACACGGAAATTTAATTACAGATAAAGAAAGAATAGCTTATTAGTATTTGAGATTAAACTTTGTATTAGATATTCTTGGCACTTTGGCCTTTGGTGTTCAATCATTCACACCAAATGACTCAATTAATCTAATTTTGTTGTTATTTTACTTAAAATACCCTGCACTTACAAAAATAGATTATCTTTTTGAAGAAGCTACATTATTGTATCGAACATTAAGAACCATCTACAATGTAGGAAAGATTATTGTATTGCTTCAATTTTGCTTTTTGATATTTTCCTGTATATTTTATGTGATAGGAAAATCCAGTGTTGAAGCAGGATATAATTCCTGGTTATTAAACGATGGTAATTTCGGAGTTATAGGAGAACTGAATCCTGGATTTTAATTTTTCTTCTCGTACTACTTTGGATTAGGAACTATGACAACAACTATGGGATATGGTGACATTACACCATTGAATGTTTTTGAATGCACTTGGTGTCTTGGAGGAATATTTTTTGCTGTTTTCATCTTCTAAGTTAATGTTAATTCACTATTTAAAATTATGGAAGAGTTTAATGTTCACCCCATAAAGATATTCAAAAAAAGAATAACAGTAAATAGATTTATGCAATCTAAATCAGTTCCATTGGCAGTTTAAGAAAGAGTCAGAAGATATTTGAATGAGCATTGGTATGAAGAAGGAACAAGAGATTTGACCTTAGAGTAGGAAATTTTCGCTGAGTTGGCCCCTGAAATCAAGGAAGAATTATTTTATAATTCTTATGGTAAAATGTTTGACTAAATTCCATTTATGTCTAAGACTTTCTCAATTGAATTTTTAAGATCCCTTTCAATCAAAATTGAGGAAATTAGTTTTGCTTAAAATGAAATTATTTTCTTAGACAATGTTGATTATCTCCTAGATGATTATTCTATTTATTTCATAGATTATGGTTCAATTCTCATTTTCGCCAACACCGGAGAATAGAGGCCTTTTTGGATCAAATAATTAGAGTCGCAGCAATATTTTGGCGAGTGGTCTTTTTTGACTGGTAGACCTAGATTAGCATCTGCCTCTTCCATTTCTTATAGCAGGTTATACAAATTAAAGAGAGAGGTTTTTATGGATATCCTTGGATCTTTTTAGGATGATTTTGAAAAATATTGGATGATTCGAGATAAATTGATTTATTCTAATGACTTTAATGTAATAAATAGTATTTGTTGGAATTGTGAATCAGATTCTCATTACGCAACTAAATGTCCTGTAACTCACTATACCCCACAAATAACAAAGGTAATTTGAAAATTCATTCATAGGAACTAACAATCAGTTTATAAACTGAATAGAAACGAAGTTAATATGATAGAAAATAGAAAGTAAGATGGCACACTATTTTAAGATCGTCTTCTCAGTTGTAAAAAACAGAGAGTTTGAGAGAATAAAAATAAGTAAATGATGAGTTAAATTTTAGAATCAAGAGAACCAGGCTTAATAAGCAAACAATGTAGTTTAACAAATATAGGATCAGCAATCATAGAAACAAAAGTAAATATTTGATAAACCATACTAATTTAAACATTACTTTCCTAAATTCAATTACCATCAAATTTAAGCCTTTTAGAATCAAGCAGCTATTTCAAAAATTACCAATCTTAGGAAATCTGCTATGTATATTCCAAGCACAGCATATCGTTAAACAAAACAATCTGCCATTTTTGTTTGGCCAAAATAGAGTTGATGTTTTAATAAAATTTAATTATGATAAAATCATTTGGTTATCTAGTATGTGGAGCTGTTATGATTCCATCAATCACGTATCTCAAAGATTAAAGCTAGATTGGCTGGCTCAACTGTGTATCTTTATCCTGAATTTCGAACGAATCCGACATAATTTTGGCTTGCATTTTAAAGAGTTTATAGAGTTGTAAAAGCTGGCACTAATATGGCTTTAGCATACCTAACACAGCCAGATCAACCTATGGATGATAAGCATTATTATGGGGCCCTTTAACTGAGATCAGCCTTCTAGTAGAATAAAGGTTTGTACATCAAATTTGGATAGATTTTAGGATCAGTAAATTGTGAAAATATTTGTAGCTTGACATCATTATACCTGAGCCATATAGGGCAACATTTGAAGTTATGTGCACTTAGAATATTGAAACACCCTTCGAAGATATTGAGAGATAAATACATCTTTCAACAGGTAAAACCATAGAGGATTTATTTTAATCTTTCACAAAAAAGCCTATCTCATCTGCATCAATAGCCCAAGTGCATTAAGCATTTTTGAAGGATGGTAGAGAAGTTGCGGTAAAAATTCAGCATCCTTGGTTGAAAGAGTAAATAGATGGAGATGTTAAACTAATTAGTTTGTTTACAGATGTAGCTGAGTTTATCTTTAAAGGGTTTAAATACAAATGGTTGGCTGAAGAATTGTAAGTGAATTTACCAAAGGAGCTTGATTTTCATGGAGAAATCAATAATGCTAAAAGAATTAAAGAAATTCTTAAACCATTTCCTGATATCTATATTCCGAAGGTTTATGAAGAATATTGCAATGACAGAATGATTGTAATGGAGTTTATTCACGGCACTCCTCTGTCTGATATTCTGAGAGAAAAAGAGAAACACGATTTTAATTACCCTAAAATAGCTCATACTATTTCAACTGCATTTGCTCATTAGATATTCAAACATGGATTTGTACATTCAGATCCTCATAAAGGTAACATTATGGTTAGAAAATTAAATGGAAAATAACAAGTAGTCTTATTAGATCATGGTCTCTACACAAATTTAAATGAAAAAACTAAACTCAGTTATTCTTTGTTATGGCAAGGCATTTTAGAGATGAATTTAGATTACATAAAATAAGCAACCACTGAGTTAGGAGCCGCTTAAAATTATAAATTATTTGCTTCAATGGTTACAAGCAAAAGATTTTCAGATTTGATGAATACTTCTATGAATATGTCGGACAGATTAAAAAGACCCAAAGATTAAGATGAAATTGCTATATTGATTTAAAAGGCTGCCAAAAAACATAAACAAATAACAATAATCTTAAATTAGATTGATAGGTAATTGTAATATGTTTAAAGTAGAAAACTTTTGATGTTATTCAAAATAAATGACTTCCTAAAGAATATTGAATTTAGATTAGGAAATCCAATTGATAGCTGTTAAATTACATATAATTATGTATCTATGGTGAATTATGAAGATAAAATTAAAAAGCAAAATTTTCTTAGAAGAATGATATATAAATTCCGGCTCATGTTGCATAAAGTAAAATTTGAAATTTTAAGTATTGTTATGAGTATTATTATGTGAAAATGTGTATGACATATTATGAATATTTTTATTAAATTTAATTATGAATATTGAGTGGAAATTATAGAATATTGTCAAAGCCTTAGGTATGACTTGTTTATAATTAATAAGGTTTCTTTTGTTTATTTACTATGCCTCCATATGCATTCTATTGGAAATATAGTTCAATGAGTAATAATAATGTTTATTTTTTAGAAAGTTTTGAAAAAGGAATCTACAATGACTTTAACAGAGTGCACAGCAAAGGAAAATCCTTAGCCGATATCCCTAAAAAAGAAAAAATATGATAATTCTCTATTTATTTCAATAAATTACAAATTGCTCAATTTTCTTAAACTCTCTTAATCAACTCCAAATTTCTGTTTGTGTCTTGAGAGCTGTAATATTCAAACAGCAGTTCGAAATCTTTCAACATAAAACCTTGTTTATAATTTATTTTATCAATTTTAATTATAAATCAATAAAAAATGGATGAAGCTTAGAAAAATTATCTAAATTTATTGAAGAAGACATTTGAAAAAAGGCAAGAGTTTATTAGATACGATGTTGTGCTCTTTTAACAATTCAGAAATAAATTGACTGTTCACAGCGCAGCAATCTCAAGGAATTCAGAAATGCTTGTTTGTGGTTGTAGCAAGGTGTGTTGTATCTTATAATTATGATAATAGAGTATCATTATATTATATGACCTTATATCCAAACAAGCTATAAAGGCAACTAATAAAAAGCAATTGCAATTTAGAAAACATCAAATAGTAACTGTTGCATTTTCGAATTGTTATGACTATATCATCGCAGGTAAAAATAAAAATAATTTAGGAAATACTATGGGGGATTTGCTTATATATGAAATTTCGATTGACATTTAAAATTAGAAATTTGAGTTAGATCTTATGAGATTTGTCCCGTAATATCATGAAAAAGCATTGCAAATAATTTTTCACTCAAGCATTGATCATTTATTAACAATCAGCAGTGACAAACTTAGAGTTACCATGATAAGTGAGTTTATTCATCATGAAAACATTGATGAATCTTAAATTTAAATCAGTCAAAATTTAGGAGGGGCTACAACTTCCAAATTATCCTATCATAATGGTCATTATTATTTATACATAGGAATGAGAAACAATAAAATAGTTCAAATTAGATCATGTAATTTACACTTTTAATTAATTTAGCCCAACTATATTCAAAACCTAAAAACGAAACATTTGTTTACTCGATTAATAGCTCAAGTTCAGTGATTAGTAAACTCGAAGTATCGAATGATCAGTCACTACTCGCCATTGCCTATCAAAGTGCATAGTAAGAGTAAGGAAACTTGTAGATTGTGTATTTAAAAAAGGGAAAATAAATATATTCATAAAATGGGATAACAAAATTAAAAATAAGTTAGCTTTTATTCTTTAACTCGAATTCTCACTTATGTATTAGTTCTTGGGATGGAACCTTTCATATTTTGGACATCAAAAGCAAAGAAATATTAAAGACATACTCTCATGTAATGCATGAATAAGGAGTGATAACCTTCTTTCCTTTAACAGAGGTTTCAGAGTTCCCAAATCTAATATCGGTAGGGCAGGATCATCAAATAAAGAAATATTATTTTGGAAAAATAAAAGAATAGCTTTTCGAATATATTCCATTCATTTTTTGGGTTGAGCAAAGAATAAGATAAGAGCTATAATTCTAGAGTGAATTGCATAATTATTAGAAATTACTTTACATAGAAAGCATGGGAGTAGATAGCGTTAAAATGAGAGAATTAAATTAAAGTATCTTTGGATTCGAAAAATTCGACCCACTAATAAAAAGAATAATAGACTATAGCGAATACAAGGAGAGGGCATTCTATTTATATAAAAAATATGAATCAGAAATGTAACAAACAATTGCCTCTTCAATATAGAGACCGAATAAATTACCTCCATTAGATTTACAGTAAAAGAATCCATAAGTCGATGCTCCTTAAAATCTTATTTAAAGTGGGATTTTAGTAAATCCAATTTAAGCTCAAGAACCATTAAAAATATTTTCTGAATATTTTTCATTCACTTTTAAACGAATTTCTGACACAATTATCTATGAAAGAATTAAGTTGATGGTTCTATAGAAATGCAATTTCATTTTTGATGAAAGATACCCCTTCAAATAGCATTTATTCTCCAATCTAAAACGAATGAAAAACTTAAAATACTTAGATCTTTCATATAATTCGTTGTATCTTGAAGATGTATTATAAATTTTAGAATAACTCAAAAATGTCACTTTGTTGGATTTCTTAAGTTTAGCTCATAATAATTTAGGAGATAGTTCAACTATTAAATTTAATAACTCTGACGCCATAATGAGACTTTTAGATGAAGTTGAAGCAATATCCTTAAGGTCTAATAATTTATCTGATATTGATGGAGAATCTATTTTGAATCAAATAAAACATGTAAGGATATTTAATAAATTCAATAGTTTAAAAAATTAAAAATTTTAGATGTGTCTGGTAATTTATCCTTTAAAGATAAGACCTTATAGGCGTTATAGAGAATAACAATTCTGTAAAATAAAATTGAATTTTCTTCCTAAAGAAATGATTTTCTGAACTTCTTAAATAACATTAAAATTCTATAAGAGAATGAATAATAAGAAGAACTTGAAGATTAGATGAAATCTTAAGATAAGCAAAGCAATTTAGGAGAAAATGAAAAATTAATTGAAAACCTGCCTGAGCAACAACCTTCCTAGACTTTGGATAGATCTGCTTCAATTTCTAGCTCTGGTAATTATATGTCATTGCAATTATTATGTATTTAATTTTAAAAGGAGGTTTGTGAATAAGCAATGAAAACAGCAACAGATTTTTTGGTTTAAAGGAAAATAACAAACTTATACATATATGTTGTCGATAACAAGGAGGATGATGTGTGGGAGACATCAATTTCAATCTATTATACTAGAGGGCTGAAAAAACTGAATGATTACATATTTGGTTGTTTAGGAGGAATTATTTTGGTGTTTTTTTCATGTTTTGTAGGGATTTATTAAAACATCAGATAGGAAGGTTTCTATTGTATTAGAAGAATTTTTTGCACAAATTATTGTTTATGGAAATATTTAGCTTGTGGATTTTGTACTTTCTTAACTACATCTTTTGGAAAGTTTATTGTTAAATTATTTGGTGTAGAATAATCCTACTTTGAGTATAACCCTAAAATAATTAGTCTAGAATAAGAATTAATAAATATCAAATATATAGGATTTGTCCTTTTTACAATATATTTTATTAGCTACTATTTTGTAGTAGTCTTTTTACCTATAATATTTGTGAATGCTTGTTCTGGTCAATAATGGTTAGGTCATTTGATTTATATCGCTTTTGCTTGTTATTCTTTTCTTGTCGAAGGCTATCTTGGTTTAACAATCAGTAATCTTAAGGTTACTACTAATGAATATACTGATGGCAGCACACTGGCAAGATATTTTTACATAATCAAAGATTTATTAATCAGTCAATTAACCAAATTTGAATTGTACACATGCATTTGCTTCATAGTGCTAGTTAATTCTTGTTAAATATCAGTTGCTATTGCTTGGATAGGAGTTGGGATAATTTGTTTTAATTTACTATTAGATTTAGCCTTAATAGTTAGATATTTATTAATACCTTATATAAATCAAAAAAAACCTTCGTATATAGATATTTTTACTCAGTTTTCAACTCTTTATTAAATGAATATTGTCACAAATTTACTTGAAAAATGGTCTGAATAAAATACAATATATATTTTTTTCTTGAAATCCGAAGTCCCCTAAAAAGTTGTAGTTTCAATTATCAAAACATTTTTTCAAGACACTCCATTACTTATTTTATAAGCTGTGTACTTAGGTATGAATCCAACTCAAATCAAAATTTAAATTTTCATCGTTTCATTTACAACAGTGGTCATTCATTTCATATTTTCTATGATCAAAATGTTATCAATCACAAGGGCTGCCAAAATCAATGAAGAAATTGTGTTAACAGAAGTTTCAAAAGTCAAATTTCATAATAAATAAATAAAAATAATTCAAGAATTGAAAAAATTTATAAGAAACCTCAAAAAAAAGTTCTAAAATATAATCACTTAACATAATTAGAGGAATGAAAACTTAATAACGTCGTTAGTAGATGCTGAAAGAGCCTTACTTAATAGACCTCATACAATGCAAAATTTTGAATTGTATCTCAAATAGAAGAGCTCTAAAATCCTACCTGCTCGAAAGGGAATTACATAAATAGGAAATAAGATCTAAAGGATTAATGTTTCAAAAAATCAGAAGATAAATTAAGAAGAGCTTCAAAAATTAATTTCTGTGAAAGCCTCACTAGACATATTTGGAAATAAAGTCAAAAGTTGGAAGATAAACAATGAAATACCTCTTGATCTCACTGATGTCTTATTAAATGATGTTCCTAGATAATTTTTTACTATTGATTTGGATTGGGAGGCAAGCTAACCTTGGGTTGGAAACATGAGAATATCTTCTTTGAAATAAGAGATAGAAGGACTTAAGATGGCCTATAGACACTTTTAAAATGCTGGAGATTTAAACATATTGGATTTAGGATTTGGTTCTGGATATATTTCTTTATTCTTATTGGCATTAGCATTAAAAAGGAAAAAGGTTTTTTAAATTCAGCTGCATTTAGTAGATCATCATCCTGATGCAATCAGATATTTTGAACAAAAGCTCAATTCAGAATTTTCCCATTTAAAAAAAATATGTAAAATTGAATATCATCTACATGATTGTTTCGAAGGATTAAACATATTTTAAGATTAAAAATTTAACTTTATACATCTTGGTTATGCAACAACTAAATGGAGAATTCAAAGAGATGTAATACCATTACTTTCTGATGATGGATTGATTTTTGGTTACGAAACAGTAAGCAGTTTATAATAAAAGGCCTTTTCATGGAGTTAAGCCCAAAAATAAATGGTTTATTCATAAAACTTAGAATAATATGGAATTATGGAACCACTGACTATCCAAATAAAGGGAATTGATTAGACTTTTTTAGATAATGAAATAAAATAAAAATTAGATATCCTCAATTATATAAAGTTGTACGATTAATGTGCTTTATGTGAAAAAAGGCTGAATAAAGAGGATAAATTATTTATTAATCATTACTGGGGAGAGGTAATTTGTTTTTCCTGTGGAAATGAGCAATTGGAATAATAGGGTGAAGAAATTGACATAGCAAAAATTAATTATAGATGCAACGTTATATACTACACAGGCAGCAATTGCAAATTATCATAAATAAAACAAACTTCTTTTTTGTTAGAGAACTTAACTTATCCATTTGGCCATAAGGTTGGAACCATTCGAGAATATTCTTATGTGTGCTCATCTTGCAATTCTAAACGAGGATTTGGATTTTTATACAAATGCTTAATTTGTGATTCTGTACACTATTGCAACACTTGCGGACTCTAATTAATGAGAGATAATTAAATGAAGTATCATTCTGCTTGCAATTAAGATCATCCACTATTGAGAATAGTTTTTCCATCAAAGACACAAAAAGGAAAAAAATGAATTAAATATATAATTATGAATTTTTATTTAGTCTATTCGTTCCGTAATTTCAAATTTAAAATATAGTTTTAATAAATACCATTTTTTTCTTAACCCTCATGAGAATAAATTATAGAAAATAAAAAGAATTTCAAATAATTATTAAATATCAAATTTAATACTTTATTACTTCTTAAAAAACATCACATTTAACCAAATTCTAAAGGAAAAATAATTAAAGGGAAGAGTTGATGAAAAATGTATTTTATAATGAAACTAATTTATAATTTATTCCTATTATGCAATTATGATAAGCTTTAGTAATTGTTTACATTATTTATTTATTTAATATGAAGATTGGAATCATTTGATAGGTGCATCAATCTTTTTATTTTGTTTTACATATGATATGCATAGTAAATCAATAAGTATATATAATTTTCATTTAAAACTGAGTGCTTTTTA